>CM060274.1:6054208-6291708 GCA_030684275.1 Acipenser oxyrinchus oxyrinchus | reverse complement strand
TTGAGATTTTTCTTTTTTAACAATGCACACCCTGTTTGTCAAACCTTTAATGGACCAGGCCCTTTGTCTACAGAGTCTGTGGACTCCCTCCCTCTGCAGCCTTCAGACAGGGAAGTGTGGCCTGTCTGTAGCTGTGTGCGCATGTCTGTGGGAATGCCAGCCAGGACTCGGCACAGCTCCTCTTAGCAGGGAAAGTTCCTGTGATTCGATGAAACGGTGCAGTGTTTTTTTATAATTGTCACGGATTGGAAACAAAAGAGTTTGGTGCTAACCAGATGATTCACTGATCGAGAAAGGGGAATTCAGTCACCCCGGGGGGACAGTAAAACAAATAATAGATGAGAAGTGATATTTCTGGCCCTACGGAAATCCCCTTCTAGCTGTGAAGAGTTCGGGGCTGTAACCACGGCAACCAGGGTGCAGGACCAAGGTATTTCACCTGACATTGAAGTACTATAGAGGATGTTGGCAGAATTTTTTTTTCGTGTTTTCTAAATGTGGGACCGCTTGTGCAATGTCGCTCATTTTACGGTTCCTATGCATTCACGTTTTAATGTGAGCACCGTCTTTAAACCACTTCAGCGTTCAGAATGATGTCTTGTATTGTGAGAATATTAAAAGGTGACATTTAAAACCGGCAGAAAATATTATTTGGTAAAAAAAAAACAAAGGAGTACAACTTGAGGCCCTAGTCTATACTACACATACTGTGTTTTAACAGTATATCACACAGAGTCAAAATGAAGAACAAGACAAATAGAATGAGCAGGCGCCAAGCTGAGAAACTAGCAGAAAAGAGGCATTTCACAACAAAAAGCACAGCCCAGAGCCTTCAAGGAAATGACATAAAACACCCCTCCCACTCCAGGGTTAAAGATAGCTGTGTTTCCAGGGCTTGTCCCCTTACTTCCCTTTACACTAGAATACCCAACGAGAAACCCCATGAATATTCCTTTACAATCCTGTAAAAGAGACGACCTAGTATTGAAATGATTACATCACTTCATTATAAGCACATATCACCGAGCAGGATCTGTTCAGATTCTTACCTGTGTATCATCCCCCGCACAGCGTACAGTATGTCTCTTATTATAACATGAATCATTTCTCCCAGTCTGAACAGCCAGATAATAGGAGACAATGGGATTTAAAGCAGCCTCTTCCCTGCCCGTCTGTGCTTTGCTGTAGACCTCTTCCTTCTTTGTTGTATACAGGGATATTTTCTTTAATCTTTCATCCGATTATGAGACACAGGTTCTATATCATTCTTAGGCAGTGGCGTAACTTTGGTTACAAAAGTGCGGGGACAGTTTCTATAGCTGGGGCTGTAGTAAGAACACTACAAAAAGATTTTTGTTTCGAGCGGGGGCGGTGCAGGAGAATTAAGATATATACAGACCCTTTTTTTACTGTTTCCCCTGTAAAGCAGGCGAGACAGCAAGCGAGCGGGTGGTGGGCCGCTTCTTAGAGAACATTTACTTAAGATAATAATATATTACAATTGGCAATCTACAATATCGGGAGTTTCTTGAGTCTAAATACGGAGTCTCCCGACGAAATCTGGAGACTTGGCAGGTATATATTTTTATATTATTGAAACCACAGATATCGGAAGTCACGATTGAGAAACTACAGGACTTTTACAATAAAATGAATGATGGAGATGATATTTGTACATACAACGACTGAATTAGCAAATTCAATATAATAATTAAACCTAAGGATTTCTTCATAGTGATTAATGGCATTCCCGCTAAATCAGTTTTTCTTATTAAATCACATACACTACATAACCCTATAATTAAGTCTATTCCCACACTCTCCATAAAGGGTATTAATATTACAAATTATAAATGTAGTAATCCTCATATTAGAAAAGTTTTAATATCCGATACCAGCTGTATCCCGACAGCTCCCAATAAATGGACATTCTTATTCAATAACATTAATTGGAAAATTGCTTGAAATTCTCCAAATAAACTTCTGATACCAAACAAAGTTAAAGAAATTGATTTTAAAGTTATTAATAGGTTGTATCCATGTAACTTCTTTTCGGATATGTCTTGGTGCTTCTTCTGTCTCAAAGAAAATGAATCAGTCCTACACTTATTCTATACATGTAAGTTCTCCGAAATCTTTTGGAATGACGCGTCCCTTCTGATATTTAGAAGCTTCAGCAAATGAGTTCAAATGTCAAAACACATGGTCCTGTTCCTGGGTAACTACAATGTAAAAGTAATATCAATTTATTTGAGTACAATATTTACAATATTAGGTAGTTTGTATGCTGATCTCAATACTGCCTCTTTTTGTAAATTTGTATTGTTAATAAAAACTTAATAAAGGGGGGAATTACATAAAAGTTTAGCAACACTGCCATCTAGTGATTAACCCCAAAATAATTGTTAAAACGCATGATATTTAATTACCTCAGGAAATAGACTAGCATATTAAATGGCTCTAGAACCACTGCTTTAAAATCCCTTGTACTTGTTATTAATATTATTAACATTATCACTAGTAATAGTATTCAGATTGAGGATGGGCAGATATTTCACAGGTATAGATAGAAAGCTGACAATAGAAAGCAAGAAAACTGTTTTAAATAAATGTTAAAGATTATCAAAAACTGAGAATAGAAAGCAAGAACAAACTGTTTTAAATGAATGTTAAAGATTATCAAACACTGAGAATAGAAAGCAAGAACAAACTGTTTTAAATGAATGTTAAAGATTATCAAACACTGAGAATAGAAAGCAAGAACAAACTGTTTTAAATGAATGTTAAAGATTATCAAACACTGAGAATAGAAAGCAAGAACAAACTGTTTTAAAGTAATCTCAAGGACATACAGCATGTAAAGCACACACCATTAAATGACAATAATGTTTGAAACATTGCAACACGTGAAAATGATTGCCTTCCTACTGTAGTTGGCATTAACATGTAATTATAGTAGATGCTGGTTGAAGAGTCCCTCCATTATAAAGACAGGTTTAGCATTATTATATACACCTGTAATACCTGCTATACATCTACACCCTTAACATGTTCTCAAAATGCTCAAAGCTTTTAACTTTCAATTGTTATGAGTACAGTTTTTTGAAAAGGAACAATATCATTTCTAGATGAATCGGAGAAACTTCAAATGTGTGGATTGTTAGTGTGGAAAGCTGTTCAATCTGTGATTATTTTACTCATGCGTTTGATATCAAATACATTACACACCTCTCTCGTTTGAATTCCCCAGCGTATGCAAAGTGTCCACTTCCTGCAACAGCGCATCACTTTCTTGAGGAATGAACAGGCCCGGTTTTCTTTTCTCCCTATAAGCTGCTGTACCTTGCATACGGTCCTGTACATTCTCATACATGCCAACTGTCCCTGCGGTCGGGACGGTCCCGATTTCATAGCAAATGTCCCGCGTCCCGATGCATAGGAAGAAAGTCTGTGTATATTTACCCATAAAAAATATAAATAAATAAATAAATAAATAAATAATTTATTCTCCAAAGCAGAGTTAGTGAAAACCACACGCTGTGCTCTTCATGCGGCTGACACATCTGCTGATCACTAACTTATACAAAGGTAAGAAGTCTTCATTATGTCATTATTTTCTTTTGATCAAATACTATTACATTATTTAAATGAATAATACAACTTTATCCACAAAATGTTGTATGTGATGTGTTATTGTTGGTGTGCGTATATATATATATATATATATATATATATATATATATATATATGTGTGTTTATAAAAATGATTTCCATTTTTTCCATTACACGAGAGTAGATGTTAAAACTTCATGCTGATTTGAACTCGGCTCTCACCAAGATAAGCACCAAGTAAGACAAAGCTTTACAGTAAACTAATGTGATCCATCTGTGTCTCCATCCATTTGCACTTCCTTCCATATGATGATGTAGATATCCTTCTGTCTGGTGTTGATGGCTGAAGTGTAATGCTGGCTCCAGGGATCAGCTTATTGCCTCCCTAGCGCATCAGCACACACAACGGCTGCAATGCTGGCTCCAGGAATCAACCACAGTGCGGTCTCCCCAGTGCATCAGCATGACATTCATCTGGATTGAGCGAAGTAGGGTACATCTCTGGAGTCTTCAAGTGGGCACCTTCCATCCTCGGTGTTTCATCGACTAGCCCACGACACCTCAAGAGGGCTTGATTTTGCTATAATTCCACTATTCTTTGTTTAGTTATTGCATTTATTTGTGCTTGACACAGAGGCAGTATCATATCCACTTGCTTTCTCAATAACCCATTGTTTGCCATCAGATCCACCTGTTCATTACCTAGCACCCCAGAATGGCTTGGTACCTGTGCTAATATAATGTGTGTGTCTGTGATTGCACATTCATTCAGTGCTATTAAAATATCATATATAATATCTCATATATAATATGCCAGTGCTTCAGCAGTAAATATAAATAGGTGATCAGATCATGTTTCCCTTCTACAAAACTCAATCTCGGATATATATATATAGAGAGAGAGAGAGAGAGAGAGTGTCACAGACGGTTCTGGCATGTCCCTTTTGTGCTATAAGTCATTAGATCCTTTTGCAAGGAAGGTCTCAGTTGCAAGGGTGTGCGGTTCTTTGATGGACCCAGATTTAGTTAAAATGTTTTTGCCCACTGACAATGGGAATGAGACTGCAGAGATGGGAGCCCAGCTAACAAGATTGAAGTTTGTGCAGGTATCAGGCTTTTAAAGACTGTCACCCACACCTGTGAGCAGAAACCGACCCAAGACTGTCACAGCTACTGGAAGCAGGCCAATCTTTGAGAAACAAATTGAACATTTCTGAAACTGCAACAAATATTGTAATGACTAATGTGTTTTAGAAAATATTTTTAGCAGATGTGCACAGACCTGTCGTGGTGTTCACAGAACCAGTCCGAGCGGAGCCTGGCACAGCGTTCCAATCCTGTTGGTAACGTGCTGAGTTATTAGATATGGGTTGGATGATTTAAACTGGCCTGTATTGATTGAAATATGATATATTCTTTGTCAATAATTATAATACTGTATATGTTCCTTTCAAAAAGATCTGTATAAAATCTACAAATTCTTCTAAATTAATTACAAATACAAAACAGAAAATAATTGATTGCATAAGTATTCACCCCCTTGAGTCAATGTTTGGTAGAGCCACCTTTGGCAGCAATTACAGCCATGAGTCTATTTGGATAAGTCTCTACCAGCTTTGCACATCTAGACACTGCAATTTTTGCCCATTTTTCTTTGCAAAATTGCTCAAGCGCCGTCAAGTTGGACGGGGACCTTTGGTGAACAACAATTTTCAACTCTTTCCACATATTCTCAGTTGGATTGAAGTCAGGGCTTTAACTAGGCCACTCCAGGACATTGACCTTTTTGTTTTTAAGCTACTCGTGTGGCTTTGGCTGTATGTTTGGAGTCATTGTCCTGCTGGAAGATGAATCTTCTCCCAAATCCCAGGTCTCTTGCAGACTTCAGCAGGTTTTCCTCCAGGATTTCTCTGTACTTTGCTGCATCCATTTTGCCCTCTGTCTTCACAAGCTTTCCAGGCCCTGACGCAGAGAAGCATCCCCACAGCATGATGCTGCCACCACCATGCTTCAAGGTAGGGATGGTGTTCTCAGGATGATGTGCGGTGTTAGGCTTGCACCAAACATAGCGCTTAGCGTTGAGACCAGAAAGAAAAGGTGTTGAGAAGTGATGAGATGAAGGGAAGTAGAGCAGGTCAGAGTCTGAGAGGGGAGAGAAGGTGGGTGAGTTAGTAGGGGATGCAGTGGGTGTAGGGGTTGGAGAGAGAGAGAGGTGTTAAAGAGTTTGCAGATATGAGATTTTAGAAGAGAAGAGGCAGGCAAAGTCAGAGGAGATAGGGTTTAGGAGGAAGAATGTAGAGAATAGTTTACATGGCTTGTTAGTGGAGGCTTGGATTATAGATTGGAAATAAGAACATGTAGCAGAGGAGAGAAGAGTGCGGTAGAGGTTTTGGGCAGCAGGGAGTTTGGTTCTCTTCCATTTCAGCAGATCGCAGTGTGGTTCTTGCTGAGCGCAGAGGACAGCCAGGGTTTGGGAGGGGTGAGCAGGTCGGGAGTCAAAGAGGGTGGAGGTAGCAGAGTCTACAGAGAGTTGGAGAAGGAGTCGATAGGAGGGAGGTGAGAGCAGTGGAGACAATGGCATAGGGGGAGAGAGAGCCGAGGTTATGGCAGGAGGTGACCGTGGGGGTAGGAGGAGCAGTGAGACAGAAAGAGATGAAAGTGATCAGAGGTCCAGGGGGTGACAGAGGGTAGAGGGGCAGCAGGCCCTGAAGGTGAGGTCCAGTTGATGGCCAGCTTTGTGGGTTGGGAAGAGGAGATGGAGAGACAGAAGTCAAAGGAGTGAAGGAGGAACCCAGCAGAGTGGTTGGGGGTTAGAGAGACTATGCCAGTTGACTATTCAGTTACACCCTCCTACTGGTGTAACTGAATAGAACCACAGCGATAGTTGTAGGGCGTTACAATCTAGCATTACAGGTTACAGAACATGAAACTCTCGTACCTCTCCTATCACCATCTTGATGTTTCTGCTGCCTCTTACTTCTAGGTAATTTCTCCCTACACGGGCAGATTAGCTGTCCCCCCTTGCCACTTCCTTCACCCTTGCCCCTCAGTGGTGGAACTGGCCCATGGATAAGGACTGCTCAGTCCCCGACCACCTTCCAGCACCTCCTCAACACACACGTGTAAAACTTCACAACCCTGGACTACAGCATTCAAGTCTATCAGTACATGCATCATCCTTGTACCAAACTCCTCCACAAACTTGCTGTATTCTGCTTCTACTCTCAATTATAACTTTTGCATCTTGTACTTTATTTTACTTTTAAAAGGTAACCGTAGTCATTTGAAATTGTTCTTATCCATTTATTGTACCTTACTTGCTCTTAATGGAATGCACTCAAGCAAACATTACTGCAACTGCTTTGTCAAAATTGCTCTCAAAACGTAACTTACTGTTTCTCTTATTTGAATTCACTCCCATTTACTACTGAATCTTATAACCAAGTCACGCTAGATAAGCACACCTAAAATAAATATGGAACACATTGCATGTCTTATTATACAAGAGAAGTCACCTTGTGCAGTTTGAGTGAAAGGACTTGGATCATCACCAACCAGACATTGTGCAGCACCACCCCTCCTATAAAAACACAAGACCACTGAGCAACATTAGCTTTGACAAGGCTTTTATTATTCAAAACCAAAGATGTACACATTAAGACACAGCGAGCAGTTTGTCACTAGACTGGGAGCACCTCTTCAGGAACACAGCCAACAGGACAGCACAGGAGAGAGCCAGAGCCACAGCGGAGACTGCCAGCACAGGGACAGAGGAGCCCGAGTCTGACAGGAGAGACAGAGGGGTTAACAGGACAGTGCGGGAGGGAAGAGACACCCACTGAAGACTCAGGAGTAGGGGTTTACATAGGGAATGGAGGATAGTCGTCCGATGCTGAACCAGCAACAGTATTTCAAGGCTCAGTTTCCCAGTACTGCTAAAAGCAGTACAACATGCTTACATGAGTGATGTAACAGTAGATGACAATGCAGACTACAAGTATTAAAAACAAAGTCTTTCATTTGAAATGACAGACAACTGTTACACTCTTTAGATAAAGCAGACTAACCCTCCATTGACAGCAAGCTGGTTCAGAGCTCAGTAGGATGGAGAGCTGCACTTACCCTGCACTTCTTCCACAAGCTGCAGGGGGTGGTACAGGGACTCCTTACTGAGCACGACAGCATGGTCTCTGACTACATGAACCACGGTCAGGGGGCCGATGGTGATCTCCTTTACATGCATTCGGGGGTCCTGGCCAGCTACACAGAGGGGGAGAGACAGGAGGGCAAGGTTAGTGTCATTGCGGAAGCCAAGTAATGCACTGGTGATTGAGCTACCCCACAATGCAACTCCATTGAAGGGGAGCACACATGGTCAAACTCTCCACTGAAAAGGGCAAAATGAGGTTAGAAATGCTTTAGCACTATTTATATATAAACAGTCACTGGTTCCCATTTTCTTCCATTGAATAGATCATTGCAAGTTTGGCACATGCAGCTGTGGAACACAAGGAGCTGCTGCTTCCTGGTACCCAATCACTTTGTGTTTAAACTCACACCAATGGTCTATCCAATCAGACCAATTGACCTACTGCAAAGGTCATCCATTAAATGATGGAATGGCACCAAGTGGATTTTGAACCATTGATTAGAACTCTAAAATGCCCGAGTTCCCATACCCACTTAATGCCGGTTTTGTCTATCATATTATACCACTGGCAGCAAAAGGATTGAGACTAAATTAATTGGATTTGCCAAGTACAAGCATGACAGTATTTATACAGCTTGGTTAGAGTTCCAGTCCTATGAAGAGACCTCGTCCAGGCTGGGTGTTCACACAGTACCTGGATCAAGAGGAGCCGCTCTCTTCTGCAGCCACTTTCCGCTCCAGTTGGGCTGGTTGATCTCGGCAGGAGGAAGAGGGCCTGGGAGGAACCGGGGTGTCCCAGAGCAGGAGCCAGCGTCACAGCACCCACACACTGCAGAGGAGCCGTCCTCAGAGACCCACCTGAAAAAGGGAGGCACGGCTTGAGGGGAGCAGGATCAGAGCCAGCTAGGATACAAGGACTGTGCAGAGCCACCAAGATCTAAAACAACCGCCACTAAAAGGTCACTACCTTCAACCAGTACATATAGGGAGGAGCAAGTATTTCTGCAAGGGGATAATCAAACTTAATATGAAGTCTGTAGGAAGCCAATAAATGCAAATGTTCACACTGGGCCACAGAGGTAGGCTGCCATGATTGCAGTGGCAAAGTTCATCCCACACATGCTCATCTGGATTGAGAGCTGGGAATTGTGCATGACAAGCTAGACCAAGGTCCGAGAGCCAATCACAAACAATAGCATGGTGGAAGGGGACAGGGTCCAGATTAAGACTAATCTGTTCAGCAAGGAGGATCTGATCACTCCTGCACTGCAAGAGCTTACCTGTAGGTTTGCTTCTGGTAGGAGCAGGCCTTGTTGGAGGCATCAGCTGGTTTGTCAGCATTGACTGCCCTCAGTGTGCAAGTCATGTAGATCTGAAACAAGGATGGGAATGTAGTCAAACACACCACAGAGCAAATCAATGCACCAGAACACACACTGGTCATTATAGTACACTTTGACAAGACAAAGTTAGTGAAGGACCCAGGTCTAGACAAGCCTTACCATGCTCCTGGAATCCCCCTGGAACTTGAAAGCAGTGATGTCAAAGCGCAGCTTGTTCAGAGCAGGTCTAGTGAATGAAGAGGAGGAGTCTGGAGACTTGCTATCCATCAGGCAGCTGGGAGAGACAGGCATGAGAAGAGGGTTACACCTCCAACACACAGCAGTGAAACAGGTTCAATAAAGCAGAGTGCAGCACGAGCCGGTGTGTTTGAAGAAACTCCAGTTCTCACCCAAGCTTGTCCACAACGGCATATCTGGGCTCAGAGTCCTTGTTGTTGCTCAGGGTCGCGATGCAGCTGTCGACGTAGAGCCGTAGCGGCACGTGGTTGTCGATGGCAACAGAAGCCTCGACGTGAAGGATGTCACCCAGGTAGATGACATTGGAGACTCTGGGACCACTCCAGTTATCTGGAACAGGAAGCAAAGAGACAGACCACCATAAAAAATACAAAAATGACCCCACCCCCACCACACACAAACCCAGCCCATTCCTTCATACCATTCATGAGCAGCAAGGAGAAGTCCAGGATTTGCTCTGTAGAGGCTGTTGAAGTGAAGGGCACCCAGGTTGGTTTTATGGGGCTGCTGCTGACATTCCACCTTCTGAAAGAAATAAAATCCACATCCTTGTAAGTGATATCATGCATCACTGGCATCCTATTTAAGATCACACAGGAATACAAGAAATGTTGGCTTCAATAGAATTTAGTCCAAATCTCATACTACAGCAGCAGAGACTTGAGAACCCTGGTACAAGGAAGTGACCAGCAGCAAAGTGATTTAGTGTGAAGCTTACAGATACAGCCCCTCAGGTCCCCGTTTGCTTGGTACAGTACCTTGGGTATCGGCATTCGAGGAGAATATCAGCCATATTAACCCTGGTGATGATGCCAACGCTGGTAGGCTTGTAATAGAGATGGTTTGTATAGCTCAGGAAGTCTGGGAATACCTAGGGAGAGAAGTTGAAAAGTGACCCTTCAATGCTAGATTATAAAAAAAGTGAAGTGGTCTTGTGCTTTAATGCCTTAAGGTACACAAGGAATTGAGCACTTGTTCAAACAAGTTAATACATTTGAGTGACTTGAATATCACAAGTCAACTGACAAATTAGATGATAGAACTTGACCTCTTCAGAAAACACCTGTAGAGCTCCTCTGGTCTGCCCCTGGGACACAGATCACCTTCCTTAAATGCGCTTTACTTGCTCTTATCTGCCCGCTATTTTACTGCATTTAATCCTGTACTTCAGAGTACTGTAATCTGCCAAGTGTTTAATCTGTAGTATTTAATCATATCCTGATGTAACCATCACCGACACTTATCTGCTGTATTATTGAATTGTATTTTGTCACACTAGTACTTGCTTGAACTAAAGTCATTGTATTTATCTTGCTCTTAATTGTATTATGACTTTTACTGCGATACTTGAAATGTATTTGCTTATGATTGTAAGTCGCCCTGGATAAGGGCATCTGCCAAGAAATTATTATTTATCACCAACTGGTCAGTAAAATGAACCCCCATTTCATGCACCTCACTGCAAAATCTTGGAGACATGTCAAAAGGTAAATTAGTGTTTAAATTAATTGACAATAGGCCACACAAGCAGTTAGCTTAAAATGAGAAAGCCACAAATATTACATGCATGGACTTCAGAATTTGTTTAAGATGCCCAAATAATGCACAAGCAGTCTAATACTTTCACATACCAGCGCCTATAAGATTAGGGACCAAAACTTAAGTCACAGACCAAGGTGTTCATGCAGGTAGGTATATACAGCAGAATACATATAACAAGTCTTGTTAATGTAATAAATGTGCGCACTACTGTACATGAGAACTTCAGTGAAGTACAAGCAATAAGAAAGCTGGACTACCCACTTGACAGTTCACTTTACTGTCTACCGCAGTAACAAATGCGATCGACACGCAGGGTTACCTGGAAAGTGCTGCCGCAGTCCTGGAGCTGGATGCTGAACAAAACCGTGTTGGCGACGCTGTCGGAGGAGGTGGCCGAGCAGCCCGAGGACCCCACGCTCAAGTCGGCGCTGTTCACCAGGTAGCCGATCCCAAACAAGTCCCGGTTCACCGTCACGACCATGGCGTCTTTCCTGCAGTCCAGGGTGACCGAATTCAACAGCGACAGGTCAGCTCTCTGCACGGTGTCAGGTGTGGGCTTCGCCTGAAATACCGCTCTCGGCGCGTTAAACAGCACTGGGTTATAAACCTGCTGATCCGGCCAGTTCCATCCAAAAGCGCCGTGGAGCTGCACAAGTAAAATCAAAGCGAGCGAAAGCGCTGTCTGAACACTGCGCGTCCCCATTGTACACTCTTCAGTGAGAATCAAACACTGCAGCTGCATACCGATAAGCGCGTAGCCAGCACCTTTATACTCCCGGAATTAATTAACGTGTTAAACCTGGCTGGGTAATTAAACAATTATACACGGACACGCATTCACTACGGTTACATGAGATCAAGTCTTTAGAAAACGAATGTAGGGCATATTCGGGTAACTGAATCAGCAAATTGGTTTTGTGAAAACGACACTTTTCTGTGTTTACATGACTTGGAAAAGATAATCCAATTACAATTGTGATAAATTCAACTGGGTAGCCTACATGGATTTATTTTTTCCCCGAAACGTAGAGCATTTGCGCATACGCAGTAGCGAGCAGGATCCTCCACCGTTCTTTGAATAATGCCTACACTCTAGAAGTAAAGGCTCTCGTTAGAACCTTGCTTTGCCGCTGTGGGGAGACCTTTTAGGTGCTTCTAAGAACCTTTTTACATGGATTCTATATTATCTACTTGCAGACTTTCGCAAAGCAACCAGGGGGCGTGGCCTGGACTGTGCACTGAGTGTGTTAGTTCTCATTGCTTGTGTTATCAGGGGGCGTGGTCTGGACTGTGCACTGAGTGTGTTAGTTCTCATTGCTTGTGTTATCAGGGGGCGTGGTCTGGACTGTGCACTGAGTGTGTTAGTTCTCATTGCTTGTGTTATCAGGGGCGTGGTCTGGACTGTGCACTGAGTGTGTTAGTTCTCATTGCTTGTGTTATCAGGGGCGTGGTCTGGACTGTGCACTGAGTGTGTTAGTTCTCATTGCTTGTGTTATCAGGGGGCGTGGTCTGGACTGCGCACTGAGTGTGTTAGTTCTCATTGCTTGTGTTATCAGGGGGCGTGGTCTGGACTGTGCACTGAGTGTGTTAGTTCTCATTGCTTGTGTTATCAGGGGGGCGTGGTCTGGACTGTGCACTGAGTGTGTTAGTTCTCATTGCTTGTGTTATCAGGGGGGCGTGGCCTGGACTGTGCAGTGAGTGTGTTAGTTCTCATTGCTTGTGTTATCAGGGGGGCGTTGCCCTGGACATCAAAAGAAACTTATCACTGTTATAACACATTTATTTTCGAAAAAAACCACTCGATCTTTCATCCTTGACCATGACACGCTTGAGTGACTATGACTGAAGCATATTCACTTAATCACCTAATTAGTGAGACAGTTGATTGGACACTGGATATGGAGTGATTTCAGCTGTTGAATTGCAAGCTTGAATAAAAGCAATAAAGAAAATCACAGAAAAAAAGCAGCGCCTTCGTGCAATCGGCATGTTCAAGGCTGTTATAGGGCAGCTTACTGTGGCTCGCCGTCTTCGGTGCTCACAGCCAGCAATTTCAAACCTGGCGAGACGGTGAAACCAGACACACTCTGTCAATGACAGACCACGAACTGGGAGATCAAGAGTCACAACACCTGCCCAAGATCGACAGATCATTCTGCAGCATCTTCATGATGTCAATTGTTAATCAGCACAATAAAAAGTCACTGCACCTGCTCTAAAACAGAATTTGTCATTGAATTTTATCCAAATAGAAGTGATACGTTTCTTTTGATGCTCAAATATAAGTGATACGTTTAATTTGATGAGAGAGAGAGAGAGAGAGAGAGAGAGAGAGAGAGAGAGAGAGATTGATTCCTGCATTATTCCTAGTGTTAGTACACATTGCGAAACGAGAAAAGAATGCGTTCACGACCGCGAATAGCTCATATACTCTCTGATGAAAAGACATTGGTTATTGAATACAGCCCGAGTTAAAAAGGTGCAGAAACTATATTGTGCTCATTTCAAATGAAAAGTGCATGTAGACGTTCAAGTAGGAGACATTGAGGAGCTGTGACACGAACGGGTTGTATGCAGGTCGGGATTCAGAAACTCTCCGATGCCGTGTTTAAAAGCTACCGAACGCGTCTGCTCTGGAACAATATGCTGCTTTAAAACGTGTCGGAACTAAAAGTATTTTCTCAAGTTAGGGAAGAGGCGATGTGTAAAACTCTGGGGATGCAAACTGAACAGGTAGCCAGGACTGTACACCGTCTCCATGGAAACGAGGGACGTCAGGCTGGTGTTTGTGACGTCACATTTTTGTGCGGGACACGTGCGCTGTAAGTTGGCGGGCAGTTTAGTCTTGTTGAGAGTTTAGCGGAAGAGGGACGTATATTTGCGGTTAAAATTTTCTTTAACAAACAAAAAACTTCTTTCTAAATCTGTTAGATCTGGCATAGAATTGGTTTTCAGACAGTTTTTGGAAGATCATCTGCACTGAATTTCGTTTGGATCCTGGAAGAAAGTATCTGTTTGTCTTTTTGGCTTTAATAATCCAACTCAAAAAAGAAGGTAATTTAATGCTATTTAAAAAAGTGCAAAGAAGAGCGTCCAGAATTATCCCGGGTTTAAAAGGCATGTCGTATGCAGACAGTCTAAAAGAATTGAATCTATTCAGTCTTGAACAAAGAGGACTACGCGGTGATCTGATTCAAGCATTCAAAATCCTAAAAGGTATAGACAATGTCGACCTGAAAAAAGAAACAAGGACCAGGGGTCACAAATGGAGATTAGATAAAGGGGTATTCAGAACAGAAAATAGGAGGCACTTTTTTACACAGAGAATTGTGAGGGTCTGGAACCAACTCCCCAGTAATGTTGTTGAAGCTGACACCCTGGGATCCTTCAAGAAGCTGCTTGATGAGATTCTGGGATCAATAAGCTACTAACAACCAAACGAGCAAGATGGGCTGAATGGCCTCCTCTCCTTTGTAAACTTTCTTATGTTCTTAATTATCTATTGACCACCTAAGTCAAACCCGTTATATTTAGCTGAATTTAGTGACTTGCTATCTTCATTGACAGTCCATTAATACAGGATTCTTCTACTGGGTGATTTATTATTGACCTATAAAGCCTTGACTGGAGCAGCACCTAGCTATCTGCAGGAGCTACTGACCGCGTATCTCCCAAATCACACTCTTAGACCACAGGAAGCAGGGCTGCTCGTTGTTCCCAAGGTCAATAAAATCAATACGGGAGGTAGGGCTTTTTCTTTTAGAGCCAATAAACTATGGATTGCTCTACCTCCATGTGTTAGGGAAGCTGGGTCTGTGGGTATTTTTAAGTCTAAACTTAAAACACATTTTTATAAAATGGCATTTCTATCTTACTGGTTTTAATGCAACATAATTGCTAGCTTTTAATAATTCTTTTTACTATTATTATTTGTATGTTTTGTATTTTATTGTATTTTTATGTATTTATGTACAGTGCCTTGTGATACTTCGGTATGACAGGCGCTATATATGAAATAAATAAATAAATATCAGATGCAAATATTGAGTTAAAGTCATTTGCTTTGTAACATACGGCCCTATTCACAAAACATTCACTTATGAGTTAAATAAAGACGTTTAATAGTCTGTTTGGAGAGAGTAAATCATTGTGCATGCATAAAACTCAGACTGTTAAACTGATCTTGTGTCTTCTCTGTTTTTCAAGATGGAGCATGAGGGACGATGTCCCAAAACAGAGAAGAAGATGAAAGGAGTTGCTGCAGCTCCTGAGGTCAAGGCTGCCTCCTGCTGCACAGTAAGTCAATAGGGATACATTGTCTATTGTATATTAATTCATAGGTGAAAATAATGCGCTTCTTCTATATGCTTCTTCATGCAGCAGATGAGCTCTTCTGGTTTTAAGAGTGTCTTCTTACAGAGTTAGCTTCTGACATGACCTGCCAGGCAGAGGAGTCCCAAACAAAATACTCATATCTGGGTTAATGGTTAGAAATGTGCCCTTACTGAATATGAATATATTTAGTATATTACCATGCTGGATAAGTACTGGTCCTTTGTGAGCTCGAGCTCCTTAAGAGTGCCCCACTGTGGTACAAGTTTAGTCAGCTCTGTTCTGATACAAGGATCCAATCCTGTCTGTAGATCACTGTGTGTATGACCTGTAGTCTAGTCTATACAATGCTGTCTTTAGGACAAACAAAAACATGATTAACAAAAATTGATTTCTTATATTAGGGTGACCCACTGGTAAAATCTGCTCCAAGAAAAGGTTACCACTGTAAAAGTACTACATAGTGTAGTGAAAGCATAGTAAAGCATACGCAAGCATGGTAAAGCACAGCTGGTAAAACGATGGTAAATTCTCAAAACGATTATAAATGATATATAAAATTAATATACAAAAGTGTTTTACAAGTGTAAAAATGACACTGGGACTTTCTCTTTCTCATAAAAAAAGCCTAGCTTTCAGGGTAACTCTTTTTCACTCCTGTTTATAGGTTGGTTCAGAGGACTGGGACCCTGTGGAAGTCGACCTCCTATTGGAAGAGCTGCAAGACATCCCAGTGACACCTGAGAAGAAGGGAAAGAGCAGCAAAGTGTCTGGGAGAGATAAAGACCCTGGAAAAGGGGAGAACACGCAGCTGAAGGTAAACACCTCTACCAAAAACTAAAAATGAAATGTATTAAACAGAACCTGGTCACTCGGGATGAATGGGTTTGATTTCAGATTCCCCAATATCATGACTAGGTAATGAGTACAGTTTCTGTTCAGATGAGGAATCTGAAAGAGATGTTCTCACACCTAGCATGAAGCCCAAAAGTGTGATCCTGGACGATGCAGAACTTCTTCAGGGCATAGCCTTCAGAGGAGAGGTTCAGCTGGATGAGGTGATACACAAACCTGGGGTGGTTGACTCTCCTATAGAGGCTGGGAATTACAGTGAGAGGACACCTTCTCACTACATCAAGTACCTTGAACCGACCAGGCACAACACTGACACAAATTAGAGTGTCAAATTAGACTCTCCAAAGCAGTTAACTGGAATGTGAAGCCAAAGGCTTCCTACAATCATCAAATGAGGAGGTCTGGCTCTGCTTACAACAGATCCACACTGCCCTACATGCAGAAACTTAGAGAGCCGACAGGGTTTAAAAGCAGGGATCAGGGCTTCAGCAGCTTTCAGCTCTTGTAAGAAGGGTTCTGCACAACCAATGGCTTTACTATGCACCAAGCTGATAATGGAGGAGACAAGGTCTTTAAAGCTTGACAAGAAAAAGCCAATAAGCTTCAACCTAACCAAGGGCATCACGACCATTCTGGAGAACACCAGCGAGGTCAGGAGCATTGACACCCCAGATCTCCCTCACGTAAAGAAAGGGGTTTATAAAAACACCTCTGTCAGGGACCACAAAATACTCATATCCGGGTTAATGGTTAGAAATGTGCCCTTACTGAATATGAATATATTTAGTATATTACCATGCTGGATAAGTACTGGTCCTTTGTGAGCTCGAGCTCCTTAAGAGTGCCCCACTGTGGTACAAGTTTAGTCAGCTCTGTTCTGATACAAGGATCCAATCCTGTCTGTAGATCACTGTGTGTATGAGCTGTAGTCTAGTCTATACAATGCTGTCTTTAGGACAAACAAAAACATGATTAACAAAAATTGATTTCTTATATTAGGGTGACCCACTGGTAAAATCTGCTCCAAGAAAAGGTTGCCACTGTAAAAGTACTACATAGTGTAGTGAAAGCATAGTAAAACATACGCAAGCATGGTAAAGCACAGCTGGTAAAACTGTGGTAAATTCTCAAAACGATTATAAATGACATATAAGATTAATATACAAAAGTGTTTTACAAGTGTAAAAATGACACTGGGACTTTCTTTTTCTCATAAAAAAGCCTAGCTTTCAGGGTAATTTTTTTTTCTCTCCTGTTTATAGGTTGGTTCAGAGGATTGGGACCCTGTAGAAGTCGACCTCCTATTGGAAGAGCTGCGAGACATCCCAGTGCCACCTGAGAAGAAGGGAAAGAGCAGCAAAGTGTCTGGGAGAGATAAAGACCCTGGAAAAGGGGAGAACACACAGCTGAAGAAAAATAGATCAACCACTTCCTACATCAAGTACCTTGAACCGACCAGGCACAACGCTGACACATGTCAAATTGGACTCTCCAAAGCAGTGAACTTGGATGTGAGGCCAAAGGCTTGCTACGGTCATAAAATGAGGAGGTCTGGCTCTGCTTACAACACGTCCACACTGCCCAACATACAGAAACTTAGAGAGCCGATAGGGTTTAAAAGCAGGAATCAGGGCTTCAGCAGCTTTCAGTCTTGGAAGAAGGGTTCTGTACAGCCAATGCCTTTACTGAGCACCAAGCTGATAATGGAGGAGACAAAGTCTTTGAAGCTTGACAAGAAAAAGCCAATAACCAACCTATCCAAGGGCATCACGACCATTCTGGAGAACACCAGCGAGGTCAGGAGCATTGACACCCCAGATCTCCCTCACGTAAAGAAAGGGGTTTATAAAAACACCTCTGTCAGGGACCACAAAATACTCATATCCGGGTTAATGGTTAGAAATGTGCCCTTACTGAATATGAATATATTTAGTATATTACCATGCTGGATAAGTACTGGTCCTTTGTGAGCTCGAGCTCCTTAAGAGTGCCCCACTGTGGTACAAGTTTAGTCAGCTCTGTTCTGACACAAGGATCCAATCCTGTCTGTAGATCACTGTGTGTATGACCTGTAGTCTAGTGTATGCAATACTGTCTTAAATATGAACAGCAATAATTTATTTTTTATATTAGGATGACCCACTGGTAAAATCTGCTCCAATAAAAAGTTACCTACCATGATAAAAGTACAACATAGTGTAGTAAAAGCATAGTAAAGCTTACACAAGCACTGCATGCAGTTGGGTAAGCTAAAACAATGGTAAATTTGCATAAACTATTATAAATGGTAAAAAAAATTGCATAAAAGGGTTTTAATGTTCAAATGACTCTGTGAGTGTATCTTTCTCATAAAGAAGTGTTTGGATCTCAGGGTAACTCTTTGCCTCTCCTGTGTATAGGTTCGTTCAGAGGACTGTGACACTGTCGATATAGACCTCCTATTGGAAGAGTTGCGAGACATCCCAGTGCCACCTGAGAAGAAGGGAAAGAGCAGCAAAGTGTCTGGGAGAGATAAAGACCCTGGAAAAGGGGAGAACACACAGCTGAAGGTAAACACCTCAACCAAAAACTTACAATGAAATGTATTAAACAGAACCTGGTCTAGTTTATACAATGATGTATTTAGGAGAAATAAAAACATGATTAAGAAAAATAGATTTCTTATATTAGGGTGACCCACTGGTAAAATCTGCTCCAAGAAAAGGTTACCCCCTTAAAAGTACTACATAGTGTAGTGAAAGCATAGTAAAGCATACACAAGCATGGTAAAGCACAGCTGGTAAAACGACGGTAAATTCTCATAAAAAAGCCTAGCTGGATAAGTAATGGTCCTTTGTGAGCTCGAGCTCCTTAAGAGTGCCCCACTGTGGTACAAGTTTAGTCAGCTCTGTTCTGATACAAGGATCCAATCCTGTCTGTAGATCACTGTGTGTATGAGCTGTAGTATAGTCTATACAATGCTGTCTTTAGGACAAACAAAACATGATTAACAAAAATTGATTTCTTATATTAGGGTGACCCACTGGTAAAATCTGCTCCAAGAAAAGGTTGCCACTGTAAAAGTACTACATAGTGTAGTGAAAGCATAGTAAAGCATACGCAAGCATGGTAAAGCACAGCTGGTAAAACGACGGTAAATTCTCATAAAAAAGCCTAGCTTTCAGACTAATTTTTTTTCACTCCTGTGTATAGGTTGGTTCAGAGGACTGTTACCCTGTGGAAGTCGACCTGCTATTGGAAGAGCTGCGAGACATCCCAGTGACACCTGAGAAGACGGGAAAGAGCAGCAAAGTGTCTGGGGGAGGTAAAGACCCTGGAAAAGGGGAGAACACGCAGCTGAAGGTAAACACCTCAACCAAAAACTAAAAATGAAATGTATTAAACATAACCTTGTCACTCGGGATGAATGGGTTTGATTTCAGATTCTCCAATATCATGGCCATGTATATAGCAGTGGAAGTTCACACCATGTTTCCTAACAATATCACTCAATGGTGACATATATAATGATAATAGCAATGGACCCAGAATAGAACCGTGTGGAACACCACAATCAACTTCACAATGCTGATTTTTCTTCCCCAATAGAGACAAATTGATACCTATCAGATTCAAACCAGGATAAGACAAGGCCAGACAGTCCCACTAAGTATTTGAGCCGATTTAATAAGATGGAGTGGTCTACAGTGTCAAAAGCAGCACTTAGATCAAGAAGAATTAGACCTGATGGAAAGCCCAAGTCAGAGCTTATCATTAGGTCATTTACAACTTTGACAAGGGCTGTCTCTGTACTATGTGCAGCACGAAATCCGGACTGAAGTTTCTCAGATACACCATTAAGAGTTAAAAAACTTTGTAGTTGAAATGCAACAACCCTCTCTAAAACCTTGTCTAAGAATGGAAGATTGGAGATGGGTCTGTAGTTATTAATGAGTTTAGGATCCAAGTTGTGTTTCTTGAGCATTGGCTTTACTATAGCTACCTTAAGTGCTGAGGGAACAATATTTACTTACTGAATGTGACCTTACTGAATATGAATATATTTAGTGTATTACCATGCTGGATATGTACTGGTCCTTTGTGAGCTCGAGCTCCTTAAGAGTGCCCCACTGTGGTACAAGTTTAGTCAGCTCTGTTCTGATCCAATCCTGTCTGTTGTTTAGATCACTGTGTGTATGACCTGTAGTCTAGTCTATGCAATGCTGTCTTAAACATGAACAGCAATAATTTATTTTTTATATTAGGATGACCTACTGGTAAAATCTGCTCCAATAAAAAGTTACCTACCATGGTAAAAGTACAACATAGTGTAGTAAAAGCATAGTAAAGCTTACACAAGCATTGTATCCAGTTGGGTAAGCTAAAACAATGGTAAATTAGCATAAACTATTAATGATATATAAAATTAGCATACAAAAGTGTTTTACAAGTGTTCAAATGACACTGGGAGTGTATCTTTCTCATAAAAAGTGTCTAGCTCTCAGGGTAACTCTTTTCATCTCCTGTGTATAGGTTGGTTCAGAGGACTGTGACACTGTCGATATAGACCTCCTACTGGAAGAGCTGCAAGACATCCCAGTGCCACCTGAAAAGAAGGGAAAGAGCAGCAAAGTGTCTGAGAGAGATAGAGAGCCTGGAAAAGGGGAGAACACGCAGTTGAAGGAAAGCGGCGCCAGCAAAAACAAAAAATCAACAGCAATAAAACAGACCCCGGTCATTCAAGATGAATGGCTTCGACTTAAAAAGAATTCATATTCAGAAAGCAGCCCTGTGAGAATAGCTGCTAAGAAAACTTGTGCTACGCTTGACTTCACAAGAGAAACATCTGGGGAGGAGGCCTCTGTACGTCCTGCAAAAGAGGAGAACACCCAACTGAAGGAAAGTGAATCACCCGAAAACAAAAAATCCAGAGCAATAAAACAGAACCTGGTCACTCTGGAAGAATGGCTTCGACTTACAAAGAATTTATTCTCACAAAGTAACCCAGTGAATATTCCTACTACGCATGACTGCACAAGGGAAGCATCTGGCAGGGAGGCCCCTGTACACCCTGTAACAGAAATCGAAGAAGAACTCAGGCAGCTTCAGGCGTTCGTGGGTGTATTGCAGAATGATTTAAAGAGGAAGCAAATGCAAATTGAATCAAAGTATCAGGCTTTGATGAGAGACTGGGATAAAGACGATGACTACCATCGTCAAAGGCTCAAAGATTCCCCAATATCATGGCTAGGTAGTGAGTACAGTTTCGGTTCAGACGAGGAGTATGAAAGAGATGTTCTCACACCTAGCATGATGTCCAATAGTGTGACCCTGGACGATGCAGAGCTTCTTGAGAGCATAGCCTTCAGAGGAGAGGTTCAGCTGGATGAGGTGACACACAAACCCGGTGTGGTTGTTCCCATTGTGGTTGACCATCCTATCGAGGCTAGGAATTACAGTGAGAGGACACCTTCTCCGTATATCAAGTACGTTGAACCGACCAAGCACAACACTGACACAGAGAGTCAAATTAGTCACTCCAAAGCAGTCAACCTGGCTGTGAAGCCAATGGCTTCATCCATACTGCCTCAACCATGCCCCAGTAACAAAACTGTGATTATAGGAGGAAACAGTGAAGAGGAGTCCAAAACTTCATTCAGCACTCCTGAGAAGCGCCTCTCCCCAGGTGACAATGTCCCCAGTGTCTGGGAGCGGATCTGCACCACTGTTTTCAGAAAGGGCAGGGGCAAAGAGAAGAAACAGGGTGTCAAGACAAAACACCAGTCTGCCCTGTGTTCCATTAGGAAAGCGTTTGTGAACCTTTGTTGTCTGCAGACATATGCAGACAAGAGAGGTGACAAACGATGAACGCAGCCTTGGGAATCAGATCACTTCTCTGCCATAGAAAGAAACAGAAGGCTAATGAGGTAAGACTGTTGATGGCTGTGTCAAGTATATATTGGGTTTACATGAGTAAAGTACTAGTTTGTTACGAGACACAATGGGGTAAGTTTTCTAAGGTGACTACATTTTTGTCAGACATCTAGAATTACACGTTTTCTTAGACAGGCTTATTAGAGTCCTGATGTTCAACAGTGACTATTGTAAGGTGATGTTTCTATTTGAGCACACATGTCTAAAACCCTCCATAAGGTTACAATTGGATTTAGACGCTTAAACCTCTATGGGATTTTTGAGTTACAGACTTTAAAGTCTCCCCTCCATGTAGTATTGTAATGTATGCAAATGGACAGAAAGTGATGCATTTGTCTAAATATAGATGTCCAGATGCATGCAGCTGTTACTGATTTGAGAACAGAGGTAAAAAAAACAAAAAACAGAGGTGCATCTTTGTTGCACACAATGGCAAACTGCCACACTACCCAAGAAACCATCAGAAAGCTGAAAACCCCACATTGACAGAAAGATTGCACCTGGAGGGTAATGTGTAAGTTGCAGTTGCACTATACATTAGTAAGTTTAAGTTGCATACACATTATAAAACACACATTTGCTCAAATAAATATTAAATCACACATAGCTAACTGCTGTTACAAACTTGAGCTGTCTCTGCAGGGATGCAGCTGTGACATCCCTGTTTTATGGGAGTGCTTCTCTGACCAGTGTACATGGTTTTAATGGATATCCGCTGTCACCAGTATATTTAAAAATTTTTTTACTTCCTTATACAATACATTGCTCTTACACTAGACTCCAGTACAAATGTCTAAAACCCTGTTGCACCCATCTCAAGCCCTTAGTCACCTTTGAAAATATACCCCAATGTGTCTGGGGATCATAGATGACATGTCCATATCGAGGTCTTAGAACCAGAGGGCGTAAGTGACATTTTCATAATTTTACAGAAGAGCAAAAATAATATTTTGATTGTATGTGTTCAATTGCCATTTATCAGTACATGCACAGTATCAATATAATTTTGAAGACAATTAAAGTTTAAAATATTTTTGAATTTGAAAGAATAGCACCAGAAATTTTGCTTAAAAGTTAGATTTTTCATAATAACACACTGAAATGAATACCCAGTGCAGATACAAGTGTGTTTTTCTTCACTAGCTAGTTACGACCTCCTGGCACTAAGTTTACCTAGATTTTGCAGTCGTGTCTTTATTACTTTCTCACTTTATTTAATGCAGTTTGTGATTTCAGTGAGGTCCTTTTGGTACTAGATAGATCTCATCAAGAGCTTTAATTTGATATATAATATGCCATTTTGACAAAAATGTCACTTAAAGCCCCTCTGGTTCTGAGCCCTCGATATGGTAAATACTGTTTCTTATGATATAGCTAACTAGGCAGTCACCACTGCAGTGAGAAACACATTGTTGCAGGGCTTGGACTGCTTCATTCACAAACTGAAAGTTTCACTCTCTAATGTAAAATTACTGTATTTACTCAAATTTAAGTCGCCCTGAATTGACGTTGCACCCCAAATTTTAAGACCAAAAAAAATAAATAATAATAATCACCTCTATTACAATTGAACTGGGAAAGTAAACATGTACAGTACGGTACTTCCAGTATTGAACGGCAGTCCTTGCAGTTTACGGTAGCTGGAAAAGGGTAGATTACCTTTAACTTTATTTCAGTCAGTTTTATTGTCCTCCTTTGTTTAATTTGGCCATCGTGACTTTCTGTCACGTTCACAAGCAAAAATAGCATTTATGATTCCATCTCCATCTTCTGACACACATCTCAAATGCCCCAAATTTATGTTCTGCTGCACAGTCCCTTTTCTTCTGCAAACAAGAGGACTTTTCTTATAAAAGCTGCATCATCAAATTTGCCTAAAGTTTGCCGTGTAGCCATTTGAATATACCGGTACTGTATCAAGAGTAATTGCTGTAGTGGTGGGCATTACTGTGTGCAGTAGCTCTTGTTCAAGCTTAAATGACATACACAAATATAAATTGCTCACCTAACTGAAAAACCCTGAATCCAAGTCACGCTCAAATCCAGGTCACTCCTCCCAGATTTGAACTTTGGTCAAAAAGGTGTGTCTTAAATTTGAGTAAATCTGGTACATGAAATAATGTTGCTCACGAGTAAAATCCTTTCCTTCACAGTCTGAGCTGTTGCTGGATGTGCGTCTGATTCTGGACAAACATACACCAGTTCCGGACTCACACAGCCTGGTGGAGAATGTTCAGATCTGATCCCAAGGTAAAGCCAGCGGTGGATTCCATCAGCCTTGACAGCAAAACAAAATCTTCCTGCTGCTTCAGCTTTCTAAAGAGGGGAAGAAAACACGACCTCCTGACAGAGGCACTACAGTCCTGAAGAGAGAGTCAACGCAAAGTCAAGTCTGAAGCATAGTTCTATATATAACACTAGGACTGTGTGAAATGGAAGCTTTTTTTATTTAGTCTTTTTTAATTTAGAAAGCCCAATCATTTTACCGCTGGTTTTCTTCCCAATTTACAATGTCCAATTCTGTTTCTTCACCGCAGCAATCCCCACACCGCTCAGTAGAACTGAAGGTCCTCCGATCCCATGACCAAGCCAATTGTCTCTTTACACCAGGGAGCTTGACAGTGGACGTCAGCAAGCTATGGGATGCAAAAGTCCCTGTCGGTTTTGCCTCCCTAACCCACAGGCGCACCAGAGCCAATGAAATCCAGTGAAGACCGGACATGAACCTGCATTTAAAACTCAACCTAGGCTGTGTAATTAGCAATACATCAACAATCTCCCCTTTACTACAGGATTACCTTCCCACATCAGGGCACACAATAACAAAGCCTGCTGCAGAACAACGTGTAGAACAAGAGCCCTCTTCAACCATGTCCCAGTACCAGAACTGTGACTGAAGGAGGAAACAGTGGAGTGGAGTCCGAGTCCTCGTCCAGGCCTCTTGAAGAGCATCACTCCCCAGCTCACAATGTCCACAGGGTCTGGGAGAGGTTCTGCTCTGCAGCCCTGGGAATCAGATAACTTCCGTGCAATAAAGAGAAGCAGAAGGCTAATGAGGTAAGACTGTGGATGGATAAGTCAAATATATATTGGGTAACCTGAAAGTGCTTATTTGTAAAGAGATACAAATGATCAGGCAACCATATTTGACATGTTCATATGGTAAATACTGTTTGTAGACTTTTTTGGCACTGATCATTTTTTACCTCTGTCCTACAGCTGCTGAGGCAGTCACCACTGCTGTGAGAAACAGATTATCGCAGGAGCTGGGCTGCTTAATTCATTAGACAAACTGCTAAAGTCTCACTCTGTAATGTGAAATGATATGAAATAATGTTGCTCACAGAGTAAAATCCTTTCCTTCACAGTCTGAGAGCTGTTGCTGGATGTGCGTCTGATTCTGGACAAACATACACCAGTTCCGGACTCACACAGCCTGGTGGAGAAAGCAGATCTGATCCCAAGGTAAAGCCAGCCACTCTAAGAATAAATACATATGTATTACTTGTCATGACACACATGCATCAACATATGAAATTAACTGAATAAGTATGTGTATGTTAATCAACTATAATAATAATAATTAAAAAACAGACAAACTAACGTTAATAAACTGACGGTCAAACTAAATTAACACAGCACCCCTAAACACGATACAAAATGCAGCAGCAATATACAAGACATGCACATTATTTAACAGAACGGGAAACACCAAATTGCTCGGCAACTTGTGTCTGATTTTGGTTTTTTTCAAGACCACAAACAATTTTCAACTTTTTGTAGCAAGAGAAACAGCGGCGCATTTTGCCATTTTGTTTAAATGCCATTTTGTAGCAATGAGTTGCACTCATGTAAATCAAAATACAAAACGAGTCAATGATATGATGGCAGTTCTGGAAAGATTTAATAAACCAAACAGTGTGCCTCAAGACGCTCTCACGATGACAAGTTGCTTTTGAAAAGACTGAATAAACCATTTTAATTTAAGTTTGATGATGATCAGTTATCAGGTTACAAAACAGTTCTGCAAGCATTGTGAACGGATTTCTATTGTGCCAAGAAGTTGTTCTTTTAAGCAAAGTTCCTGTTCCTTTAGCCGGAGCATTTACAATGGGGGAAAAAAATCAGTTTCACCACAAGGGTGTTCCCTTAGACGAAGTGTTCTCTTAGGAGGTGTTCCTATACACGGCGACTACTGTACCAGATATCATGTTTTCAAATAAAACTGTCCATTTGGAACATATATAACAAGTGGAGGTGTGCACCAGATATGATTTATGGAATTATTAGCTACAATCACCAAGAATTCCCGAATAGAATAATGATTTCAGAAATCTGTAAGACAAGCTTTCATCTCACTAGTTCGGCTCACAATCATCCTGAAATCTGAGGTCATTGGATGCACTTGTAACAGTGGGCAGGCTAGTTTGATGTTAATACAGGCCAGAAGGCAGTATCCAGTCCAGACATGGATTGTGGGTACAAGCACAGAGCACTTTTATTTTAGTAGTCAAATGCTTCAACCCATACAGTTCCATTTTATAAGATGTCTCAGAGTATGTCTCAGGTATTATTGAGCCGGCTGCAGTAATTTACTCATCCAAGGCACGTCTACACAGTGCTCAGCCTTCTTTGCAACTGAGAAACATTCAGCAACCCAGTAGATGACGCTAAAGAAGTATCACCGTTAGATATCACCAAAGTACAATAATCAAGTAGTAAAAGATCATTGTACCTGTAGCTTTAAAATATTGACTCCCCGTTAAAAAGTGTGTGCCTTTGAACAATTCTGAAGAAAAGAAATGCAATAGAAAAGATAATCCCTTCTTAGGTAGCGGAGCAGTTTGTTCACAGTCCAGTTGGTTTACATTCCCCAATGGGTTCTAAATGATATAGCGGTGTCACAAAGACGGCAGCAGTGAGTGACGTCAGACCAGAGACCGGGAGCAACACAGAACAGACAGAGACTTGGGGTTTTGGTGAAGCTGAGCGCGTGATCGCGCTCAGCATTTAATAATTAAACAGCACAGAAAATAAAAGGTTTGAACACAAAACACACAGGACACGGCACATTCGCCAAAACAAAAGAGATAAACAAAACGGTGCACGGAGACAAACAAACACGGTGCGTACAAAACACTTATTATTATTCTTTCCCTTTACTCTACGTTCTCCTTCTCTCTCACCCGTTCTCCACTCTCGAACACCCAACCCCGAGTGAATGAAAGGTGCATCTATTTATACTGTTGTGCTGGGATTCAATTACTAATTAATTATTCACTTGAATCCCAGCACGTGAATTAATTACGTGCAACCTCGTGCTCACATATTAAATACTTTAAATGCACGTGAAGTGATGTGCAATCCCGTGCCTAAATACAATTACATCTTAAATGCACGTGAAACACACACCCGTTTATATCCCGTGTACCAATGACTATACACCAACATTTACACACACAACACGTAACATACAACATATAACACAAACTACGCACAAGGGCGTGGCCACATTGCCACAAGCGGCAAGAAGTCTTGATTCAGAGATCACGCGGAATCTGTGCCGTCATTGTTATGGCACATCTTTCCTGGATAAACAAACATAGAAATAATCATTTTAAATGTATAATACTTTTCATTGTTCTGTAATTTGATATCATTCTTACTGTAACTTCAATAAAAACTGACAGTATGCATTTTGCTTGGACTCCTAATAATACCAATTACTGATAATATTTATCAATATTTATTAATTGTTTTGCTGATCCCTTGAAGTTTGTATAAAAAAGAAATGACTGTATATACATAAACCTTAACATGCTTTCCATTATCCAGGATCTGTGCATGCATTTGCTGTTAATAATTGCAGATTTTGTCTTCTGTGTTCAAAGCGAATGTACTGTTCATGAAAGATGCTGGATTAGAGCAGGTATCCCACACACACTCACACTCAAAACGCATTCACACAAACACATACACACACACACACATACACACACACTCACACTCAAAACACATTAACACAAACACACACACACACACACACACACTCATGTTTGTATTGTTATCTTTGTGTGGACATTACATTGACTGACATATTTATGATTCCTAATTCCAAGCTATAGAAACTTCCCTGGGGAAAAGACTAGATTTTAAGTAAGATATATTTTGTTATCTCTCCAAATTGTATTTTTTTATTCAGTGTTTCTCTTGTGGAGACATTTTTTCCAATTTTGTCCTCCAGTGGTTTGAAGACTATACATACATACACACACGTTTGTTTGTAGTGTTTATGAGGACTTTTCATTGGCTCCCCTAATGTGTACATTTCTTATTCTAAACTCCAGAGGCATGGATCAGTATAATAAAGAACATTTGGGTAAATAGTCCTTATTCTCTTCTAAAACTATTTTATGTTTTAAATGTATGTTTATACATTACAGAGGCATGACCAATGCCCTCATAAAGTAGGTTTTGTCTGGTTTTCTTAGCTTGGGGAACATTTTTTTACCCTGTGCACTGTTTTTCTGCCCTTATTGCAGGGAAAGTGGGAGCCCTATTAGTTCCATGATCAAGAAGACCACGAGAACTCATACTGGCATTCAGCCGATCCACAGGACCTTCTCATGGATTTGAACCGGCGACGTTCCCGGCGTTGAGGCTTGTGAGGCTGCACTGGAGTCTGTGCTGGTGTGAAGACCCCTATCTGCAGCAGTGGCATCTGTCATAGCGCTCTTTTCTTCTCTCCAAGACCCCGAGACACACCTGGAGAAGGACACAAGAGGAGAACTCATGAGGAACGCACAGAACTGCCCCCTTCTGTCAGCTTGAAACAGAAGTTACAATACTAACTCTTTAAAGGAGTGATACTGTATATCACGTCATTTTGTTAAGGAATTAAATTTGACTATCGGTGTATGGATTATTTGTTAATTATTATTAATACACACACCCCTGTGTTGGGTTCTCTATCCGTAATACTGTTAGGAGGGGCATGATTAAAGTCTTTAAAATCTTAAAAGGATACATTTACAACAGAAATAGAGGCAGCACACTATGATTGTTGCACTATTATTCTGGAAAAAGGTAAGTAGCGGGGTTCCAAAAAATATAGCGTTATACATCCCCACGTGATTCTACAACTGTTAAATAACGTACCTGGAATTTTTTTTTTCATTGTTAACATCCTGACAACTTTTTACACTTAGAACTTTAAAGTCTGTTTTGAAGCTTTTTTTAAATGTCTGTTCTGTAAATTACTGCAGGTGCTCTGGCTTTTCTGTTCCGAACCACATCATGGATTGTTATTGATATATGAAAAGTTGCCAGGATGTTAACAATGAAAA
Organism: Acipenser oxyrinchus oxyrinchus; assembly: GCA_030684275.1. Classification (NCBI taxonomy): domain Eukaryota; kingdom Metazoa; phylum Chordata; class Actinopteri; order Acipenseriformes; family Acipenseridae; genus Acipenser; species Acipenser oxyrinchus. Next base: position 6,262,378 of record CM060274.1, on the reverse strand, counting down.
GAAGAATTACAGGTACATTATTTAAACAGTTGTAACAAAACGTGGGCACGTGTAATGCTACATTGTTCCGGACCCCGCTACTTACTCTTTAATGTGCTGTGCTAAAGGTGTGGCAACATGAGCCGCTACTACAGTTTATTTTTAAACTACATCAGATGTGCTTCGCTTTTTGGCTACTCAGCATTGCGACCATCACAATCGCTCTACTGTAATGTGAACTTCAATCATTCAATCAATCAAATTATTTGTACATTATTTATTATTTCACAGCAGAGTCATCTCAAGGTGCTTCACAATAAAATAAAATTTGTCTGGTAAGAGATGTATGATTCTGAAATTCAAATCAATTAATTTGTAAAGAAAGTCTAGAACTGCTATAATTATTAAGAGAAGTATTTTGTATGTTTTAATATAATCAATTGTCAAGAGAAATATAGCAACCAGCATGCTGACAAACTAGCAGAAAAAATGAAATTCACAAGAGAAAGCATAAAGCACACTCCCTGATTTAAATATAACGCTTTCCGTGCTTGTCCCATAATTCTTCTTCCAAAAGGTTTGAGGCGCTCCATTGGAATTCCTTTATAATAAGTGACATATAAGTATTTAAAACTTGATTTCGATTCACTCTTCTCACCTCTCGCCTCTCTAGCGACAGGGATGTAGTGGAGGCAGTCGATGCACGTAAGTCACATTTACATTTGTGCACATATCTGGAAATGTGAAACTTGTATTAACAGTATTTATCACAGATTGAGAGTAGTACATTATAGGGATATATAGAGGTGTCTATATGTCCATACATGTGTCCATCTGTCTCACATTACATTGTTACATTTATCAGGAATGCTGCTTATTAAACTGAGATGAAACTTGGAGTGAACATTAATTAGTAGAAGTTATTGGGAGGATGATTGTGGGGAAATATAGAGGCACCTATCTGTATGACTGTCTGGAAGCCACACTGATATTTTTACAGCATCTTGAGAACACAAGATATTCTACATAATGTACAGTTTAAATGACAATGATACTAACACCACTAATGACATCTAGGTCTTAAATACCACTTATCTCATTTTCATTCAGTTGTTCATTGCTGTTTCTTAAATACCACTTATCTCATTTTCATTCAGTTGTTCATTGCTGTTTCTTAAATACCACTTATCTCATTTTCATTCAGTTGTTCATTGCTGTTTCTTAAATACCACTTATCTCGTTTTCATGCAGTTGTTCATTGCTGTTTCTTAAATACCACTTATCTCATTTTCATGCAGTTGTTCATTGCTGTTTCTTAGTTTTTACTCTTCTGTTCTTACTGTTCATGTACGTCATTGTACTGATAGCTGTGATTCGGAATGCACAGCTGTGCAGGGGAGTGTATGTTACTGACGTACTTGTTCGCACTAGCAGACTTGTCACTGCTTAAGAGCTCTTACTTGTTTGCTTGTATATAGGGATACGCTAATCTTCCATCCTATTATGAGACACATGTTCTATATTATTCTTAAGACGAGGAGACACTAAACATGTTTCCAGAAAACAGTAGAAAGGGAGAATTTTTGTAAAAAGTGACGTGCAAACTACAATTTAAGTGCAATTTTGTTTGCAAGCAACCTTATCAAAGGAGTGTTGATTTTGTAGAAGCAACATTACATCACAGAATCAGTCAACCAATGAAAAGTCATTAGAGAAGTCATGTGACTGGCTATCTCGCCGACCGAGAGAGAACGTTTATATTTCTGTTCCAGTAAAAACTGACACAGATGGAGAATAGAGTTATCTGCAGCTTGACATGCTGCATCATAACTACAACTATGTTTGAGTTAAAGTAATAAAGGCTTCCAATTGATAAATACAAAGTCGTTGTTTTTTTTCTACCGGTAGTAAATGGATCAAGTGACTGTTGTTTTCTATGGCAAGCAGTTTCAATATTGGGTAGTATGGTGTTTCGGGTTTACATTGTTTTCTATGGCAAGCACTTTCAATATTGGGTAGTATGGTGTTTCGGGTTTACATTGTTTTCTATGGCAAGCAGTTTCAATATTGGGTAGTATGGTGTTTCGGGTTTACATTGTTTTCTATGGCAAGCACTTTCAATATTGGGTAGTATGGTGTTTCAGGTTTACATTGTTTTCTATGGCAAGCAGTTTCAATATTGAGTAGTATGGTGTTTCGGGTTTACATTGTTTTCTATGGCAAGCAGTTTCAATATTGGGTAGTATGGTGTTTCGGGTTTACATTGTTTTCTATGGCAAGCAGTTTCAATATTCGGTAGTATGATGTTTCGGGTTTACATTGTTTTCTATGGCAAGCACTTTCAATATTGGGTAGTATGGTGTTTCGGGTTTACATTGTTTTCTATGGCAAGCAGTTTCAATATTGGGTAGTATGGTGTTTCGGGTTTACATTGTTTTCTATGGCAAGCAGTTTCAATATTGGGTAGTATGGTGTTTCGGGTTTACATTGTTTTCTATGGCAAGCACTTTCAATATTGGGTAGTATGGTGTTTCAGGTTTACATTGTTTTCTATGGCAAGCAGTTTCAATATTGAGTAGTATGGTGTTTCGGGTTTACATTGTTTTCTATGGCAAGCAGTTTCAATATTGGGTAGTATGGTGTTTCGGGTTTACATTGTTTTCTATGGCAAGCAGTTTCAATACTGGGTAGTATGGTGTTTCGGGTTTACATTGTTTTCTATGGCAAGCAGTTTCAATATAGATTATTTTGCCCGGGGGTTCAGATACATAAATAAATACACAATTAGGTAGAAAAAAAGTATTTACATAATCCTAATATTAATCATTGATTCTGGGTGAAGGTTTGTTGTGTCTTGTACTGCAGGAAAGGGCAGCTAGTATTTTTTTTGATGTTTTCTGATAGTTTTAATGCTTAAAGAAAACGGTTTGGGTAAAATAAGTGTATTCAATTTTGATTGGTTGAAAGTAACACAAATACAAGCAATCTCATTGGATGACTTCACAGATTCTTTCTCCAGTTTGTACAAGTTGTAGAATGAAGTAGAAAGGTGTTCCATGAAAGCAGAATCAGCATTGTAGAAGCAATACATTTCGTTCTACATTTTATGGCAACATGTAGACTAGTGTCCTCGGCTTAAGGGACTAGCTTTCAGCTTTATTTTTTTGGGGGATAATCCAGCTATTATTTCCTACCCTTCACATATAAAACATCAGAAGCTTTACCTTTTAAAATGTAATTATTTGTTTTTCTCTTGGTTTATTAAAATGTCACACAATCAAATTGGTGGGAAGAAATCATATTTTTTTTCTGGTTTAACCCTTTAATGAGAACCCCTAATCACTCACTTCTTGTTTCTGTTAAGATCATTATTTACAAGGCTTAGTTAATTCCAGCAGAAATATCGTTTTTCAAGCAATGGGTCTGCTTTTGAAAATGTCTGGAGTGAGGTGCGCGTGTTATAAATTCTGCAATTCTAAATAGTAAGTATAAAATGTAAGCAAAAAACAACATTCTAAATTGAACCCAAAATAACCAAAAGATCTTCAGCTGAAAAAAGGGGAATCGGTAATATCGGGACCATTCATAAAATGTTAAGGACTTTGGTCTCGATTTTTTAAATTTAATTTTTAGAAACTTTTAAGCCAATTTAAAACAAGTTGCCCTACCAACATTTGAAAAAAATGCATGCATTATAAAATAATGACATAGATAGGAAACTCAACATAGTACAATTATACACACAGAGATTGAAGGGAGTCTGTGTTATCTGAACAGGTCTGCTATTCTACTAGATTCAACAAGGCCTTTGGACCTGTCATGTCCGAAGACGTGACATGTTGCTCTAAAAAGCATCCCAGGTACCTGGGTATCAACACAGTCATTTTCTACTATTGACTCACCGCTTTACTTGCATTTCCACTGGATTTCTTGGGACTAGCCTGAGGAGAAACAGAATGTGGAGATCTAGCCTTTTCCCGTAGGCGTTAGTAGTGAGAGTTACGGGCTGAAAATCGTCTCAATGTGTAGCCAGGTCCACAAAACTGTGGAACTGTTCTGACATTGTATTGAGTGCAGATAACTGCGCACATTAGTGGTGGGGTCAGCGCTGGAAGTATTCTGCACTTCTCTGCATTATTCTCCTCAGTTAAGAGCACGGCATTTTCAGTCTCTTGGCCCAGTATATCTAACTGCCGAAACAGCAGACTGAGCGCTTGTAGACTGAAGTGCCAGCTGACCGTCACTTTCTGTGTTACCTTCTTTTTTATCTTCTGTCGCTGCCCCCGTTACCTCAGTGGGCAAGTCTTCTAGTGTCAATGTTTCATTTAAAGTAGTTTCTATCGACATATTTGAAATGTTGTTGTAAAAATAATAATAATAATAAAGAATTCCCAACAAAAACGGTCAAACTGTCCGCGCGAGAGCTCGGTACAACTGCGCGTGCAGCCTGAGGCATCTCGTGGAACACCTGAAACGGTGACGTCATAGAATAACTTCCTGCTTCGCTTGGCAAGTTAGAGAACGGGGTCTTGTGTAATATAAGGGTGAAAATAACAAGCAAATGGTGCAACATAATGGGGAGCTGTAGCAAGGACGACTGGTGCAGTGCAAAAAGAGTATAATGTCCAGGCTGCTGTTTCCCAATAACAACAATATTTATTACAATACAACAGAAAGTTCAAAAAGTAATCCAAAAATGAAATAATAATAAGCCCCGCTACCAATCGATGGTATTGGGGCGAAATAACAAAAAGTCCAAAAGTAAACAAAAGACACGCCGATAGCCACAATCCTCCGTGCACGAAAACTGTGCTCTTTTCCTCCGGGATCGTGGTGCGTGCGCCAGCGGTGTTGTGCTGTGTGGTGAGGGGCGTGCTCTGGGGTTAACACTGGCTCTCCGGCTACAGCCTCCCGCCCTCCTGCTCCTCTACTAAAACACAAACAGACACATAACACAAAGGCAAACAAAACACTAGCTCCGACTGGTCGTTCTCACTTTCTCAGCGCAAGGGAGGTTTTGACGTAGCTGCTTCCCCTTTGTACCCAGCAAACTCCTCCCTGCAGTCACCGCGTTGCCATGGTTTCTCCCATAGAGGGCTGCCCCGCAGCTGACTGCAATGGAATCGTCCTGAGTACTTGCAGCTACGCCGCCTCCTAATATGGTCACCTTCCGGTTTCCACCTACCACCGAGGCGGTAGATCTAGGAGGCAGCTTACCTTCCCCTTACACAGCCCTTTCTAATCGGGAGGAGATTTACAGCATCGATCCTTTCTCTCTTTATCACATATCTCACCCCTCAGAGTGATGCCGAAGGAACACTCGCCAACTCTACATTCCCCAATGGTCCCCCCTCCCTTGAAAAAAAATCTGCATTTTGATGCTCCTTACCCGCACGATGTTTCACTGTATAGTGGAAGGGTTGCAGCGCTAGATACCACCGAGTTATCCGAGCGTTATTGTCCTTCATCGTGTGTAACCACCTTAAAGGAGCATGATCAGTGATAAGAGAGAAAGAACGCCCCAACAAGTAATAGCGAAGTGCGTGAGTAGCCCATTTGATGGCTAAACACTCCTTCTCAATGACGGAGTAGTTAATCTCCCTAGGAGCCATTTTTTTGCTCAAATAAATAACAGGGTGTTCTACCCCGTCAACTTGTTGGGACAGGACTGCCCCCAGACCAATGTGGGAGGCATCGGTCTGCAGGATGAACTCTTTGCTGAAATCTGGTGAAATCAGAGCGGGAGCTTGACAGAGTCGCTTCTTGATCAAATCAAATGCCTCCTGACACTGCCCTGTCCATTTAACTATTTTTGGAGCAGCCTTCGGGTGAGATCTACCAGGGGTTAACTATGGTGGCATACTCGGGGATAAATCGGCGGTAATAGCCGGCTAACCCCAGTAGCGATCTCACCTGTGACTTGGTTCTCGGATCGCCGTCTCCACCAGCGCCTGGACTTTGGAAGCGATCGGTCTCACCCGCCATTACCCATAATGTAGCCAAGATATTGGGTCTCCTGTTTGCCAAATGCACACTTGCCCAGCTTGGTTGTTAGCCCCGCCTCCCTCAGAGACTGGAGGACGGCTGAAACTCTAACAATGTGCTCCTTCCAGGTGGAGCTAAAATCACCACATCATCAATGTACGCGGCGGCATACTGATGATGGGGAGCTAAGACCTGGTCCATCAGTCTCTGAAAGGTGGCGGAGCTCCATGCAACCCGAAGGGCATGGTCCGAAATGGAACAAGCCATCTGGGGTAGAGAAAGCAGTTTTCTCTTCGAGCTCTGAGTCAGTGGAATCTGCCAGTATCCCTTCGTCAGGTCCAAGGTCGAAATCAACCGCGCCTTACCCAGTCGGTCGAGGAGCTCATCCACCGGGGCATTGGATATGCATCGAACTTGGAGATGGCATTAACCTTTCGAAAGTCCACGCAGAACCGAGTGGAGCCGTCCTTCTTGCCCACCATCACGATAGGACTGCACCACTCGCTCCGGGAAGGTTCAATGACTCCAAGCTCTAGCATATCCTCCACCTCCCTGCTAACAGGAACCCTGCGACTCTCTGGGATCCGGCACGGTCTCTCCCGGACCCTGACCCCTGGTGGAGTAATAATAGCATGAGAAATAACATTAGTCCTGCCGGGCAAGTCAGAGAAAACATCACTAAACCTTTCCACTAACTGGTAGAGCTCTTGTTTCTGATCCGAAGTAACTGTTCCCCATCGGAATATGAGTTGTAGCTGGTGGATTGACAGTGGGACCAAAATCCTCTTCCAAACTGTCACCAGCTACAAATAGGGCCTCCCTTTCATTCCAGGGTTTTAGCAAATTGATATGATAAATTTCGGTTTTATTTCGCGATCGGGTTGTCTAATTTCATAATTTACTTTACCAATTTCCCGAACCACCTCATATGGCCCCTGCCACTTAGCATACAACTTAGATTCCGATGTGGGAAGTAGCAACAGTACTTTATCACCTGGCCGAAAAGTCCGAATACGTGCTTGTTTATTGTACTGTTGCTCCTGGCGATGCTGAGCTAGTTTTAGGTTCTCCTGTGCCAAACGACCAACCAATGCTAGGCGGTCTCTTAACATAATTACATATTTGACTATGTTTTTAGAAGTTTTTGTTTGCTCCTCCCACCCTTCTTTCACAAGATCAAGGATACCTCGTGGTTGCCTCCCATACAGCAGCTCAAAGGGAGAAAACCCAGTCGAACTCTGAGGCACCTCTCTCACTGCAAACATTAGGTAAGGGAGGAGTTTAGCCCAATGTTTTTGCTCTTGGTTGACAAACCGCTTCAGCATCTGTTTCAAGGTCTGATTAAAACGTTCCACCAAACCGTCCGTCTGCGGGTGATAAACGGAGGTTCGGATCGACTTAATTTGCATTAATTTGTACAATTCTTTCAAACATTGTGACATGAAGTTCGTTCCGTGATCAGTGAGGATTTCTTTGGAATCCCTACTCGATATAATATTCACTAACTCTTTAGCAATGGCTGCGGCACTAGTGGATCTCAATGGTACTGCCTCTGGATATCTGGTCGCGTAGTCCACCACTACCAAAATGTGCGTATATCCAGAGTCAGACTGGCTCAATGGACCCACTATATCCATAGCAATGCGCTCAAAGGGAACTGAGATCAGGGGCAGTGGGACCAGCGGGCCGGGCGAACCCGCCCGGCGCTACTTGCTGGCATTCCGGCATTCCGCTACATATCGCGCCACCTCACTAAAACTCCCATCCAATAAAATCGAGCCAATATTCGCTCCCGAGTCTTATCGATACCTAAATGGCCCGAACAGGGGACATCGTGAGCCAACCGCATGATCTCACGTCGAAAAGACTGGGGAACGAGTAGTTGTGTTACAATCTGACTTGTGCTCGTGGCTTGGGATACTCTATACAGTAAGTGCCCGACAATAATGTGGTGGGGATATGTAGGCGCCGGCTATCCTCTACATCCTTCCCTCGATAGACCGAACCTGCCCCCAGATGTGGGCCAGCGAAGGATCGTTCTTTTGCTCCAACGCTAGGTCCACATCTCGGTCCCAGAATTTCGGGATATCGAGCGGAGCTAAAGTAGCTTCAGCACTGGGGCCTCAGTAACCTGCCCCCGCAGGTCACACTGGGTCCCAACCCCTTTCCCCTACATTTGACTGATCCTGAGGCTTCCCCACCAAACCCCAGCCTTGTTTCATTAATGTTCCTTCCCATTTTTCAACCCTTCGCTCTTTTTGTTTTTTGGGCGAAATCGAGAGTGGAACAAATCAGTGTGCAGCGGAAAGATATTACCAATAGTTTCCCCGCTGCTCCCATGGTCTTACCGGAGACTGGCTTTACCGCTTTATTAATCATGCTGTCAAAATGCGCCAGTCCCGACCTAAAATAACTGGATATGGCAGCTTCTCTGCCACGGCCACGATACGCGGCGGGCATGACATCCAACTGTCAAATCTAATTTGGTAAGGGGTAGTCCTTGTTATCCCCATGAATACAGGAAATGACCACGACCCTCGTGACCACCAAGGTACCCCCTTTAATAGAGCTCGTCTAATTAAAGTCTGCCCACATCCTGAGTCCACTAATGCGTGGGTGCTCACCTCACCAACCCGTACATTAACAACACAAGGCCCCTCCCAATCATTACCCCTGGACTTACCTGGTGCTGTCAGGACGTAATGGGAGGTCACCCCACACTCCATGGCCGCTGGACAATTCCGCCAGGTGACCGACCTCCTGGCACCGGTAACATGTGGGGCGTAAAGGGTGCCCACGGAGCCTGCGTGTCCCGCTGCCGGTTTGGCAGCGGGAGGGGTACTCTGCTCTTACCCGCTGGGGTCGCCTCGCTCTCCACTGTGTTGGAGGGAGGCCGCCCATGGGGTGACGTTGCAGTGCTGGACCGTGGGTAGTGGGGGTGACACGGGGTGGTGGTGGTGGTGTTGCCGCCGCGGTCTACTGGAGGCAGGAGCAGATAGGGTGACCACTGGAGCGGAAGGGAGGGCGTCCTCGAACCCTTCGCCAATCGAACTGCTGCATCCAGCGTGGTGGGACGGTGGCGACTGACCCAGGTCCGGTGTCCGCCCCAGCACCTTCACAAACTGCTCAATGGCGATGAGCTCAGTTACTTTCTCCGCACTATTGGTGCCGGGCAGAGCCACCTGGTCACGTGGTCCACCAGTTGTTGCGCCACCACGCTGGGTCGCAGTCCTGAGGGTCGCTGGTATTCCCGGAACCGGCGACGGTGGGTCTCTTCAGTGATATCCAGTCGCTGAAGAATGGCCTGCCTCACATGATCATAATCAAGGGCGTCTTCATTTGTTAAGGCTTGGTAGGCTGCCTGGGCCTCCCCGATCAAATTGGGGCCCAACTGGGTAGCCCACCAATCCCGAGGCCACTGTGCTGCCGTAGCCTGCCTTTCAAAAGCTACTAAGTAGGCCTCGGGATCATCCTCCAGCGACATCTTCACCACCTTTATCCTGGGAACAGGTGGCGTTGGTTCGGTCGCCGGTCCCCCTCGATTGGCCTCCAGGAACATGGAATGCATCCGCTCCATCATGGTCGCCATTCCCTCTTGATGTCTTCTCTCCTGCGCTTCCAGTATTGCTCCCAATGCGGCGGCGTCCATCCCTGATCCCTCTTCTGATCACCAACTGTAGCAAGGACGACTGGTGCAGTGCAAAAAGAGTATAATGTCCAGGCTGCTGTTTCCCAATAACAACAATATTTATTACAATACAACAGAAAGTTCAAAAGTAATCCAAAATGAAATAATAATAAGCCCCGCTACCAATCGATGGTATTGGGGCAAAATAACAAAAGTCCAAAAGTAAACAAAAGACACGCCGATAGCCACAATCCTCCGTGCACGAAAACTGTGCTCTTTTCCTCCGGGGATCGTGGTGCGTGCGCCAGCGGTGTTGTGCTGTGTGGTGAGGGGCGTGCTCTGGGGTTAACACTGGCTCTCCGGCTACAGCCTCCCGTCCTCCTGCTCCTCTAGTAAAACACAAACAGACACGTAACACAAAGGCAAACAAAACACTAGCTCCGACTGGTCGTTCTCACTTTCTCAGCGCAAGGGAGGTTTTGACGTAGCTGCTTCCCCTTTGTACCCAGCAAACTCCTCCCTGCAGTCACCGCGTTGCCATGGTTTCTCCCATAGAGGGCTGCCCCGCAGCTGACTGCAATGGAATCGTCCTGAGTACTTGCAGCTACGCGCCCCTCCTAATATGGTCACCTTCCGGTTTCCACCTACCACCGAGGCGGCAGATCTAGGAGGCAGCTTACCTTCCCCCTTACACAGCGCCCTTTCTAATCGGGAGGGAGATTTACAGCATCGATCCTTTCTCTCTTTATCACAGGAGCGCTTAATGAATTTTAATTATATATGGTGTAGTCTAAGGGATGCTTTTCCATGTTGTGTTGTATTCATGTTTCCGAAAAAATAATAATTATAAATTCATGTCATATTTTAGTCATCAGTCAGCTTACACGGATCCAGTTATTATTATTTATTTCTTAGAAGACGCCCTTATATAGGGCGACTTACAATTGTTACAAGATATCACTTTTTTTTTTTTACATACAATTGGGTTTTTACTGGAACAATCTAAGTAAAGTATGTTGCTCAAGGGTACAGCAGCAATGTCCCCCACTTGAGATTGAACCCACGACCCTCCGGTAAAGAGTCCAGAGCCCTAACCACTACTCCACACTGCTGCCCTTGTAACCGTTGTTTAGTTACAAATACAATTATATTACTCATTTAAATAGGCCTAAAGTAATAGTATTTGATCCAAACAAAAAACACTATTATTACAAGTACTGTTGTCCACGCATACATTGCATCTTTGGAACAGCAAATAAAATCTATTGAAAATGACCAGTAGCCTCCGTATTGCACTTAGCATACGACAGTTTGCACACGCTTAGAATAATCTGTTGAACACAGCACTCGAATTTGCAACTTCGCTAAATCTAAAATACATGATAATTCATGCCTCAGTCTTTCTGCGCACCGAGCGCTGTCTGTCGCCAATGCCATCCCGCTCGCTACTGCCTATGCGCAAATGCTCTACGTTTCGGAAACATGAAATCCATGTGCACAGCTGAATTCATCACAATTGTAATTGGATTATCTTTTCCAAGTCATGTAAACACAGAAAAGTGTCGTTTTCACAAAACCAATTTGCTGATTCAGTTCCCGAATATGCCCTACATTCGTTTTCTAAAGACTTGATCTCATGTAGCCGTAGTGAATGCGTGTCCGTGTATAATTGTTTAATTACCCAGCCAGGTTTAACACGTTAATTAATTCCGGGGAGTATAAAGGTGCTGGCTACGCGCTTATCGGTATGCAGCTGCAGTGTTTGATTCTCACTGAAGAGTGTACAATGGGGACGCGCAGTGTTCAGACAGCGCTTTCGCTCGCTTTGATTTTACTTGTGCAGCTCCACGGCGCTTTTGGATGGAACTGGCCGGATCAGCAGGTTTATAACCCAGTGCTGTTTAACGCGCCGAGAGCGGTATTTCAGGCGAAGCCCACACCTGACACCGTGCAGAGAGCTGACCTGTCGCTGTTGAATTCGGTCACCCTGGACTGCAGGAAAGACGCCATGGTCGTGACGGTGAACCGGGACTTGTTTGGGATCGGCTACCTGGTGAACAGCGCCGACTTGAGCGTGGGGTCCTCGGGCTGCTCGGCCACCTCCTCCGACAGCGTCGCCAACACGGTTTTGTTCAGCATCCAGCGCCAGGGCTGCGGCAGCACTTTCCAGGTAACCCTGCGTGTCGATCGCATTTGTTACTGTGGTACACACAGTAAAGTGAACTGTCAAGTGGGTAGCCCAGCTTTCCTTATTGCTTGCACTTCAGTTACAGTAGTGAGCACATTTTATTAAAACCCCAAAAGATGTGTTTATTTGTAGCACTGTTTGTATAAATCTACCTGCAGAAAACTTCAGTCAGGGCGTGAATTTCAATATTCTGGTCAGCAATATAGAAACAATAGGATGTGTGGCCTACTTCTAACTAAATTAGACAATGGTTATTTTGTCTTGACAATTTCCCAAGACTATGTTGCAGTGTATTAGATTTCCTGTGCACGACACAATGGGGTGTTCATACATGTGCACACTACTATATATAACTACAGATTCAGTAGTGCTTCCTGATGAGCTGGGGAGAGTTGTCCCTTTTTAAGGCATAAGAGACATGTGTTCCACTAATCCTAAATTCTGATTACTTTCTCTTTGCAATGAGGGGCACAAAACCTGGTTTAAAATGTGCTGCCAGGATGGATCTGGTCATCCAAATAGTCGGCTTCCTCCTTGTGATACTAGCCACACAAGTGTAATATGAACTGCTCAATTCCTTGTGTAAGGTTTTAAAGCACAAGACCACTTCACTTTTTTTATAATCAAGCACTGAAGGGTCATTTTTCAGCTTCTCTTCCTAGATATTCCCAGGCTTCCTGAGCTACCCAAACCATCTCTAGTACAAGCCTGCCAGCGTTGGCATCATCACCAGGGTTAATATGGCTGATATTCTCCTCGAATGCCGATTGAATGAATTAAATCTCCATCCAGACCCTGGAGTAGTTAATCTTAACTCTGGAGTGGAAGGGCCCCCCAGGACAGTGATTGGACACCCCTGGCATGGAGGGTTCATGCAGCAGTTTGTTGCCTGTGCACAATTCTCTGCCAGATCCTAGAGGATCACTCCAGTTAACTCTAGTCTTAAGATTTGGTAGTGTTTTTCTTTGCTGTAGTTCTGAGTAGAGGTGCTTGTAAAGTGTGCTTAACCCTTTAGGGTCAAAGCCTCTAGTCGGATGCTCCCCCAGGACCAGAGTTTTTTGGTTTTATTTGACTATAGAAAATTTCACAATCTATTCAACAGTAGCATCTTGGAATTGGGTGGGGTGTGTTTTACTTGGAGAACCATTATAAAGTACATTTGTTCAACACTAGTTCACTTTTTTTTTAAATGTTTTATATGTTCTGCTTGGAGATGCATTTATAATGTGGTCGTGTCTGACCTGAGGGACTTTTGCAGTACTTCCTGACAGTTTTGTTGAAACAATACTGATTGGGCAGAAAACAAGACCTTGCTTCACCAGAGTGATTGTAATGTCATAATATATACTGGGGGAGGTCTTCATAAGCAGTAATGGACTTTTAGTAGTTTGTTTTTTTTTTTGTTTTGTTTTTCCTCAAAATAATGAAATAAAAGTGCTTTATCTGTAATATAATAAGAAATGATGTACCCGATTTCAGTAAATGAAAGAATCTGTTTTATACTCGCTCATTTCTTGATATTAATGTTGTAAATGTATGACCCAGAAGTGTTCTAATATATAATTGATTTTATTTATTTTTTTTGGCTATACATTTTTTCCTGTAATTGTTCTGCGTGCTGCTGTAAACTCTCCATCCTTTAAAAGTTAAATGCCTGTCCTCAGACAGTGATTTCAATCCCTCTGCTATCCAATGATGGTGGTTTTACAACCTGTACAGCAAAGCATTTTGGCCCAGCAAGTCAAAGAAATGAAGTGTTGGCCCAATCGCAGGCCCAGAATGACACCTCAGTATGATCACGTTTACATGTGTGGTCCTTTTTTAAAAGGTTCATACTGGTCTCCTTGCTTCCTGTTCCAAATAAACTGGAGTGGTCCCAGAGTCTCCAATGTCCTCTACCTGGGTGACCTCCTTCACGTTGAGGCTTCTGTTGCCGTCGACAACCACGTACCGCTGCGGCTGCATCGCGACCCTGAGCAACAACAAGGACTCTGAGCCCAGATATGCAGTCGTGGACAAGCTTGGGTGAGAACTGGAGTTACTTCAAACACACCGGCTCGTGCTGCACTCTGCTTTATTGAACCTGTTTCAATGCTGTGTGTTGGAGGTGTAACCCTCTCCTCATGCTCGTCTCCTGTCTCACCCAGCTGCCTGATGGATAGCAAGTCTCCAGACTCCTCCTCTTCATTCACTAGACCTGCTCTGAACAAGCTGCACTTTGACATCACTGCTTTCAAGTTCCAGGAGCATGGTAAGGCTTAGCTAGATCTGGGTCCTTCTCTAACTTGTCAAAGTATACTATGACTGGTGCATTGATTTGCTGTATGGTGTGTTTTGATGACATTCCAATTATGATGACGCCCCCCCCCCCCCAATCCAGATAAGCACATGTGGGATTAACCGATCCCTCCTGGCTGGCCTCCCTGCGTCCGCCACCCGTCCGCTCCAGCTTATCCAGAACTCTGCTGCCCGCCTGGTGTTCTCTCTGCCTCGCTTCTCCCACGCAACTCCACTACTCCGCTCACTCCACTGGCTACCGATCACCGCCCGCATCCAGTTCAAGACTCTTGTACTAGCCTACAGATGCCTTGACCAGACTGCACCCAGCTACCTCCAGACCCTCATCTCTCCCTACACCCCACTCGACCTCTCCGCTCCGCCTGCACTAGAAGACTGGCTCTACCTCCTCTCGCTCCCTGCCTCCAGAGCCCGCTCCTTCTCCACCCTCGCTCCGCAGTGGTGGAATGACCTACCTACAGATGTCAGGACCTCCCAGTCCCTGACCACATTCCGGCGCCTCCTTAAGACTCACCTGTTCAGACAGCACCTGTAGAACTCCTCTGTTTCCCCCCGGGACACTTTCACCCTTCCTTAAATTTGCTTTACTTACTCTTACCTGCCCCCTATTTTACTGCATTTAATCCTGTACTTCAGAGTACTGTAATCTGCCATGTGTTTAAACTGTAGTATTTGGTATTTAATCATATCTTGATGTAACTGTCACTTATCTGCTGTATTATTGAATTGTATTTTGTCACACTTGTACTTGCTTGAACTTGTCATTGTATTTATCTTGCTCTTATTGTATTACCTGTACTGTAACACTTGAAATGTATTTGCTTACAATTGTAAGTCGCCCTGGATAAGGGCGTCTGCTAAGAAATAAATAATAATAATAACTTTAGGTGCTGGTTCTAAGGGTTTCATTTTTCCCTGTTAAGAAGCCAGGTTGTTAATGTCCCTTTTCCTGCTAGTGCCCTCTGCTATAATCTGTTAACCTTGGCTTTAGTTTCCTATAGACCTTTTTCGTATCAAGTTGATATCCTCTTGTAGAAATATTTGCTCCTCCCTATGTACACGAGTTGAATGTACCGATCCTTCAGTGGAGGTTGTGTAGATCTCTGTGGCTCTGCACAGTCCTTGTATCCTAGCTGGCTCTGTCTCTGTGATCCTGCTCCCCTCATGCCGTGCCTCCCTTTTTCAGGTGGGTCTCTGAGGACGGCTCCTCTGCAGTGTGTGGGTGCTGTGACGCTGGCTCCTGCTCTGGGACACCCCGGTTCCTCACAGGCCCTCTTGCTCCTGCCGAGATCAACCAGCCCAACTGGAGCGGAAAGTGGCTGCAGAAGAGAGCAGCTCCTCTTGATCCAGGTACTGTCTGAACACCCAGCCTGGACGAGGCCTCTTCATAGGACTGGAACTCTAACCAAGCTGTATAAATACTGTCACGCTTTTACTTGGAAACTCCAATTTAGACTACACCCTTTGCTTCCCAGTGTCCCATGTTTGACATTGAGAACGGGCATTTTAAATAGGTATGTGCACGTACCCAGGGCAGTAAAGGGTTGAAGTTCTAACCAATGCTTCAAAATCCACGTGTTGGTTTTTGCAGGTAGACCACTGGTGTGAGTTTAAAAAATAAGTGATCCGGAAGAAGCAACAACTTGTGTTCTTCCACATCTGCCAAATTAGTAATGATGCCCTCTATTTAATGGAAGAAAATGGGCATCAGTGACTTTCTAGTGCTAAAGCATTTCTAACCTCATTTTGCCCTCCCTTTTTCAGTGGAGAGTTTGACCATGTGTGCTCCCCTTCAATGGAGTTGCATTGTGGGGTAGCTCAATCACCAGTGCATTACTTGGCTTCCGCAATGACACTAACCTTGCCCTCCTGTCTCTCCCCCTCTGTGTAGCTGGCCAGGACCCCCGAGTGCATGTAAAGGAGATCACCATCGGCCCCCTGACCGTGGTTCATGTAGTCCGAGACCATGCTGTCGTGCTCAGTAAGGAGTCCCTGTACCACCCCCTGCAGCTTGTGGAAGAAGTGCAGGGTAAGTGCAGCTCTCAATGCTACTGAGCTCTGAACCAGCTTGCTGTCAATGGAGGGTTAGCCTGCTTTATCTGTATTGCTCTACAGTGTTACCAGTCCTACATCTTTCATATTCTGTACTTTGTTAGTACTGTAGTCTAAGAACACCTGTCTGGAAGCGAGCGACGTGTTCTCTTGGCTGAATTGTTCTGTAAGACAGAGTTGACCACCAGACAATATAAATCGTGCATCAACATATGAAATGAATCAATAGGCAAGTGGTGTTAATAAAAGTAACGTAACAAACTAATGTTAAACTGTCAATTTAACATGGCACCCCTGTACATGTTTAATGCAGCAGCGCTACATGAATTCTGAATACCTGTAGAGAAGCAATATTCAAGACCTGCACCGCATTTAACCGTGGTGAAGCAACGCTCCAGGGAAGTAAACCCTGAATTGCTCTGACTTGTGTCTGTTTTGCGGGAGGGGGGGATCTTTCACCATGAGGGTATTCTCAAGCAGTGTTCCTCTATGCAGAGGCTACTATACTTGTCTGCATTGTTATCTACTGTTCCATCACTCGAGTGGAGTGTTTAACTACGTGCTATTCAGTATAGCTGTGCTATCGCTGGTTCTGGTGTGATGCTGAATGTCCTCCAGTCCCAATGTGACCCCCCCCTTTGTATTTCTGTACGTGAAGATACAATTGATAGTGATGCTCTCTGCAGAGTTGCTACTCCTGAGTGTTCAATGGGTGTCTCTTCCCTCCCGCACTGTCCTGTTAACCCCTCTGTCTCTCCTATCTCAGACTCGGGCTCCTCCTGTCCCTGTGCTGGCAGTCTCCGCTGTGGCTCTGGTGCTCTTCTGTGCTGTCCTATTGGCTGTGTTCCTGAAGAGGTGCTCCCAGTCTAGTGACAAACTGCTCCCTGTGTCTTCCTGATGTGTTTGAATAATAAAAGCCTTGTCAAAGCTAATGTCGTTGCTCAGTGTGGGGTGGTGTTCCTCCCCTTTAGGTGTTGCACAATATACATCCTTGGTGACGTAGAAGTCCTTTCACCCAAACTGCACAAAGTGACATTATGGCACTGTACTCGCAATCCTAAACTGTTCCCCTCTCTTGCAGGCAAACTCCCTATAACTTGCATCAGTTCTAGTTTCCTAACCAGTAGGAAGGTGTAACTCAATATCCAACTGGCATATTTAATTTTACAGATTAAATGCATTTGTTTCTTGAAACAAACAATTTAATCTCTAAAGTAATCATCATTAGTCTTTTTAGAGCAATGTATTGCTTTAACTGCCCTGCCTACTAAAACCACACATGTTGCCTTGGCTTCATTCACTCTTCAGACCTGTGCTTGTGCCTTATACAAGCAGAGTGTATTACAGGCAGCCCTAATTACTCAAAATACGTGTCTCTCTGCAATCTTGTGTTGGACACAACATTCACATCATGTCAAACACAACCTTTCTAAATCTGACCCCCTTTACTACTCTGTCTCCCTTGATGCTATCAATCTTTTTTTTCCTTTTGTAACAAACCTAGAGGTTATTGTGGATGCTTCTCTCTGTAGACCCTACCCTTTATCTGCTTATTCCACTCAACTCCTGCTTCAAGCTCTTGTTCTTTCTAGATTGGATTATTGGAACTCTCCCTGCTTCAGGTATTTGCTCAAGTCTGGTATTCTCCCAACTTTGCTACCTCTGTGCTTTGCACTCCTGGCTGCATATCTCTGCTTGCATCTTGCCTATCTCTCTATTCATCACACTGCCCCTTCCTCTCTCCAATCCTTTGTCTCCTTATATTCCCTCTCTGCTCATCCTCTAATGGCTGAATTGTTATGCCTTCTCGTCACTCTCCTCCTGTGCTCGCTCCTTCTCTTCCCTTCTGCCCCTATGATGGAACCAGCTACTGGTTATCCTCAGGACTGTTCAGTCTTCTCAAAATCCATTTATTCATCCTTTATTTGTAAATTCTTATTTATATAACTTTTTATATTTATTTTGTATATGTTGCATTTGTATTGCTTATAACTTAGATTTTGTTTAGGTTCTGTAAGTCTCTTAAACTGTGTGTGTTTTTTATTTTATATAAATATGGCAGGGCAACTTCACAAACTCCAGAGTTCACATGATCTATTTTAAAACTTATGAAAACTAAAATAAATCATGACCAAATGGCATAAATATAAACACACAATGTGGTTCAAAATACTAACCTTAACTACAATTCCATGACAAATGACAAAGTTTTTCAATGTTATAGTCTCAACATTTGTCCTTGATTTTTAATTCCTTTTAGGCGCTGGAACAATTTTTATAGTTGAGGTGCTGAAAGCCATTAACCAAAACTGTAACCCCTGTGTATGATGGGAGCCATGCATTCAGTTGCTGTTATGTTAAACATGGGTAGCCTACCTGCTAGGACCAAGGCTAGGAATTGTGCTTTATCAGCATTGCTGCATGGAATGCTGTGTGCGCTCTGATCCACAGATTTAGGATGTCCGTCTTAACTATGGGACCTCCTCTCATTATAAATTCCTATCAATCAACTGGCTGAACTTTCTAGAATGTACATTTCTAATATTGTTAGTGGGAGTGTTAAAACCTGACTAAGAGTTGAAAAATTAGGAGCGGAGTTTGATCGAGTGAGTGAGGAAGATAAAGAGGCTCTCAAGATGAAAGAAATATTAAGAATTCAAGTTACAGTTTGTAAACTTGATTGCCTATCTGTGAATTGGACCGTCCTCAATTGTACTGTACTGCACTGCAACCCCTGATCCTGTCCGGATCGGATCCCTTGTCTGATTGAAGCCGACCGCCTCTCCTAAATCAGGAAGTTTTTTTTTTTGGGGGGGAGGGATTACCGATGGACTTTCTATCATCAGAAAGAAAGTCCATCACTGGGCTTTCACTCAAAACAAGAGCAGTCAGATCGTACGTTCACTGGCTGATAAAAGTCCCTTTAGCACGGCATTACTACGTTCACTGCGAGCCGCAGTCCTGGTTTTCCTTGTGATGCGAACACTCTCCCAATCTGCATTGCTGTGCAGCAGTACAAGGAGGCTTCATTACTCCATAGTAGGTTGTTTTTACAGTAGAAGTCTGCTTCTCTTTCACACTGTAAAGAGGCTGCATCCCAACGCAAGTTTCCGTGGGCATCTACACAGCGCTGCATATACATGTCTGTAATAAGGCCCAACGGGGTGTCCATATATATTGAATATATGGACGCCTCAGGGCATTGTGCGACACGAGACGATGCCCTGAAGGGCCTTTTCACCACTGATGCCCTTGCTGGGAGTAGAGTGAAAGTGCTTTGAGTTTGTGTCATTGTGCTCATGTGTGGTCTTTTGGTCAAAACCAAGACGTGTTCAAGAGAGATGTTTTTTTTAGCTAAACCTCAACCATTGAATTTGTTAAAACTGGGACTATTGAACTTTAAGTCTGTTACTAGCGTTAGCTGTTCTTTCTAACTGAGGGGGAAAAAGGACATTTTTATTTCAAGAAAGGATTCCTTTGAAAGACATTTCATTTCTAAAGTGACTGACACTTTTTATAGATGGATTAAGTGTAATGTGGATGAATACAGCCTGCGTGTTGCATCCCACTGCACTGAGAGAGATTGCTAATTAAGGGAAAACATTACCAATTATTATGTTCATGTTGTGTATTATGTCTAACCTTTTTTTCTCCTGTCTCCCTACAATGGTAAATACAATTCCTATCTGCACAGGAAAGTGTTTGTTAATTGACAATGCCATGTTGTTGTTGCTTGTATGGTTTGGTTTTACTTGGCTATATCTTCAATTATTATACATCATTTTGGAGAGGGGAATACAACACACTTACCCTATGAACTATATAGAACTCAGGTCCCATAGCTTTCCCTGAAGAGAAAAACAATCATCTGGGAGAAGTGGGGTCACACGTGTTAATAAAACAAAGCAGCATCAACGCCTGTTTATCTATTCAAGTAAAACAATCTTCAACCACAGTCCTTGCTTGAATGTTTACAACATGCTTACCAGCAGACGTGCAGCAAACAAATCTCAAAGTAGCGTATACTGTTAGGATCCACTTAAACACTGCAGTTTAGAAATGTTTACTGGGAGGAACAGGCTGAACAGTTGTATGGTATTTACAGTCGTCGTTGACAAAGGCAGTCAGAAGGGTCTAAAGATTGACTTGCGCTCCCGTGTCATGTTGATTATTATTATTGTTTTCATGAGGGAATGGACCTCCCGCGCGTCCTGAATGTCAGGGGCTGTGTTAACTAACGGAGCGGCTCAGTGAAATAACCAATTCAACGCCTTGCTGCGTTCACGCCGAGCACTTCTGAGCATGTTTCACCAGTGATCTGAGCGAGCAGACGAAGAGCGCCACCTGCAGGAATCAAGAGCTCAGTGACGGAACTGGCAAATATACTTTGTCACAGACAAAGAATTGGTTCAACTTAATGAAGGTATGTATTAATACGTAGCCTACAAAGTAAATGTTGACATTGACAGTGTATTTGTTTTAATATTGTATTTTTTTTTTTTTAAACAAAAATGTTGGCTGCTATAATGACCTTAGCTGTGAACAGAAAATATGTATTCCTTATTATTATGCTTTGTGGAAGGGTGGTGGGCAATTCACTGACACACACGGGAGACAGAAGGTTTATCTGCAACACCGCACTGGTGCCCAGTTTTATTTTCTTTTTTTCTGGTTTTATTTTCTCTTTAGCCTGCAGAGGGCACTGTTGTCTGTGGCCTGAATACCGACAATGGTAGTAAGGTCCACAGTAATATCAATACAGGTAGTCCAAAGTCTTGCACTCACAGGTGCTCAAAAGAATAATGAAAACAAAAAGTGAAAGGAAAAGGGATAATAAAACTACAAAAGAAAGGTGCTGCACTCGGCAGCGGTACCCCGACCATCGCTATCCGCACCGTAATCAGTGGTGTACCACAGGGATCAGTATTAGGTCCTCTGCTATTCCGATCTACATTTATGATTTCGATTCTGGTATAGTAAGCAAACTTGTTAAATTTGCAGACGACACAAAAATAGGAGGAGTGGCCAACACTGTTGCAGCAGCAAAGGTCATTCAAAATGATCTAGACAGCATTCAGAACTGGGCAGACACATGGCAAACGACATTTAATATGTTCCACGATTCTTTTTTTAGTTATTGCATTTATTTGTGCCTGACAGAGGCAGTATCATATCCACTTGCTTTCTCAATAACCCATTGTTTGCCATCAGATCCACCTGTTCATTACCTAGCACCCCAGAATGGCTTGGTACCTGTGCTAATATGTGTGTGTCTGATTGCACATTCATTCAGTGCTATTAAAATATCATGTGTAATATCTCTCCTGACTCAAGAGCATGCAGTCAACTCAAGGAATGAGTAAACCGGACTGCTCTGGCTGGTTTTATTAACATCACTTTATGGATCACACCTAACAATGCCAGTTTTGCAGCAGTAAATATAAATAGGTGATCAGATCATCTTTCCCTTCTACAAAACTCAATCTCGGATAGATAGAGAGATAAATAGATATCTATAGAGATATAATTAGTCAGTTTATTTCAATTTTGAATATTTCAAACTGCTTGTTTGATCTCTATGGAGTATAGCAAGTTGCCCTGCTAGAACGAAACATGTATTATAAAATAGATAATCTTCATACGGTACAACGACACACCGTGACTGAAGGTGTTATGGATCAGAGGAAAGGGAAGTGAATGGTGAAAGCCACAGTTGGTGTTTAATACTTTTGATTACCCCTCAGAATGTCTCTTCATTTTAAACAGACTGGATTTGGCTGCAACACTTCGCGATCATCTACTGCAGCGCTGGATTTATTTATTTTCCTTGGCTTGGTCACGTGTCAGTATGGCTGCCTTTAATACACTCTGCCTGTATAAAGGCACAATCACAGGTCTGAACAGCGGATGAAGCCAAGGCAACCACTTCATCTCAACATGTAGAGTGCGGTTTAAGACAAGTAATCTGACTGCTTTTCAGCACCAAGAATGGCGATTACTTCAGATACGATAAATTAATGTTTATTTTCAGGTAAAGACAATACAAATGGAGAGTATTGTATTTAAGTTACAGCACTTTATACTCTGCGTGCAATTTAATATGCCAGTTGAATATTCAGTTACACCCTCCTACTGGTTAAGAAACTAGAAAGAACTGAAGTGGATAGTTAGGAGTCTGGCTACAAGCGAGGGTTACAATCTAGAATTGCAAGTTGTTACAGAACATGAACCTCTTGTACTCTCCCATCACCGTCTTGATGTTTCTGCTGCCTCCTATCTCTAGGCTTTCTCCCTACACGGGCAGATTAGCTGTACCCCCTCTCCATTTCCAGCGCTCACTCCTTCACCCTTGCCCCTCACCAGTGGAGCAACTGGCCCATGGAGAAGGACTGCTCAGTCCCTGACCACCTTCCAGCACCTCAACAACACACACGTGTAAAACTTCACAACCCTGGACTACAGCATTCAAGTCTAGCAGTACATGCGTCATCCTTGTAAAACCCAACACATCTAAAATAAATGAAACACATTGCATGTCTCACTATACAAGAGATGAGACCTTGGGTTAAAGGACATGGATCTTTACCAAGCATAGATATTGTGCAACACACCACCGCTAAAAACACCTTGAACACAGGACCACTGAGCAACTCCATTAGCTTAACAAGGCTTTTATTCAAAACACATTAGGAAGACACAGCAAGCAGTTTGTCACTAGACTGGGAGCACCTCTTCAGGAACACAGCCAACAGGACAGCACAGGAGAGAGCCAGAGCGGAGACTGCCAGCACAGGGACAGAGGAGCCTGAGTCTGAGACAGGAGAGACAGAGGGGTTAACAGGACAGTGCGGGAGGGAAGCTACACCCATTGAAGACTCAGGAGTAGGGGTTTACATTGGGAATGGAAGATAGTGGTCCAATGCTGAACCAGCTATATCAAAAGTCATTCAAGGCTCAGTTTCCCTGTACTGCTAAAAGCAGTCTAACATGCTTACAGGAGTGATGGAACAGTAGATGACAATGCAGACTACAAGTATTAAGAACGAAGTCTTTCATTTTAAAAATGACAGACAACTGCTACACTCTTGAGATTAGATAAAGCAGACTAACCCTCCATGGACAGCAAGCTGGTTCAGAGCTCAGTAGCATTGAGAGCTGCACTTACCCTGCACTTCTTCCACAAGCTGCAGGGGGTGGTACAGGGACTCCTTACTGAGCACGACAGCATGGTCTCTGACTACATGAACCACGGTCAGGGGGCCAATGGTGATCTCCTTTACATGCACTTGGGGGTCCTGGCCAGCTACACAGAGGGGGAGAGACAGGAGGGCAAGGTTAGTGTCATTGCTGAAGCCAAGTAATGCACTGGTGATTGAGCTACTCCACAATGCAACTCCATTGAAGGAGAGCACATGGTCAAACTCTACACTGAAAAGGAGGGCAAAATGAGGATAGAAATGCTTTAGCACTAAAGTATCATTGCAAGTTTGGCACATGCAGCTGTGGAACAAGGTGTTGCTGCTTCCTGGTCCCCAATCACTTCCTGTGTTTAAACTCACACCAATGGTCTATCCAATCAGACCAATTGACCTACTGCAAAGGTCATCCATTAAATGTTAACGGCAACAAGAGGATTTTGAACCACTGGTTAGAGCTGAAGCCCCCTCGAGTTCCCATACAATGCAGGTTTTGTCTATCATTGTACACAGGCAGCAAAGGGTTAAGACTAAATTGGATTTGTCAAGTACAAGCGTGACAGTATTTATACAGCTTGGTTAGAGTTCCAGTCCTATGAAGAGGCCTCATCCAGGCTGCGTGTTCAGACAGTACCTGGATCAAGAGGAACTGCTCTCTTGTACAGCCACTTTCCATTCCAGTTGGGCTGGTTGATCTCTGCAGGAGGAAGAGGGCCTGTGAGGAACCGGGGTGTCCCAGAGCAGGAGCCAGCGTCACAGCACCCACACACTGCAGAGGAGCCGTCCTCAGAGACCCACCTGAAAAAGGGAGGCACGGCATGAGGGGGCAGGATCACAGAAACAGAGCCAGCTAGGATACAAGGACTGTGCAGAGCCACCGAGATCTACACAACCTCCACTAAAAATCACTACCTTCAACCAGTACATATAGGGAGGAGCAAGTATTTCTGCAAGAGGATATCAAACTTGATATGAAGAAGTCAGTAGGAAGCCAACACATGCAAAGGTTCACACAGGTTCTAGAAGAGGCATGGGCAGGGAAAAGGACATGAACAACCCTACTACTTAAAACAGACCGTGGAGGAGGGAATAATAAAGCCAAAACCCTTAGGACCACCAAGACCTCAATTCCGATTCTAGGCCGAGACTCCACAAGACATCGAGTCTTGCAGGGCTTGTACTTGCTGAGGATAGAGCTGCAACTGGGCCACAGAGGTAGGTTGCCATGATTGCAGAGGCAAAGTTCATCCCACACATGCTCATCTGGATTGAGATCTGGGAATTGTGCGTGACAAGCTAGACCATGGTCAGAGAGCCACTCACAAACAATAGCATGGTGGAAGGGGACAGGGACCAGATTAAGACTAATCTGGACAGCAAGGAGGATCTGATCACTCTTGCACTGCAAGAGTTTACCTGTAGGTTTGCTTCTGGTAGGAGCAGGCCTTGTTGGAGGCATCAGCTGCTTTGTCAGCATTGACTGCCTTCAGTGTGCAAGTCATGTAGATCTGAAACAAGAGGGGGAAAGAGAAGGAGTCAATGGGAATGTAGTCAAAACACACCACAGCAAATCAATCAATGCACCAGAAAAGCACACAGGGTCATTATAGTACACTTTGAGAAGACAATGTTAGTGATGGACCCAGGTCTAGACAAGCCTTACCATGCTCCTGGAATCCCCCTGGAACTTGAAAGCAGTGATGTCAAAGCGCAGCTTGTTCAGAGCAGGTCTAGTGAATGAAGAGGAGGAGTCTGGAGACTTGCTATCCATCAGGCAGCTGGGAGAAACAGGAGACTGGAATGAGGAGAGGGTTACACCTCCAACACACAGCATTGAAACAGGTTCAATAAAGCAGAGTGCAGCATGAGCCGGTGTGTTTGAAGCAACTCCAGTTCTCACCCAAGCTTGTCCACGACGGCATATCTGGGCTCAGAGTCCTTGTTGTCGCTCAGGGTCGCGATGCAGCTGTCGACGTAGAGCCGTAGCGGCACGTGGTTGTCAACGGCAACAGAAGCCTCGACGTGAAGGATGTCACCCAGGTAGATGACATTGGAGACTCTGGGACCACTCCAGTTATCTGGAGCAGAAAGCAAGGAGACAGACCAGTATTAATAAAACCACTACACACATACCCAGCCCATTCCTTCATACCATTCATGAGCAGCAAGGAGAAGTCCAGGATTTGCTCTGTAGAGGCTGTTGAAGTGAAGGGCACCCAGGTTGGTTTTATGGGGCTGCTGCTGACATTCCACCTTCTGAAAGAAATAACCACATCCTTGTAAGTGATATCATGCTTCACTGGCATCCTATTTAATATAACACAGGAATACAAGAAATGTTGGCTTCAATAAAATTTAGTCCAAATCTCATACTACAGCAGCAGAGACTTGAGAACCCTGGTACAAGCACGTGACCAGCAGCAAAGTGATTTAGTGTGAAGCTTACAGATACAGCCCCTCAGGTCCCCGTTTGCTTGGTACAGTACCTCGGGTATCGGCATTCAAGGAGAATATCAGCCATATTAACCCTGGTGATGATGCCAACGCTGGCAGGCTTGTAATAGAGATGGTTTGTGTAGCTCAGGAAGTCCGGGAATACCTAGGGAGAGAAGTTGAAAAGTGGCCCTTCACTTTTATAATCAAGCATGGAAGTGGTCTTGTGCTTTAACACCTTAAGGCACACAAGGAACTGAGCACTTGTTCAGTTTAATACATTTCAGGTGACTTGAATATCACAAGGAAACTGAGAAAGTGGATGACAAGCTCCAACCGGTCAGTAAACTGTGAACCCCCATTTCATGCACCTCACTGCAAAATCTTGGAGAAGTGTCAGAGGTAAATTAGCAATTGTTTAAGTTAATTGACAATAGGCCACACAAGCAGTTAGCTTAAATGAATTGACAGCCACAAAAATCATAAAATACGTGACTTCAGAAGTTCAAAATGCCCAATTAATGCACAAAGCAGTCTAACACGTCACATACCAGCACCTATAAGGATTAGGGACTAAATTGAAATCCACAGACCGAGGTGTTCATGCAGGTAGGTATAGACCGCAGAACACAAATAACAAGTCTTGAGTTAATGTAATAAATGTGCGCACTACTGTACGTGAGACCTTCACAGTGAAGTGCAAGCAATAAGGAAAGCTGGGCTACCCACTTGACAGTTCACTTTACTGTCTACCGCAGTAACAAATGCGATCGACACGCAGGGTTACCTGGAAAGTGCTGCCGCAGTCCTGGAGCTGGATGCTGAACAAAACCGTGTTGGCGACGCTGTCGGAGGAGGTGGCCGAGCAGCCAGAGGACCCCACGCTCAAGTCGGCGCTGTTCACCAGGTAGCCGATCCCAAACAAGTCCCGGTTCACCGTCACGACCATGGCGTCTTTCCTGCAGTCCAGGGTGACCGAATTCAACAGCGACAGGTCAGCTCTCTGCACGGTGTCAGGTGTGGGCTTCGCCTGAAATACCGCTCTCGGCGCGTTAAACAGCACTGGGTTATAAACCTGCTGATCCGGCCAGTTCCATCCAAAAGCGCCGTGGAGCTGCACAAGTAAAATCAAAGCGAGCGAAAGCGCTGTCTGAACACTGCGCGGCCCCATTGTACACTCTTCAGTGAGAATCAAACACTGCAGCTGCATGCCGATAAGCGCGTAGCCAGCACCTTTATACTCCCGGAATTAATTAACGTGTTAAACCTGGCTGGGTAATTAAACAATTATACACGGACACGCATTCACTACGGTTACATGAGATCAAGTCTTTAGAAAACGAATGTAGGGCATATTCGGGTACTGAATCAGCAAATTGGTTTTGTGAAAACGACACTTTTCTGTGTTTACATGACTTGGAAAAGATAATCCAATTACAATTGTGATAAATTCAACTGGGTAGCCTACATGGATTTATTTTTTCCCCCGAAACGTAGAGCATTTGCGCATACGCAGTAGCGAGCAGGATCCTCCAGCGTTCTTTGAATAATGCCTACACTCTAGAAGTAAAGGCTCTCGTTAGAACCTTGCTTTGCCGCTGTGGGGAGACCTTTTTAGGTGCTTCTAAGAACCTTTTTTACATGGATTCTATATTATCTACTTGCAGACTTTCGCAAAGCAACCACGGGGGGCGGGCGTGGCCTGGACTGTGCACTGAGTGTGTTAGTTCTCATTGCTTGTGTTATCAGGGGGGCGTGGTCTGGACTGTGCACTGAGTGTGTTAGTTCTCATTGCTTGTGTTATCAGGGGGGCGTGGCCTGGACTGTGCACTGAGTGTGTTAGTTCTCATTGATTGTGTTATCAGGGGGGCGTGGTCTGGACTGTGCACTGAGTGTGTTAGTTCTCATTGATTGTGTTATCAGGGGGGCGTGGTCTGGACTGTGCACTGAGTGTGTTAGTTCTCATTGCTTGTGTTATCAGGGGCGTGGTCTGGACTGTGCACTGAGTGTGTTAGTTCTCATTGCTTGTGTTATCAGGGGCGTGGCCTGGACTGTGCACTGAGTGTGTTAGTTCTCATTGATTGTGTTATCAGGGGGGCGTGGTCTGGACTGTGCACTGAGTGTGTTAGTTCTCATTGCTTGTGTTATCAGGGGGGCGTGGTCTGGACTGTGCACTGAGTGTGTTAGTTCTCATTGCTTGTGTTATCAGGGGGGCGTGGCCTGGACTGTGCACTGAGTGTGTTAGTTCTCATTGCTTGTGTTATCAGGGGGGCGTGGCCTGGACTGTGCACTGAGTGTGTTAGCTCTCATTGCTTGTGTTATCAGGGGGGCGTGGCCTGTATCTGTTGGGTGTGTTTTCTGTGCTAATTTACACACATGTATTACTCTGTTTGTTATTGACCAGGTCTGCCTGAGCGATGTACCTGTGTTATATATATATATATATATATAATTTTAAAAAAAATACATAATTCTTTAGCAGAACTTGTCTAACCCGTTTTGCATTTTAATATCCATTACATGAGAGTAGATGTTAAAACTTCATGCTGATTTGAACTCGGCTCTCGCCAAGATAAGCACCAACTAAGACGTAGCTTTACAGTAAACTAATGTGATCCATCTGTGTCTCCATCCATTTGCGTTACCTTCCATATGATGATGTAGATATCCTTCTGCCTGGTGTTGATGACTGAAGTGTAATGCTGGCTCCAGGGATCAGCTTATTTGCCTCCCTAACGCATCAGCACACACAACGGCTGCAATACTGGCTCCAGGGATCAACCACAGTGCGGTCTCCCCAGCGCATCAGCATGACAACCGTCTGGATTGAGCTAAGTAGGGTACATCTCTGGGGTCTTCAAGTGGGCACCTTCCATCCTCTGTGTTTTGTCGACTAGCCCACAACACCAAGAGGGCTCGACGGTGATTCTGGCGTCCCAGCATCACCCCCCTCCATCCCCCACTCAACTCAGCTTACCCATACATCAGCGTTTCTTTCTATTGTGCTTGAGATCCCCAACCAGAATCTTTCCATCTCAACCACAGCCAGTTGCTGCTCCTCTCTGCTGCTTCAGATAAGTTCTTCACTGTGCGATGCAACTCTTGGCCACTGAATCCGACGTCTCTTTGAAACCGGGTTGTAGAGTGTGCCACAAATCCTCGACAACCCACCTCTGAGTAAACCCGGACTCTCCATCCTCGCTGTTCTGCTTTAGCAGCTTGTTGAGCATTCTGCAATTTCTTCCTCTCATACACCTCATCTATAGCATCCTCCCATGAAACGTTTTGTAGAACTTTAAAGTTCCAATTTGCACCCTGTTAACTCCAGTCACTTCAACAGAATGATGATCACCTGTCTGGAATATTCATAAATACAGATTTTAAAATTTATATTGATGACATTTATTTAAAAATAATAATTAACCAGAGCTCAATAGCTCAACTTCCCAAGGAGAAATCGCAACGTGACATCCCACTGAGTATTTAACAAACTGTTGTTGCTCCAAAGAACCTCTAGGTATCAAAGAGACAGGTAGGGTTGGCTGCACACAGAGTACACGACACAGGCATTCAAATACAAAACATGTGGAAGACACTAGACCAGGGGTCTATCAGAGCTAGATAGCATTCAGAACTGGGCAGACACATGGCAAATTACATTCCATAGAGTAATGTGTAAGGTACTGCACGCAGGCAATAAAAATGTGTATTATAAATATCATATGGGAGAAACTGAAATTGAAGGAATCTATGGAAAAGACCTAGGAGTTTATGTTGATGCAGAAATCTCTTCTTGACAGTGTGGGGAAGCTATAAAAGAGGCAAACAAGATACTCAACTATATTGTGAAACGTGTTGAATTTAAATCAAGGAAAGTAATGTTAAAACTTTACAATGCTTTAGTAAGACCTCATTTAGAATACGAGGTTCAGATCTGGTCACCATGTTACAAAAAGGAGATTGCTGCTCTAGAAAAGAGTGCAAAGAGCAACCAGAAATATCCCAGGTTTAAAAGGTTTGCCATATGCAGACCGGTTAAAAGAATTTGAATCGATTCTGTCTTGAATAAAGACTACGCAGTGATCCGATTCAAGCATTCCAAAAGGTATTGACAATGTCAACCCAGGGGACTTTCAACCTGAAACAAGGCCCAGGGGTCATAGATGGAGATTAGATAAAGGGGCATTCAGAACAGGATGCACAGAATTGAGAGTCTGGAACCAACTCTCCAGTAATGTTGAAGCTGCCACCCTGGTATCCTTCAAGAAGCGATTCCGGAATCAATAAGCTACTAACAACCAAACAAGATGGGCTGAATGGCCTTCTCTCATATGTAAACTTCCTTCTTTAACACATTCTCCAGCATCTCACCTTGCTAATCAGTCCTGTATATGTGCCACAACATGAAACACATAACAGGTCTTATACAGAAGAGGTCACCTTGTGTAGTTTGGGTGAAAACACTTGTATCTTCACCAAGCATCTATATTGTGCACACCTCCTATAAAAACACAAGACCACTGAGCAACGACATTAGCTTTGACAAGGCTTTTATTATTCAAAACCCAAGATGTACACATTAAGACACAGCGAGCAGTTTGTCACTAGACTGGGAGCACCTCTTCAGGAACACAGCCAACAGGACAGCACAGGAGAGAGCCAGAGCCACAGCGGAGACTGCCAGCACAGGGACAGAGGAGCCCGAGTCTGAGACAGGAGAGAACACAGGGGTTAACAGGACAGTGCGGGAGGGAAGAGACACCCACTGAAGACTCAGGAGTAGCAACTCTGCAGAGAGCATCACTAAAAATCAAATTGTATCTTCAAAGTACAGAAACACATAGGAATGGAGGACACTGGTCCAATGAGGAACTGGCTATAGCCAAGTCATTTAAGGCTCACATAGCTTTCCTAGTATTGATTTAAAAAAAATACACCCCCCCCCCCCCGTCCTGAAATGTTAAATAGCCTTTAGGATTAATAGTTAAAGCAGGCTAGCCCAGCTCAGTAGGATGGAGAGCTGCACTTACCCTGCACTTCTTCCACAAGCTGCAGGGGGTGGTACAGGGACTCCTTACTGAGCACGACAGCATGGTCTCGGACTACATGAACCACGGTCAGGGGGCCAATGGTGATCTCCTTTACATGCACTCTGGGGTCCTGGCCAGCTACACAGAGGGGGAGAGACAGGAGGGCAAGGTTAGTGTCATTGCTGAAGCCAAGTAATGCATTGGTGATTGAGCTAATCCAAAATGCAACTCCATTGAAGGGGAGCACACATGGTCAAACTCTCCACTGAAAAGGAGGGCAAAATGAGGTTAGAAATGCTTTAGCAGTATAGTCATTGGTCCCCATTTTCTTCCAATGAATATAGAGTATCATTGCAAGATTGGCACATGTAAAGGTCAGCCATTAATGTTACAATGGCACCAAGTGGATTTTGAACCATTGGTTAGAACTCCAAAATGCCAAGATCCCATACCCACTGAATGCCGGTTTTATCTATCAAATATTGTACACTGGCCGCAAAGGATTAAGACTAAATTAATTGGAGTTTCCAAGTACAAGCGTGACAGTATTTATACAGCTTGGTTAGAGTTCCAGTCCTATGAAGAGGCCTCATCCAGGCTGGGTGTTCAGACAGTACCTGGATCAAGAGGAGCCGCTCTCTTCTGCAGCCATTTTCCGCGCCAGTTGGGCTGGTTGATCTCTGCAGGAGGAAGAGGGCCTGTGAGGAACCGGGGAGTCCCAGAGCAGGAGCCAGCGTCACAGCACCCACACACTGCAGAGGAGCCGTCCTCAGAGACCCACCTGAAAAAAGGGAGGCACGGCATGAGGGGGCAGGATCAGAGACAGAGCTTCCTACAGTTTGTAGGAAGCCAACAAATGCACAGGTTCTAGCAGAGGCATGGGCAGGAAAAGGGACATTAACAACCCTGCTTCTTAAAAGCAGACCGAAGAGGGAAAAATAAAGCCAAAACCCTTAGGATCACTAAGACAGCAATTCTGATTCCAGGGCGAGACTCCACAAGACATCAGGAGTCTTCCAGTGCTTGTACTTGGAGGAGAGAGCTGCAACTGGGCCACAGAGGTAGGCTGCCATGACTACAGTAGCAAAGTTCATCCCACACATGCTCATCTGGATTGAGCAGGAAATTGTGCTTGACAAGCTAGACAAAGGTCCGAGAGCCACTCACAAACAATAGCATGGTGGAAGGGGACAGGGTCCAGATTAAGACTAATCTGTTCAGCAAGGAGGATCTGATCACTCCTGCACTGCAAGAGCTTACCTGTAGGTTTGCTTCTGGTAGGAGCAGGCCTTATTGGAGGCATCAGCTGGTTTGTCAGCATTGACTGCCCTCAGGGTGCAAGTCATGTAGATCTGAAACAAGAGGGGGAAGAAGGAGTCAATGGGAATGTAGTCAAACACACCACAGCAAATTAATGCACCAGAAAAGCACACGGGTCATTATAGTACACTTTGACAAGACAAAAGTAGTGTTGGACCCAGGTCTAGACAAGCCTTACCATGCTCCTGGAATCCCCCTGGAACTTGAAAGCAGTGATGTCAAAGCGCAGCTTGTTCAGAGCAGGTCTAGTGAATGAAGAGGAGGAGTCTGGAGACTTGCTATCCATCAGGCAGCTGGGAGAGACAGGCATGAGGAGAGGGTTACACCTCCAACACACAGCATTCAAACAGGTTCAATAAAGCAGAGTGCAGCACAAGCCGGTGTGTTTGAAGTAACTCCAGTTCTCACCCAAGCTTGTCCACGACGGCGTATCTGGGCTCAGAGTCCTTGTTGTTGCTCAGGGTCGCGATGCAGCTGTCGACGTAGAGCCGTAGCGGTACATGGTTGTCGACGGCAACAGAAGCCTCAACGTGAAGGATGTCACCCAGGTAGATGACATTGGAGACTCTGGGACCACTCCAGTTATCTGGAACAGGAAGCAAGGAGACAGACCAGTATTAAATGAAACCACTACACACATACCCAGCCCATTCCTTCATACCATTCATGAGCAGCAAGGAGAAGTCCAGGATTTGCTCTGTAGAGGCTGTTGAAGTGAAAGGCACCCAGGTTGGTTTTATGGGGCTGCTGCTGACATTCCACCTTCTGAAAGAAATAACCACATCCTTGTAAGTGATATCATGCTTCACTGGCATCCTATTTAATATAACACAGGAATACAAGAAATGTTGGCTTCAATAGAATTTAGTCCAAATCTCATACTACAGCAGCAGAGACTTGAGAAGCCTGGTACAAGCAAGTGACCAGCAGCAAAGTGATTTAGTGTGAAGCTTACAGATACAGCCCCTCAGGTCCCCGTTTGCTTGGTACAGTACCTCGGGTATCGGCATTCAAGGAGAATATCAGCCATATTAACCCTGGTGATGATGCCAACGCTGGCAGGCTTGTAATAGAGATGGTTTGTGTAGCTCAGGAAGTCCGGGAATACCTAGGGAGAGAAGTTGAAAAGTGGCCCTTCACTTTTATAAATCAAGCATGGAAGTGGTCTTGTGCTTTAACACCTTAAGGCACACAAGGAACTGAGCACTTGTTCAGTTTAATACATTTCAGGTGACTTGAATATCACAAGGAAACTGAGAAAGTGGATGACAAGCTCCAACCGGTCAGTAAACTGTGAACCCCATTTCATGCACCTCACTGCAAAATCTTGGAGAAGTGTCAGAGGTAAATTAGCAATTGTTTAAGTTAATTGACAATAGGCCACACAAGCAGTTAGCTTAAATGAATTGACAGCCACAAAATCATAAAATACGTGACTTCAGAAGTTCAAAATGCCCAATTAATGCACAAAGCAGTCTAACACTGTCACATACCAGCACCTATAAGGATTAGGGACTAAATTGAAATCCACAGACCGAGGTGTTCATGCAGGTAGGTATAGACCGCAGAACACAAATAACAAGTCTTGAGTTAATGTAATAAATGTGCGCACTACTGTACGTGAGACCTTCACAGTGAAGTGCAAGCAATAAGGAAAGCTGGGCTACCCACTTGACAGTTCACTTTACTGTCTACCGCAGTAACAAATGCGATCGACACGCAGGGTTACCTGGAAAGTGCTGCCGCAGTCCTGGAGCTGGATGCTGAACAAAACCGTGTTGGCGACGCTGTCGGAGGAGGTGGCCGAGCAGCCCGAGGACCCCACGCTCAAGTCGGCGCTGTTCACCAGGTAGCCGATCCCAAACAAGTCCCGGTTCACCGTCACGACCATGGCGTCTTTCCTGCAGTCCAGGGTGACCGAATTCAACAGCGACAGGTCAGCTCTCTGCACGGTGTCAGGTGTGGGCTTCGCCTGAAATACCGCTCTCGGCGCGTTAAACAGCACTGGGTTATAAACCTGCTGATCCGGCCAGTTCCATCCAAAAGCGCCGTGGAGCTGCACAAGTAAAATCAAAGCGAGCGAAAGCGCTGTCTGAACACTGCGCGGCCCCATTGTACACTCTTCAGTGAGAATCAAACACTGCAGCTGCATACCGATAAGCGCGTAGCCAGCACCTTTATACTCCCCGGAATTAATTAACGTGTTAAACCTGGCTGGGTAATTAAACAATTATACACGGACACGCATTCACTACGGTTACATGAGATCAAGTCTTTAGAAAACGAATGTAGGGCATATTCGGGAACTGAATCAGCAAATTGGTTTTGTGAAAACGACACTTTTCTGTGTTTACATGACTTGGAAAAGATAATCCAATTACAATTGTGATAAATTCAACTGGGTAGCCTACATGGATTTATTTTTTCCCCGAAACGTAGAGCATTTGCGCATACGCAGTAGCGAGCAGGATCCTCCACCGTTCTTTGAATAATGCCTACACTCTAGAAGTAAAGGCTCTCGTTAGAACCTTGCTTTGCCGCTGTGGGGAGACCTTTTAGGTGCTTCTAAGAACCTTTTTACATGGATTCTATATTATCTACTTGCAGACTTTCGCAAAGCAACCAGGGGGGGCGTGGCCTGGACTGTGCACTGAGTGTGTTAGTTCTCATTGCTTGTGTTATCAGGGGGCGTGGTCTGGACTGTGCACTGAGTGTGTTAGTTCTCATTGCTTGTGTTATCAGGGGCGTGGTCTGGACTGTGCACTGAGTGTGTTAGTTCTCATTGCTTGTGTTATCAGGGGGCGTGGTCTGGACTGTGCACTGAGTGTGTTAGTTCTCATTGCTTGTGTTATCAGGGGGCGTGGTCTGGACTGTGCACTGAGTGTGTTAGTTCTCATTGCTTGTGTTATCAGGGGGCGTGGTCTGGACTGTGCACTGAGTGTGTTAGTTCTCATTGCTTGTGTTATCAGGGGGCGTGGTCTGGACTGTGCACTGAGTGTGTTAGTTCTCATTGCTTGTGTTTTCAGGGGGGCGTGGTCTGGACTGTGCACTGAGTGTGTTAGTTCTCATTGCTTGTGTTATCAGGGGGCGTGGTCTGGACTGTGCACTGAGTGTGTTAGTTCTCATTGCTTGTTTTATGTCTGTATTATGCTGATAGGTGACGTATACGCTCCTTGCAAGGGAGCCGGCTCTTTTGTACAGCGGTATCGGCTCTATGCTTCAGTGCGAGAGGTCCCGGGTTTGCGCCCGCCCTTCATTTGTGTGTGTCTTTTTTCGAAAAAAAAATCACTCGATCATTCATCCTTAACTATGACACGCTTGAGTGACGATGACTGAAGCATATTCACTTAATCACCTAATTAGTAAGACAGTTGATTGGACACTGCATATGGAGTGATTTCAGCTGTTGAATTGCAAGCTTGAATAAAAGCAATAAAGAAAATCACAGAAAAAGAGCAGCACCTTCGTGCAATCGGCATGTTGGAGGCTGGAATGGGGCAGCTTACTGTGGCTCGCCGTCTTCGGTGCTCACAGCCAGCAATTTCAAACCTGGCGAGACGGTATAACCAGACACACTCTGTCAATGACAGACCACGAACTGGGAGATCAAGTCACAACACCTGCCCAAGATCGACAGATCATTCTGCAGCATCTTCATGATGTCAATTGTTAATCAGTACAATAAAAAGTCACTGCACCTGCACTAAAACAGAATTTGTCGTTGAATTTTATCCAAATAGAAGTGATACGTTTCTTTTGATGCTCAAATATAAGTGATACGTTTAATTTGATGAGAGAGAGAGAGAGAGAGAGAGAGAGAGAGAGAGAGAGAGATTGATTGATTGATTGATTCCTGCATTATTCCTAGTGTTAGTACACATTGCGAAACGAGAAAAGAATGCGTTCAGGACCGCGGATAGCTCATATACTCTCTGATGAAAAGACATTGGTTATTGAATGCAGCCCGAGTTAAAAGGTGCAGAAACTATATTGTGCTCATTTCAAATGAAAAGTGCATGTAGACGTTCAAGTAGGAGACATTGAGGAGCTGTGACACGGACGGGTTGTATGCAGGTCGGGATTCAGAAACTCTCCGATGCCGTGTTTAAAAGCTACCGAACGCGTCTGCTCTGGAACAATATGCTGCTTTAAAACGTGTCGGAACTAAAAGTATTTTCTCAAGTTAGGGAAGAGGCGATGTGTAAAACTCTGGGGATGCAAACTGAACAGGTAGCCAGGACTGTACACCGTCTCCATGGAAACGAGGGACGTCAGGCTGGTGTTTGTGACGTCACATTTTTGTGCGGGACACGTGCGCTGTAAGTTGGCGGGCAGTTTAGTCTTGTTGAGAGTTTAGCGGAAGAGGGACGTATATTTGCGGTTAAAATTTTCTTTAACAAACAAAAAACTTCTTTCTAAATCTGTTAGATCTGGCATAGAATTGGTTTTCAGACAGTTTTTGGAAGATCATCTGCACTGAATTTCGTTAGGATCCTGGAAGAAAGTATCCGTTTGTCTTTTTGCTTTAATAATCCAACTCTAATAAAAAAAAGGTAATTTGCTATTTAAAAAAAAACGTATTGAATTGGTGTGGGATAAGAGATAAATATACATTTCGACAGTTAATGACTATTAGAATTCCAGACTAAATTTAGGATTAATCTATTTCTTTATTTATTAATGCTCGTTGATTTGGACAATTTGAACCTGTTTGTGACAGTTTATTAAAGGCAAAAAAGACATCTTAAAGAAAGTGAATCTAGTCATTGCGGATTGCTTGCATTCCTGAATCTTTTGAGCTGAAGTCTGGTTCTGCTCTTCTGGAAGCCAAGGTAGGGATTCATTTTCACAATAATCTTTATCTCCCTGATCAAGACCAGTAACACATTAGATAATAAAAGTCTATGAGTGATGTTAAATAATATGAGGAAACACACAATCCTTAAGTACTGTGGCATGTGATGTAGTGAATTTGTGTATACATTTATGATAAATCAAGGCTATGTGTTTAAAAAACGTTATACAAACATATATAGTCATTTTAAACAGTCTGCACAGTGACATGTGATGTCACTGTACCATGCTGTGAGTGAAATACATTGACCTCACAAAGCAGGGGTAATACTTGGTAATACTTACCTACTTTTAGGATACTGACATCTAACTGGTTGAGCTTTGCAGTGACATCATTGCTTTATGTTGCTGTTCCATGATGCTATTGGTGGAATAAAATGATAGGACAAGACTGTTCTAGATAGCTCCTATGAGTAATTGTTCTGCTCACCTTGTTACAAAAAGAATATTGCTGCTCTAGAAAGAGTGCAAAGAAGAGCGACCAGAATTTTCCTGGGTTTAAAAGGCATGTCGTATGCAGACAGTCTAAAAGAATTGAATCTATTCAGTCTTGAACAAAGAGGACTATGCGGTGATCTGATTCAAGCATTCAAAATCTTAAAAGGTATAGACAATGTCGACCTGAAAAAAGAAACAAGGACCTGGGGTCACAAATGGAGATTAGATAAAGGGGTATTCAGAACAGAAAATAAGAGGCACTTTTTTACACAGAGAATTGTGAGGGTCTGGAACCAACTCCCCAGTAATGTTGTTGAAGCTGACACCCTGGGATCCTTCAAGAAGCTGCTTGATGAGATTCTGGGATCAATAAGCTACTAACAACCAAACGAGCAAGATGGGCCGAATGGCCTCCTCTCCTTTGTAAACTCTCTTATGTTCTTAATAATCTATCGACCACCTAAGTCAAACCCGTTATTTTTAGCTGAATTTAGTGACTTGTTATCTTCATTGACAGTCCATTATGACAGGATTCTTCTACTGGGTGATTTATTATTGACCTATAAAGCCTTGAATGGAGCAGCACCTAGCTATCTGCAGGAGCTACTGACCGCGTATCCCCCAAATCACACTCTTGTATCACAGGAAGCGGGGCTGCTCGTTGTTCCCAAGGTCAATAAAATCAATACAGGAGGTAGGGCTTTTTCTTTTAGAGCCAATAAACTATGGATTGCTCTACCTCCATGTGTTAGGGAAGCTGGGTCTGTGGGTATTTTTAAGTCTAAACTTAAAACACATTTTTATAAAATGGCATTTTTATCTTACTGGTTTTAATGCAACATAATTGCTAGCTTTTAATGATTCTTTTTATTATTATTATTTGTATGTTTTGTATTTTATTGTATTTTTATGTATTTATGTACAGTGCCTTGTGATACTTCGGTATGACAGGCGCTATATATGAAATAAATAAATAAATATCAGATGCAAATATTGAGTTAAAGTCATTTGCTTTGTAACATACGACCCTATTCACAAAACATTCACTTTTGAGTTAAATAAAGACGTTTAATAGTCTGTTTGGAGAGAGTAAATCATTGTGCATGCATAAAACTCAGACTGTTAAACTGATCTTGTGTCTTCTCTGTTTTTCAAGATGGAGCATGAGGGACGATGTCCCAAAACAGAGAAGAAGATGAAAGGAGTTGCTGCAGCTCCTGAGGTCAAGGCTGCCTCCTGCTGCACAGTAAGTCAATAGGGATACATTGTCTATTGTATATTAATTCATAGGTGAAAATAATGCGCTTCTTCTATATGCTTCTTCATGCAGCAGATGAGCTCTTCTGGTTTTAAGAGTGTCTTCTTACAGAGTTAGCTTCTGACATGACCTGCCAGGCAGAAGAGATAAGTACTGGTCCTTTGTGAGCTCGTGCTCCTTAAGAGTGCCCCACTGTGGTCCAAGTTTAGTCAGCTCTGTTCTGATACAAGGATCCAATCCTGTCTGTAGATCACTGTGTGTATGAGCTGTAGTCTAGTCTATACAATGCTGTCTTTAGGACAAACAAAAACATGATTAACAAAAATTGATTTCTTATATTAGGGTGACCCACTGGTAAAATATGCTCCAAGAAAAGGTTACCACTGTAAAAGTACTACATAGTGTAGTGAAAGCATAGTAAAGCCTACGCAAGCATGGTAAATCACAGCTGGTAAAACGATGGTAAATTCTCAAAACGATTATAAATTATATATAAAATTAATATACAAAAGTGTTTTACAAATGTTAAAATGACACTGGGACTTTCTCTTTCTCATAAAAAAGCCTAGCTTTCAGGGTAACTCCTTTTCACTCCTGTTTATAGGATGGTTCAGAGGACTGGGACCCTGTGGAAGTCGACCTCCTATTGGAAGAGCTGCGAGACATCCCAATGACACCTGAGAAGAAGGGAAAGAGCAGTGAAGTGTCTGGGAGAGATAAAGACCCTGGAAAAGGGGAGAACACGCAGCTGAAGGTAAACACCTCAACCAAAAACTAAAAATGAAATGTATTAAACAGAACCTGGTCACTCGGGATGAATATGTTTGATTTCAGATTCCCCAATATCATGACTAGGTAATGAGTACAGTTTCTGTTCAGATGAGGAATCTGAAAGAGATGTTCTCACACCTAGCATGAAGCCCAAAAGTGTGATCCTGGACGATGCAGAACTTCTTCAGGGCATAGCCTTCAGAGGAGAGGTTTAGCTGGATGAGGTGATACACAAACCTGGGGTGGTTGACTCTCCTGTAGAGGCTGGGAATTACAGTGAGAGGACACCTTCTCCCTAAATCAGGTACCTTGAACCGACCAGGCACAACACTGACCCAAATTAGAGTGTCAAATTAGACTCTCCAAAGCAGTTAACTTGGATGTGAAACCAAAGGTTTCCTACAATCATCAAATGAGGAGGCCTGGCTCTGCTTACAACACATCCACACTGCCCTACATGGAGAAACTTAGAGAGCCGACAGGGTTTAAAAGCAGGGATCAGAGCTTCAGCAGCTTTCAGTCTTGTAAGAAGGGTTCTGCACATCCAATGGCTTTACTATGCACCAAGCTCATAATGGAGGAGACAAGGTCTTTACAACTTGACAAGAAAAAGCCAATAAGCTTCAGCCTATCCAAGGACATCACAACCAGGAGGCTGTGTGGTCCAGTGGTTAAAGAAAAGGGCTTGTAACCAGGAGGTCCCTGGTTCAAATCCTACCTCAGCCACTGACTCATTGTGTGACCCTGAGCAAGTCACGTAACCTCCTTGTGCTCCGTCTTTCGGGTGAGACGTAATTGTAAGTGACTGAGCTGATGCATAGTTCACACACCCTAGTCTCTGTAAGTTGCCTTGGATAAAGGCGTCTGCTAAATAAACAAATAATAATAACCATTCTGGAGAACACCAGCGAGGTCAGGAGCATTGACACCCCAGATCTCCCTCACGTAAAGAAAGGGGTTTATAAAAACACCTCTGTCAGGGACCACAAAATACTCGTATCCGGGTTAATGGTTAGAAATGTGCCCTTACTGAATATGAATATATTTAGTATATTACCATGCTGGATAAGTACTGGTCCTTTGTGAGCTCGAGCTCCTTAAGAGTGCCCCACTGTGGTACAAGTTTAGTCAGCTCTGTTCTGATACAAGGATCCAGGATGCTGTCTTCAGGATGAACAAAAACATGATTAACACAAATTTATTTCTTATACCACGATGATCTACTGGTAAAATCTGCTCTAATAAGAGGTTGCCACTGTAAAGCATACGCAAGTATGGTAAAGCACATCTGGTAAAACAATGGTAAATTCTCATAACGATTATAAATGATATATAAGATAAATATACAAAAGTGTTTTACAAGTGTAAAAATGACACTGGGACTTTCTCTTTCTCATAAAAAAAAGCCAAGCTTTCAGGGTAACTCTTTTTCACTCCTGTTTATAGGTTGGTTCAGAGGACTGGGACCCTGTGGAAGTCGACCTCCTATTGGAAGAGCTGCGAGACATCCCAGTGCCACCTGAGAAGAAGGGAAAGAGCAGTAAAGTGTCTGGGAGAGATAA
The DNA here is from genome assembly GCA_030684275.1 of Acipenser oxyrinchus oxyrinchus. Classification (NCBI taxonomy): domain Eukaryota; kingdom Metazoa; phylum Chordata; class Actinopteri; order Acipenseriformes; family Acipenseridae; genus Acipenser; species Acipenser oxyrinchus. The sequence goes on along the minus strand of CM060274.1, from coordinate 6,221,386 downwards.
AGACCCTGGAAAAGGGGAGAACACGCAGCTGAAGGTAAACACCTCAACCAAAACTAACAATGAAATGTATTAAACAGAACCTGGTCTAGTGTATACAATGCTGTATTTAGGAGAAACAAAAACATGATTAAGAAAAATTGATTTCTTATATTAGGGTGACCCACTGGTAAAATCTGCTCCAAGAAAAGGTTACCACTGTAAAAGTACTACATAGTGTAGTGAAAGCATAGTAAAGCATACACAAGCATGGTAAAGCACAGCTGGTAAAACGATGGTAAATTCTCAAAACGATTATAAATTATATATAAAATTAGCATACAAAAGTGTTTTACACGTGTTAAAATGTCACTGAGGCCTTCTCTTTCTCATAAAAAGCCTAGCTTTCAGGGTCACTCTTTTTCACTCCTGTTTATAGGTTGGTTCAGAGGACTGGGACCCTGTGGAAGTCGACCTCCTATTGGAAGAGCTGCAAGACATCCCAGTGCCACCTGAGAAGAAGGGAAAGAGCAGTAAAGTGTCTGGGAGAGATAAAGACCCTGGAAAAGGGGAACACGCAGCTGAAGAAAAATACATCAACCACTTCCTACATCAAGTACCTTAAACCGACCAGGCACAACACTGACACGTGTCAAATTGGACTCTCCAAAGCAGTGAACTTGGATGTGAGGCCAAAGGCTTCCTACGGTCATCAAATGAGGAGGTCTGGCTCTGCTTACAACACATCCACACTGCCCAACATGCAGAAACTTAGAGAGCCGACAGGGTTTAAAAGCAGGGATCAGGGCTTCAGCAGCTTTCAGTCTTTTAAGAAGGGTTCTGTACAGCCAATGCCTTTACTGAGCACCAAGCTCATAATGGAGGAGACAAAGTCTTTGAAGCTTGACAAGAAAAAGCCAATAAGCAACCTATCCAAGGGCATCACAACCATTCTGGAGAACACCAGCGAGGTCAGGAGCATTGACACCCCAGATCTCCCTCACGTAAAGAAAGGGGTTTATAAAAACACCTCTGTCAGGGACCACAAAATACTCATATACGGGTTAATGGTTAGAAATGTCCCCTTACTGAATATGAATATATTTAGTGTATTACCATGCTGGATAAGTACTGGACCTTTGTGAGCTCGAGCTCCTTAAGAGTGCCCCAATGTGGTACAAGTTTAGTCAGTTCTGTTCTGATCCAATCCTGTCTGTAGATCACTGTGTGTATGACCTGTAGTCTAGTCTATGCAATTTTGTCTTAAATATGAACAGCAATAATTTATTTTTTATATTAGGATGACCCACTGGTAAAATCTGCTCCAATAAAAAGTTACCTACCATGGTAAAAGTACAACATAGTGTAGTAAAAGCATAGTAAAGCTTACACAAGCACTGTATGCAGTTGGGTAAGCTAAAACAACGATAAATTAGCATAAACTATTATTAATGGTAAAAAAATTGCATAAAAGGGTTTTAATGTTCAAATGACTCTGTGAGTGTATCTTTCTCATATAGAAGTGTTTGGATCTCAGGGTAACTCTTTGCCTCTCCTGTGTATAGGTTGGTTCAGAGGACTGTGTCACTGTCGATATAGACCTCCTATTGGAAGAGCTGCAAGACATCCCAGTGACACCTGAGAAGAAGGGAAAGAGCAGGAAAGTGTCTGGGAGAGATAAAGCCCCTGGAAAAGGGGAGAACACACAACTGAAGGAAAGCAACGCCAGCAAAAACAAAAAATCCAGAGCAATAAAACAGAACCTGGTCACTCGGGATGAATGGCTTCGACGTACAAAGAATTCATATTCAGAAAGCAGCCCTGTGAGAACAGCTGCTATGAAAACCTCTACTCCGCTTGACTTCACAAGAGAAACATCTGGGGAGGAGGCCTCTGTACGTCCTGCAAAAGAGGAGAACACCCAACTGAAGGAAAGTGAATCACCCGAAAACAAAAAATCCAGAGCAATAAAACAGAACCTGGTCACTCTGGAAGAATGGCTTCGACTTACGAAGAATTCATTCTCACAAAGCAACCCAGTGAATATTCCTACTACGCATGACTGCACAAGGGAAGCATCTGGCAGGGAGGCCCCTGTACACCCTGTAACAGAAATCGAAGAAGAACTCAGGCAGCTTCAGGTGTTCGTGGGTGTATTGCAGAATGATTTAAAGAGGAAGCAAATGCAAATTGAATCAAAGTATCAGGCTTTGATGAGAGACTGGGATAAAGACGATGACTACCATCGTCAAAGGCTCAAAGATTCCCCAATATCATGGCTAGGTAGTGAGTACAGTTTCGGTTCAGACGAGGAGTATGAAAGAGATGTTCTCACGCCTAGCATGATGTCCAATAGTGTGACCCTGGATGATGCAGAGTTTCTTGAGAGCATAGCCTTCAGAGGAGAGGTTCAGCTGGATGAGGTGACACACAACCCCGGGGTGGTTGTTCCCATGGTGGTTGACCCCCCTGTAGAGGCTGGGAATTACCTTGAGAGGACACCTTCTCCCTATATCAAGTACGTTGAACCGACCAGGCACAACACTGACACAGAGTGTCAAATTAGACTCTCCAAAGCAGTCAACCTGGCTGTGAAGCCAAAGGCTTCATCCATACTACCTCAACCATGCCCCAGAAACAAAACTGTGATTACAGGAGGAAACAGTGAAGAGGAGTCGAAGACCTCATTCAGCACTCCTGAGAAGCGCCTCTCCCCAGGTGACAATGTCCCCAGTGTCTGGGAGCGGATCTGCACCACTGTTTTCAGAAAGGGCAGGGGCAAAGAGAAGAAACAGGGTGTCAAGACAAAACACCAGTCTGCCCTGTGTTCCATTAGGAAAGCGTTTGTGAACCTTTGTTGTCTGCAGACATATGCAGACAAGAGAGGTGACAAACGATGAACGCAGCCTTGGGAATCAGATCACTTCTCTGCCATAGGAAGAAACAGAAGGATAATGAGGTAAGACTGTTGGTGGCTGTGTCAAGTATATATTGGGTTTACATGAGTAAAGTACTAGTTTGTTACGAGACACAATGGGGTAAGTTTTCTTGTGACTACATTTTTGTCAGACATCTAGAATTACACGTTTTCTTAGACAGGCTTATTAGAGTCCTGATGTTCAACAGTGACTATTGTAAAGTGATGTTTCTATTTGAGCACACATGTCTAAAACCCTCCATAAGGTTACAATTGGATTTAGACGTCTAAAACTCAATGTGATTTTTGGAGTTACAGACTTCCCTCCGTGTAGTATTGTAATGTATGCAAATGGACAGAAAGTGATGCATTTGTCTAAATATAGATGTCCAGATGCATGCACCTGTTACTGATTTGAGAACAGAGGTAATAAAACAAAAAACAAAACAGAGGTGCATCTTTGTTGCACACAATGGCAAACTGCCACACTACCCAAGAAACCATCAGAAAGCTGAAAACCCCACAGACAGAAAGATTGCACCTGGAGGGTAATGTGTAAGTTGCAGTTGCACTATACATTAGTAAGTTTAAGTTGCATACACGTTATAAAACACACATTTGCTCAAATAAATATTAAATCACACATAGCTAACTGCTGTTACAAACTTGAGCTGTCTCTGCAGGGATGCAGCTGTGACATCCCTGTTTTATGGGAGTGCTTCTCTGACCAGTGTACATGGTTTTAATGGATATCCGCTGTCACCAGTATATTTTAAAAAATGTTTTACTTCCTTATACAATACATTGCTCTTACACTAGACTCCAGTATAAATGTCTAAAACCCTGTTGCACCCATCTCAAGCCCTTAGTCACCTTTGAAAATATACCCCAATGTGTCTGGGGATCATAGATGACATGTCCATATCGAGGTCTTAGAACCAGAGGGCGTAAGTGACATTTTCATAATTTTACAGAAGAGCAAAAATAATATTTTGATTGTATGTGTTTAATTGCCATTTATCAGTACATGCACAGTATCAATATAATTTTGAAGAAAATTAATGTTTAAAATATTTTTGAATTTGAAAGAATAGCACCAGAAATTTTGCTTAAAAGTTAGATTTTCCATAATAACACACTGAAGTGAATACCCATTGCAGATAACTGTGTTTTTCTTCACTAATTCTATCCCAGACTTGTTTTTCTTCAATTTAATAACAATTAATAAATCAATATATCTTTTAAAATATTAATGTTCACATATAGTCGTATTTCATAAATTATACTTAAAAATACTACTGTAAAATATAATTTACAAGATTTTCTACAATTGACATAGTCTGGTTTTTATTCTGTATTGAATTTGTTGCTTGAATCCTCAATTTAACTGAGTAAAATATCCTCAAAATTTAGATATTATTTTACAGCTTTTTTCAGCCATTTTGACTCATCTGCTGTCATTCAGCCACCCCACAATGCAACACTCAGTGCCAGGAGGGTGTAAGTGTGCTAGTTACGACCTCCTGGCACTAAGTTTACCTAGATTTTGCAGTTGTGTCTTTATTACTTTCTCACTTTATTCAATGCAGTTTGTGATTTCAGTGAGGTCCTTTTGGTACTAGATAGATCTCATCAAGAGCTTTAATTTGATATATAATATGCCATTTTGACAAAAATGTCACTTAAAGCCCCTCTGGTTCTGAGCCCTCGATATGGTAAATACTGTTTCTTGTGATATAGCTAACTAGGCAGTCACCACTGCAGTGAGAAACACATTGTTGCAGGGCTTGGACTGCTTCATTCACAAACTGAAAGTTTCACTCTCTAATGTAAAATTACTGTATTTACTCAAATTTAAGTCATCCCCGAATTCAAGTCGCACCCCCAAATTTGAAGACCAAAAAAAACAAATAATAATAATCACCTCTATTACAATTGAACTGGGAAAGTAAACATGTACAGTACGGTACTTCCAGTATTGAACGGCAGTCCTTGCAGTTTACGGTAGCTGGAAAAGGGTAGATTACCTTTAACTTTATTTCAGTCAGTTTTATTGTCCTCCTTTGTTTAATTTGGCCATCGTGACTTTCTGTCACGTTCACAAGCAAAAATAGCATTTATGATTCCATCTCCATCTTCTGACACACATCTCAAATACCCCAAATTTATGTTCTGCTGCACAGTCCCTTTTCTTCAGCAAACAAGAGGACTTTTCTTATAAAAGCTGCATTGCCTAAAGTTGCCTAAAGTTTGCCGTGTAGCCATTTGAATATACCGGTACTGTATCAAGAGTAATTGCTGTAGTGGTGGGCATTACTGTGTGCAGTAGCTCTTGTTCAAGCTTAAATGACATACACAAATATAAATTGCTCACCTAACTGAAAAACCCTGAATCCAAGCCACGCTCGAATCCAGGTCACTCCTCCCAAATTTGAACTTTGGTCAAAAAGGTGTGTCTTAAATTTGAGTAAATCTGGTACATGAAATAATGTTGCTCACGAGTAAAATCCTTTCCTTCACAGTCTGAGAGCTGTTGCTGGATGTGCGTCTGATTCTGGACAAACATACACCAGTTCCGGACTCACACAGCCTGGTGGAGAATGTTCAGATCTGATCCCAAGGTAAAGCCAGCGGTGGATTCCATCAGCCTTGACAGCAAAACAAAATCTTCCTGCTGCTTCAGCTTTCTAAAGAGGGGAAGAAAACACGACCTCCTGACAGAGGCACTACAGTCCTGAAGAGAGAGTCAACGTAAAGTCAAGTCTGAAGCATAGTTCTATATATAACACTAGGACTGTGTGAAATGGAAGCTTTTTTTTGTCTTTTTTAATTTAGAAAGCCCAATTATTTTACCGCTGGTTTTCTTCCCAATTTACAATGTCCAATTCTGTTTCTTCACCGCAGCAATCCCCACACCGCTCAGTAGAACTGAAGGTCCTCCGATCCCATGACCAAGCCAATTGTCTCTTTACACCAGGGAGCTTGACAGTGGACGTCAGCAAGCTATGGGATGCAAAAGTCCCTGTCGGTTTTGCCTCCCTAACCCACAGGCGCACCAGAGCCAATGATATCCACAGTGAAGACCGGACACGAACCTGCATTTAAAACTCAACCTAGGCTGTGTAATTAGCAATACATCAACAATCTCCCTTTTACTACAGGATTACCTTCCCACATCAGGGCACACAATAACAAAGCCTGCTGCAGAACAACGTGTAGAACAAGAGCCCTCCTCAACCATGTCCCAGTACCAGAACTGTGACTGAAGGAGGAAACAGTGGAGTGAAGTCCGAGTCCTCGTCCAGGCATCTTGAAGAGCACCACTCCCCAGCTCACAATGTCCACAGGGTCTGGGAGAGGTTCTGCTCTGCAGCCCTGGGAATCAGATAACTTCCGTGCAATAAAGAGAAGCAGAAGGCTAATGAGGTAAGACTGTGGATGGATAAGTCAAATATATATTGGGTAACCTGAAAGTGCTTATTTGTAAAGAGATACAAATGATCAGGCAACCATATTTGACATGTTCATATGGTAAATACTGTTTGTAGACTTTTTGGCACTGATCATTTTTACCTCTGTCCTACAGCTGCTGAGGCAGTCACCACTGCTGTGAGAAACAGATTATCGCAGGAGCTGGGCTGCTTAATTCATTAGACAAACTGCTAAAGTCTCACTGTGTAATGTGAAATGATATGAAATAATGTTGCTCACAGAGTAAAATCCTTTCCTTCACAGTCTGAGAGCTGTTGCTGGATGTGCGTCTGATTCTGGACAAACATACACCAGTTCCGACTCACACAGCCTGGTGGAGAAAGCAGATCTGATCCCAAGGTAAAGCCAGCCACTCTAAGAATAAATACATATGTATTACTTGTCATGACACACATGCATCAACATATGAAATTAACTGAATAAGTATGTGTATGTTAATAAACTATAATAATAAAATAACAGACAAACTAACGTTAATAAACTGACTGTCAAACTAAATTAACACAGCACCCCTAAACACGATACAAAATGCAGCAGCAATATACAAGACATGCACATTATTTAACAGAACGGGAAACACCAAATTGCTCGGCAACTTGTGTCTGATTTTGGTTTTTTTCAAGAGCACTAACAATTTTCAACTTTTTGTAGCAAGAGAAACAGCGGTGCATTTTGCCATTTTGTTTAAATGCCATTTTGTAGCAATGAGGTGCACTCATGTAAATCAAAATACAAAACGAGTCAATGATATGATGGCAGTTCTGGAAAGATTTAATAAACCAAACAGTGTGCCTCAAGACGCTCTCACGATGACAAGTCGCTTTTGAAAAGACTGAATAAACCATTTTAATTTAAGTTTGATGATGATCAGTTATCAGGTTACAAAACAGTTCTGCAAGCATTGTGAACGGATTACTATTGTGCCAAGAAGGTGTTCTTTTAAGCAAAGTTCCTGTTCCTTTAGCCGGAGCATTTACAATGGGGGAAAAAATCAGTTTCACCACAAGGGTGTTCCCTTAGACGAAGTGTTCTCTTAGGAGGTGTTCCTATACACGGCGACTACTGTACCAGATATCATGTTTTCAAATAAAACTGGCAATTTGGAACATATATAACAAGTGGAGGTGTGCACCAGATATGATTTATGGAATTATTAGCTACAATCACCAAGAATACCCGAATAGAATAATGATTTCAGAAATCTGTAAGACAAGCTTTCATCTCACTAGTTCGGCTCACAATCATCCTGAAATCTGAGGTCATTGGATGCACTTGTAACAGTGGGCAGGCTAGTTTGATGTTAATACAGGCCAGAAGGCAGTATCCAGTCCAGACATGGATTGTGGGTACAAGCACAGAGCACTTTTATTTTAGTAGTCAAATGCTTCAACCCATACAGTTCCATTTTATAAGATGTCTCAGAGTCTGTCTCAGGTATTATTGAGCCGGCTGCAGTAATTTACTCATCCAAGGCACGTCTACACAGCGCTCAGCCTTCTTTGCAACTGAGAAACATTCAGCAACCCAGTAGATGACGCTAAAGAAGTATCACCATTAGATATCACCAAAGTACAATAATCAAGTAGTAAAAGATCATTGTACCTGTAGCTTTAAAATATTGACTCCCCCTGTTAAAAAGTGTGTGCCTTTGAACAATTCTGAAGAAAAGAAATGCAATAGAAAAGATAATCCCTTCTTAGGTAGCAGAGCAGTTTGTTCACAGTCCAGTTGGTTTACATTCCCCAATGGGTTCTAAATGATATAGCGGCAAGAAGTCTTGATTCAGAGATCACGCGGAATCTGTGCCGTCATTGTTATGGCACGTCTTTCCTGGATAAACAAACATAGAAATAATCATTTTAAATGTATAATACTTTTCATTGTTCTGTAATTTGATATCATTCTTACTGTAACTTCAATAAAAACTGACAGTATGCATTTTGCTTGGACTCCTAATAATACCAATTACTGATAATATTTATCAATATTTAATAATTGTTTTGCTGATCCCTTGAAGTTTGTATTAATGAGAAATGACTGTATATACATAAACCTTAACATGCTTTCCATTATCCAGGATCTGTGCATGCGTTTGCTGTTAATAATTGCAGATTTTGTCTTGTGTTCAAAGCGAATGTACTGCTCATGAAAGATGCTGGATTAGAGCAGGTATCCACACACACACACACACACACTCACACTCAAAACACATTCACACAAACACACACACACACACACACACACACACTCATGTTTGTATTGTTATCTTTGTGTGGACATTACATTGACTGACATATTTATGATTCCTAATTCCAAGCTATAGAAACTTTCCTGGGGAAAAGACTAGATTTTAAGTAAGATATATTTTGTTATTTCTCTAAATTGTATTTTTTTTATTCAGTGTTTCTCTTGTGGAGACATTTTTTTCCAATTTTGTCCTCCAGTGGTTTGAAGACTATGCATACATACACACACGTTTGTTTGTAGTGTTTATGAGGACTTTTCATTGGCTCCCCTAATGTGTACATTTCTTATTCTAAACTCCAGAGAGGCATGGATCAGTATAATAAAGAACATTTGGGTAAATAGTCCTTATTCTCTTCTAAAACTATTTTATGTTTTAAATGTATGTTTATACATTACAGAGGCATGACCAATGCCCTCATAAAGTAGGTTTTGTCTGGTTTTCTAGCTTGGAGGAACATTTTTTTTACCCTGTGCACTGTTTTTCTGCCCCTTATTGCAGGGAAAGTGGGAGCCCAATTAGTTCCATGATCAAGAAGACCACGAGAACTCATACTGGCATTCAGCCGATCCACAGGACCTTCTCATGGATCTGAACCGGCGACGTTCCCCGGCGTTGAGGCTTGTGAGGCTGCACTGGAGTCTGTGCTGGTGTGAAGACCCCTATCTGCAGCAGTGGCATCTGTCATAGTGCTCTTTTCTTCTCTCCAAGACCCCGAGACACACCTGGAGAAGGACACAAGAGGAGAACTCATGAGGAACGCACAGAACTGCCCCCTTCTGTCAGCTTGAAACAGAAGTTACAATACTAACTCTTTAAAGGAGTGATACTGTATATCACGTCATTTTGTTAAGGAATTAAATTTGACTATCGGTGTATGGATTATTTGTTAATTATTATTAATACACACACCCCTGTGTCGGGTTCTCTATCCCTAATACTGTTAATGCCACATTTTTCATTGACCTCGTATAACAGAGACAATGCTACTCCGAGGGGTTAAAGGAATCAGCTTTGAAGATATGCTGAAAGAACTGAGGTCAGTTTGTTTCACACTATTCTCTAGTTTTCATTTGGAGACATATTAAAGAGACACTTCATAATGTGTTCTTTCAATCCTACTTCATTTGACAGGTCACTCATTTTACTTTATTAACCTGTAACAACTAGCTATCAAGCATGACCACAGAGTGCCTACATGTGAACCTGCTGTAGGACTCTAACAAGCATGACCACAGAGTGCCTACATGTGAACCTGCTGTAGGACTCTTGTCTGTTTAAAAAAAAAACTGAACATATTTCACTACTGTTTTTATCAGTTGCTAAAATCATGTTTATGAAACCATTGGCGCAATTATCAAAACGCTTAACACAAAACTCCAAACTGAGTAGCAGAAATCTAATTGTTTCAGAACCCCAAACATTTTGCATTTGATTACATACAAATGATATTATATTTAAAATGCTTATATCTGTTTTTCAAAATGCTTCACTCTAATTGCTATTACCAAGAACGACGTCTCATTATTGATAATCGCATTCACATCGTGAAAATGCAAATAGAATTAATTGACAATCATCCCAACACCACATAAAAGGCTGTGTAGACTGCATGCAGTTTGAGACAACATGGAGCAGGCTGCAGGACAAGATGCTAGGCGAGGTCAAGGGACAGGGACAGGGACAGGGACAGGGACAGGGACAGGGAAAACGTCAAGGAAGACGAGATGAAGTACGACCAAAAAGAGCTACCGTGTCGAATGAAATCACAGCAACAGTTGCTGACCATGTCATCAACAGAGGCTTGTCAATGAGAGCGGCTGGGCTGATTGCCCAACCTAATATAAAAAGGTCAACAGTAGCCTTTATCATCCGGACGCTCCATACAGAGAACCGGTAAGTGTATAGAACATGCACAGTTACCCAGTTTGACAGTACATTTACTGACAGCAGTAAAGAGTAACCACAGCATGCATATTGTGCTTTGTTTCCAGAATTGAGAAAAAGACATGCAGTGGTGGCCACAGTCGATTACTCCCTGGTCAGCTGGAGATGGCTGTAGTTGAGATGGTCCGTGCAAGAAATGATATTCACCTCACCGAAATCCAGCGATGCACTGTTGAAGACAACAATGTTTTTGAAGGCGTGAACACCATCAGTCTCCCTGCAATGGCTCCGATTCTACAAAGGCACCAAGTAACGATGAAACAAATTGACTTGGTGCCTTTTGAAAGAAATAATCCCAGGATGAAGCAACAGCGAGCAGAGTACTTTCAGATAAGAACACTATATTCATGCCTCAGTATACTGCAATACAAGTGCATAACAGGGACAGTAATGTTCTTATGATACTGTTAGCATGCGAGTTTGGTACAGATACTGTAATACTGTGGTAGTACTGTGAGTTGATATGGATCAGTAAGCCCAACTGTGCATCTCTATTTTCAGAAGGTAATGGAGCTGGATGCGAACATCAATCGGCACAAATACATTTTTGTTGATGAGACTGGCTTCAACTTGGCCAAAACACGAAGATGAGGCAGGAACATCATCAGCCAGCGTGCAACAACTCCAGTCCCAGGTCAGCAATATTCAAGCACTACATAGAGTTAACTTCCTCCATTTGTGTTGCACACTTGACAGTGTAACAGTTGCAGGTGTGCTCCATGTGTCCTCGAGTTAAATCCAGTAAATGAGCTTTTGCTTGTATTAAGATCCTGGATTTTAGTTATCAAGTTTGTTATGCTTCATTGGTGACATGCTGCCGATGCTGTGCTGTCAAAGGGAGCCTTTGTGCTGTTTGTTTCTTAAAAGAAGGCTTTCCGATCATTTTTTTTACCTCTTAGCAATGATTGCATTGTTGCTGGTTCACCTTGAGCTATGCTGAAGATAATCTGGTGCTTTGTTTTCGTTCAGGATATGTCCATTTTTCAAATACACCCTATCCATTCCTCATATCTAATCCCCTTCTGAGCTGGCTATCACACAGTCTGATTACAGTTAAACCATCGGTGTGAATCTAACAAACAAAACACGAACCAGGTACTGATTCGATTGTGTTGGTTTAAAGTAATCAAGCAAAAACAAGAACGGCACTTTTAAATGAAAAAAAAACGTTAAATCGCTTGTATACCTTAATTCCAGACGGTAGCATTTCTCAGAACTGGGGGCGTTTCTACAGTGTAGCTGGTAACCCAGTGTTGTGCCATTCATATGAGGCAATAAAGCAAATTCGAAACCGTACAATAAAGGAAAAAGAGGAGGAGCTGTTAAAAGCAGTCTTACAAAACGCTTTGCACTGCTTTCAGTAACCGAGATGCACAGGAAACTGAACAGCAAGAGCTCTGAGCGCTTCATAATGGCATTCTCGACCACAACGCTGCATAGCAGGGGTGAGTGTTAAAGAAATGATACAGTACTGTGAGCTTTGCACAAACAACATACAAACTGCGACAAGACTTGAACGTTGCTGATGCGGTGCAAAACCAGAAATAAATAAAAAAAAAACATTTGTAATGTTAATATTGTTCCAGGCTGTTATTTGCGCATATTGTTTTCTGCAGGGGAAAACAGACAAACTTCAGCCCACTCACAAGTCCCTAAATGAGCTGTACAGTGTTGTTTGTTCCTGGTTTGTTACCTTTTTTACTTTTTTTTCTGAATAAAGCATGCTAATGATAGCTAGCAGTGAATATTGTTGTCCTTAGTCAAATCATGGTGTTGGGTTTAGAATAACAGGGCTCTATTCATTATTAGTTGTCGTTGGTTTGGTGGTTTTGCGATACCCAATCGCACATACTTTAATTAGGCATTCATTAAACGAAACAGCCTATTGACGCTTTTGAGAGGCTCAACATATACATGTTTATATTACTCACAGCCAGCATTGCAGTGATATACATTCTATAATAATAATAATAATAATAATAATAATAATAATAATAATAATAATAATAATAATTTCCACACCTTTAAAAGCAGGCAATACTTTAAAATAGGAATTAGTCCAGTTTATGCATCGATATATCTTTATCCTAATCATTCTCTAGCATGGATATTTAAAGAATTGAAAATACATTTAAAAAGCATTATACTTTCAAAATTACATCATCTTAATAAAATGTTGAAATAAATGTGCAATTCTATTTATTCAACTGTGTATTTAGAATATTTTAATATGTATCACAATCATTATACATGTCGTTTTTAGGGTAACCCCGATGACAGATATGCAAAAAGAATTTTAGATTGACACGCTGTCCTTGAAAAAAACTAGAGACTTATATTTGAACAGTATTGTAAAAATGAACAGCAAGATGAAAATGGGATGTCAATTTGAAAAAGAACAAACAATTGATATACTGCTGATTACTGGCTTCAAAAAAGAAATCTGCCTCAAAAACGTTTGTTTTCTTTCAAAGTAATATATTACTGATTAATTATTACTTTTATACTACTTTTACCAATAATAATACATATCCAAAAAGATAATACACGTTTTGCAATTGGGTTTTAATGCTAGTAAAGTTGAGAAAATGAACGAGGCGTGAGGAAAAGTTATCTGCACACAGGTGCTTCTGCAAACTGCAAATACTGCAGGATTTCTAACTAAAGTAACACAAAGTAATCTCCATTACTTTTGGCCCTGAAAAGTAATCTGATTATTTGTCAATGTTACACTTTAAAAAAAAGAAATACTGTAAAAACGTTATCTTATTACAAGTATCTGGTTAACGTAATGTGTTACCATCGTGATAAGACAAACTTCTGTGTAAACTGGGCCAAAAGAATCGGTATTACATCCAGTTGTTCATATGCTGCAGTATTATGGGGTGCCATGTGTAAAAAAAAAAAAAAGTTAACATTTTAACATGTCTTTTCCCAGATTTAACTTAAATCTTGTATTTTTTTCACCAGATTTATAAATGTTGTGAAAATATATAAATATGTTTTAAATGTGTACATTCAAATATAATTTATAAATCGATTTACAAGATTTAACATTTCGCTAAATATTTAACTAAATATTAAAACTCTTAAGATTTGGCCAGCTAAATCTGGAGTGTGTATACAAATGAGCCCCATCCGATTTGGGCTTTCACGCGATTTGATTGGCTATTGTAATGCTAATCAGGGAATATGCAAATTTCAGCATACAAGAGTCAATCAAATCGCGTGAAAGCACAAAGCTGGTGGAGCTCATTTGCATACAAACTCCAGATTTAGCTAAATGATAAATCTTGGTAAGAGATTTAAGATTTAGTTAAATATTTGTTATTATTATTTATTAGCAGACGCCCTTATCCAGGGCGACTTACAATTGTTACAAGATATCACATTATTTTTACATACAATTACCCATTTATACAGTTGGGTTTTTACTGGAGCAATCTAGGCAAAGTACCTTGCTCAAGGGTACAGCAGTAGTGTCCCCCCCCCCCCCTGGGATTGAACCCACAACCCTCCGGTCAAAAATCCAGAATCCTAACCACTACTCCACACTGCTGCCCCTTTAGCTAAATGTTAAATCTTGTAACTAGATTTATAAATTATATCTGAATGTACACATTTAAAAATAATATTTATTTATTTTCACAACATTTATAAATCTGGGGAAAAAATACAAGATTTAAGTTAAATCTGGGAAAAAATACAAGATTTAAGTTTCAATCTTACCATGTTTTTTTACACATGGCTCCCCATTTAGTATTATTTCACAGTAAATTAAACTTCCCCATATTTTATGTCATAGTGAAAACGGAAGTAAAAGTATAGACGTTATTTTCATTCTGAGGAACTCCTGCTCTTCCTCCACTTGTTTCAAGATGTGTTTCCCTCTTACTGGGATCATTTCTGAGTGAGCTGGGAGACATTTTGCATCGGTAAAGTCATAGCTAGGAGGTTTGTTTATATGCCATATAAAGTGTGACAGTGGTGAAAGTGTTCTAGAGACGTGTGCAACAGTTTCATAAATACCAGACGTTATGATGAATATGCTAAAGTTATACAAACACATTGTGAATGAGGCCGCTTTTAAAACATGCTTTTAGATTGGATTTTATACTGGAACTGAAACTAATATCATTGTTTAAAGCAAATTTCAAGATGCTAGTCCTGTTAGCTTTTAGAAAACATCCTGGGTGTTCTACTGGGAACCACAAGGCTCATAATCTCGCCCTGATTCCTACATTTCATTTTAAGTGTGAAGTTGTTTCTAATTCACTTCGGAATTCTAAATGGTGTTTTTTCCATTCAGATGAAAATTCCTTAAAAAAATTGATAAAAATATAATTGTCTCTTTTGTATAACATCAATGGTGGATTATTGAAAATAGGAGCTGTATAGGGCTCGTGTTGGAGAATACTAACATTATAAAAAGCAAACATTATGAATATAATGTGAACCACCTGTGTTGTTAATGTAGATCCCTGTTTATTTGTATTTAAGCCACGTAAACATACTGTGCCCATGGGCGTCCACAGGGGAGGGCAAGGGGGCACTTGCCCCCCCTCGGAATCCGAATTTACAAAAAGGAAAGTTTGATGAATGGTAGTGGAACCGTACCGGATCCAGGCAAGTAAATGACTCCTGAGAGGAATATGAAGTTCATTTAACTCTCTCCGTTAGTGGTACGCAGCAGCACAGAGGAGTCATCTATTCAGGTGATGAAATCATGTTTTTGAAAGCTATTGGAAAGCACAAAGCTGATCAAATGGATAACAAGCTGGCTGTCCAGGGACTCTTTTGTTGTTGTTGTTGTTGTTTTTCTTTTTGGGGAAAATAACTTGTGCGTTCAGTGGTGCAGACTACAGGAACAGAAAGACAGTGCGACGTTAAAGAACTCACACATTCAGACAACCGAAGCACGAAGAAATCAGGACCAGTAAGGTACATTATTAGAGCAAATCATTGTACTCTGTATTTGTTGATGTTTGTTAGTCTGAATTTGATAATATGGAGGCACATTTACAGTATTGGTTTTCATCAGATGCTGTTGTTTTAGCTGATTTCTGTGCACATATCTGTGCTTTACCTTTCTACTGCATGTATAATAATGTAAGCTTTGATTTTCTGTGCTTCTGCTCACAGATTCAATGCTACTCTGAGGGTATTTTTTTTTTTTAAGAGTAGGTGGAATGTTTTATTTTATAGTTTACACTTCCTGCTCTACTTGGTTGTGGTTGCTTTTCTTTGCAAAGTATATTTATAATTGTTTCAAGTATTGTGGCTGCTTTTTTCAACTTTTCATGTTCCTGTGTGGTTAAAATAATTCTCTAGATGTGGAGACAGTAGCTCAAGTGTATTCTTAAATTCCCCTTACTGTGCAGCACAGTCTAAGCTCTTGAATTAATAAAGATTGACAAGTGTAAAAGCTACCTGAAAATGATAAGGATCTCTGCTGTCATCCAGACATATGCCGGCTTCATTCTGAGCTGTAAATGTAAATGAGGCTTAGAAATGTAATAATTATTATACGCTATTATTATTATTTGTTTATTTAGCAGACGCCTTTATCCAAGGTGACTTACAGAGACTAGGGTGTGTGAACTATGCATCAGCCGCAGAGTCACTTACAATTACATCTCACCCGAAAGACGGAGCACAAGGAGGTTAAGTGACTTGCTCAGGATCACACAATGAGTCAGTGGCTAAGGTGGGATTTGAACCAGGGACCTCCTGGTTACAAGCCCTTTTCTTTAACCACTAGACCACACAGCAAAACTACGTTACAAAACTACGTTACCTCGATTAGTTTTAAACACCTCCCCCTGAATTAATTCTGTGGACACCCATGACTGTGTCATATTCATAAAGAATTCACCACCATGCTATGTTTGTGCCATTTTGTGCACCACTCATTTGTGTGCCACAGACCTTCAAAGAGAAACAGGAAACTGAAAGAAGGTGCACCTAGGAGTTATTTATTTAAAGCTTTTTAAAATCAACAAAACAACGTTTTCTTTATGTGTTTAGTAATGTCAGATGCTTGGTGAAATACATAAATACAGTTCCAGTTCCACAAATGTGTCCCCCTTTCGTAATAAGAAGGATGTACAGTGGTATCCCGAACACCTTCTATAGTGTGTATAATATTTTAACACTGGGGTGGAAACATTACTGTTCTTAGTACATGGCTGCTTCATTTCTGTAGAGGGTTTCTATCGCATTGCGACATCATTGTCAGTGGTGCACACAGCAGTCAGAACGTGGATGGCTGTTTTTGGCCAAATGAGTCTCCCCTTTTAACATAACATATTATAACCCATCAATACAACAAGATGTCAGGAACCCACATCCACCATCAAATTCAGACTACAAATTCAGAATTAAAATGAGCTGCACTCGCCCATCCCTAGAGACATTTTGGTGTGTGCTGCTTATGGTTTATAGTTTTAAAGTACGGTTTCCTATGGAAACAGAAGGACGCAGCCTGTGCTGTTGATGGTTCATTATGTCCCTTGCCTGCCTCGAGCGCTTAACCCTCTTAAACTGCTCTGGGAGATGCGGAGCATGCTACTGAGGGGTCAAATCTGAGCCTGTGTGCAGGGAATATCCTGGGACAACTGGAGGAGTGGGGTGACTGGGGCCCCAAGGGCCGCTGAGGGCTCGGCCACAGGGGATGGAGCCTCCAGCCCTGTGGCCCTAGTCAGCCTATTGCGAAGCACCCAGGGCTGAAAAGCCTCTCAGATGTCACAAAAACAGCAAGCCAGGTTCCTGGACGCCTCGTTTATAAGGTTAGCGCTCGCCCTGTGTGGCACCTTTTTGTAGTTTTTGTACAGTGTTTTATTTTGTGTCCCCTGTGCACTACCATCATTGGTAGCGTCACATGATCCGTTTGTTTACTTTTGTTCTTTTGTGTTAATAAATCCTGCGCGCCTGAGCAGCGTTTCAACGCTATCTCTCATGTCTCTCTGTCTTGCCTATCAGCGGTTACCCACACACGTGACACAGTACCTTGTCACAAATGATCATTTTTGTTAGTACCAAGTTGAATGACACTTGGATAGGTGTTTTTCCAGATATATGAAGAAACTGATGAACTGTGACATACATGCGTACTTACGTATGTACAACCCCTCAACTGCATCCCCTTCATGGGGGATTTCATCCCCAGCACCAGAATAAAATGGCAATAATGCGTTTCTGGGCTACAAAGCCAAAATAAGCGTGTGTCACCTGATATACAGTAATATGCTCATCTGAAGGATCTCTGTGTGGTTGTTCAACTCCACCCCATGACATCCTACACTTAGATAGGATGCTATTCTCTCCACTGCTGTACGCAAGTAGCTTTTTTATTAGAGAAAGTTTCCCTTATTAAGCTTTGTAGTTCACTGGAAAGTCCCACATAAAAAAACAGACATGGAACATTTTCACTTCCTGTAAAGCGCTGTGATCAGACCATGTGACCTACAGCATAGAAATGATTGCACTGGTGATTATACAGTGCCAGTTAAACTTCAGCCTACATGTAGTACTGATACTGAAAAAGCAACGCGCACCCTGATAAAAGTGCTTCTGCTAATGCTAAACACAAGTAAGACACGAAATAGTTCAAAGCCTTGGTTATCACTCGTAGGAATTCTGAGCAGAACAACTGAAAATGAAAGACCTCAGAGAAGAGGAAAGAAGCATCTGGAACGCAGATAAAGGGAAACGACTGAGAAAGACTTCTAGCTTAAATGTGTGTCATTGAATGTTTCTAAAATCAGCACTAGTGAGTGCTTCATAGTTCTGACTGATAATCAATCATTAATACACTAGGCATTCATGGATTAAACATTAGAATATTCCTTCATTTTAAGCCTGGTACCCCATCAGATGACATCTAAAGAAAGGAGAGAAACGCTCTTCTGTACAGAACTTTACTTCACACTTCATTTATGCATGGGTTTCCTTTGCATCTTTTTGATCCAGTCATGTATAAATTCTGTTATATGAACGAACATGAACGTGGTCATTTGTGCCACTGACTATCTTTCAAGCCGTGTTTGTTCAGTATTTGAATATTTGTACCAGCACTGTACTTCATTAACTTTCAAAGACAGAACCATCAATTAAAATACATATTTCTTATCATTAATCCAAAATACAAATGTACAATTATTTGATTAGAAAATTGAGCATTCAGTGCATCCTCATTGGGAATCTGCATCATCCCCCTTGGGGTATAGCCCTGAACCTTGATACTAAAGCATTTACTGCAGGATTTTTATGCACACGTTTTTTGGTGATACCTTTTTCAAAGAATCAGTATAATCAAATATGTACAATATATCCACTAGCTTTCGAACGCACAAGAGTACCTTCTTCAGGTGAGAAATGGAAACAGAAGACCATGAAAATCTGAAAAATGAAGAATAATTAAAATAGAAAAATATTCAATTAAAACGTCTTGTATGTGGAGCAGCTATTCAGTCTTCATGCCTGCTATTGACATTCATTCAGGGTGTTGACAGGGGAGTTATTACTGGGTTAGTGCAATAGGAAGTGGGTTCCATTTGTAATGTGTGTGTCTCTCTCTCTCTCTCTCTCTCTCTCTCTCTCTCTCTCTCTCTCTCTCTCTCTCTCTCTCTCTGTGCTTGACTTCTGTTAGCTCTACCTCAGAATGTGACTGAGTGTTTGAAGTTATGGCTGGAAGGTACAGCCCAGATTTCACCCCCATCCAATCTGCTCGCATGAAAACCACGTCTGTGTCAAGAGAGCGGGCACACAATATTGTTTCTCAGCAGTGACTCTGTTCTAGTTGTTTTTCATGGTGTTTGTTTCTCAGCAGTGACTCTGTTCTAGTTGTTTTTCATGGTGTTTGTTTCTCAGCAGTGACCCTGTTCTAGTTGTTTTTCATGGTGTTTGTTTCTCAGCAGTGACCCTGTTCTAGTTGTTTTTCATGGTGTTTGTTTCTCAGCAGTGACCCTGTTCTAGTTGTTTTTCATGGTGTTTGTTTCTCAGCAGTGACTCTGTTCTAGTTGTTTTTCATGGTGTTTGTTTCTCAGCAGTGACTCTGTTCTAGTTGTTTTTCATGGTGTTGTTTGTTTCTCAGCAGTGACTCTGTTCTAGTTGTTTTTCATGGTGTTGTTTGTTTCTCAGCAGTGACCCTGTTCTAGTTGTTTTTCATGGTGTTGTTTGTTTCTCAGCAGTGACCCTGTTCTAGTTGTTTTTCATGGTGTTTGTTTCTCAGCAGTGACTCTGTTCTAGTTGTTTTTCATGGTGTTTGTTTCTCAGCAGTGACCCTGTTCTAGTTGTTTTTCATGGTGTTTGTTTCTCAGCAGTGACTCTGTTCTAGTTGTTTTTCATGGTGTTTGTTTCTCAGCAGTGACTCTGTTCTAGTTGTTTTTCATGGTGTTTGTTTCTCAGCAGTGACTCTGTTCTAGTTGTTTTTCATGGTGTTGTTTGTTTCTCAGCAGTGACTCTGTTCTAGTTGTTTTTCATGGTGTTGTTTGTTTCTCAGCAGTGACCCTGTTCTAGTTGTTTTTCATGGTGTTTGTTTCTCAGCAGTGACCCTGTTCTAGTTGTTTTTCATGGTGTTTGTTTCTCAGCAGTGACTGTTCTAGTTGTTTTTCATGGTGTTTGTTTCTCAGCAGTGACTCTGTTCTAGTTGTTTTTCATGGTGTTTGTTTCTCAGCAGTGACTCTGTTCTAGTTGTTTTTCATGGTGTTTGTTTCTCAGCTGTGACCCTGTTCTAGTTGTTTTTCATGGTGTTTGTTTCTCAGCAGTGACCCTGTTCTAGTTGTTTTTCATGGTGTTTGTTTCTCAGCAGTGACCCTGTTCTAGTTGTTTTTCATGGTGTTTGTTTCTCAGCAGTGACTCTGTTCTAGTTGTTTTTCATGGTGTTTGTTTCTCAGCAGTGACTCTGTTCTAGTTGTTTTTCATGGTGTTGTTTGTTTCTCAGCAGTGACTCTGTTCTAGTTGTTTTTCATGGTGTTGTTTGTTTCTCAGCAGTGACCCTGTTCTAGTTGTTTTTCATGGTGTTTGTTTCTCAGCAGTGACCCTGTTCTAGTTGTTTTTCATGGTGTTTGTTTCTCAGCAGTGACCCTGTTCTAGTTGTTTTTCATGGTGTTTGTTTCTCAGCAGTGACTCTGTTCTAGTTGTTTTTCATGGTGTTTGTTTCTCAGCAGTGACTCTGTTCTAGTTGTTTTTCATGGTGTTGTTTGTTTCTCAGCAGTGACTCTGTTCTAGTTGTTTTTCATTGTGTTGTTTGTTTCTCAGCAGTGACCCTGTTCTAGTTGTTTTTCATGGTGTTTGTTTCTCAGCAGTGACCCTGTTCTAGTTGTTTTTCATGGTGTTTGTTTCTCAGCAGTGACTCTGTTCTAGTTGTTTTTCATGGTGTTTGTTTCTCAGCAGTGACTCTGTTCTAGTTGTTTTTCATGGTGTTTGTTTCTCAGCAGTGACTCTGTTCTAGTTGTTTTTCATGGTGTTGTTTGTTTCTCAGCAGTGACTCTGTTCTAGTTGTTTTTCATGGTGTTGTTTGTTTCTCAGCAGTGACTCTGTTCTAGTTATTTTTCATGGTGTTTGTTTCTCAGCAGTGACCCTGTTCTAGTTGTTTTTCATGGTGTTTGTTTCTCAGCAGTGACCCTGTTCTAGTTGTTTTTCATGGTGTTGTTTGTTTCTCAGCAGTGACCCTGTTCTAG
Source organism: Acipenser oxyrinchus oxyrinchus (assembly GCA_030684275.1). Lineage (NCBI taxonomy): Eukaryota > Metazoa > Chordata > Actinopteri > Acipenseriformes > Acipenseridae > Acipenser > Acipenser oxyrinchus. The sequence goes on along the minus strand of CM060274.1, from coordinate 6,200,127 downwards.
TTGTTTTTCATGGTGTTGTTTGTTTCTGAGCAGTGACACTGTTCTAGTTTTTCATGTTTGTTTCTCAGCAGTGACTCTGTTCTAGTTGTTTTTCATGGTGTTGTTTGTTTCTCAGCAGTGACCCTGTTCTAGTTGTTTTTCATGGTGGTGTTTGTTTCTCAGCAGTGACTCTGTTCTAGTTGTTTTTCATGGTGTTTGTTTCTCAGCAGTGACCCTGTTCCTGTGTGCCATGGTGCTCCGCAGTATTTCTTCCCAGGAGCATGACACTGTGACAGCGCAGTGTGGAGATTCAGTGAGCCTTCCCTGCAGAGCCATCGAGAGGAGCAGCAGCTACCGGACAGCCATCTGGTACAAGGTACAGGCAGAATGCAGTGGCCTTGCGTGGCCTCTCTGCCCTGCAGGAGGTGTCACTTAAACCCAGCTTCAGTCTTAGAATCTCGACCTAGACTATACCGCCTCACTGATTGTCTTAGAACCTCGACCTAGACTATACCGCCTCACTGATTCAGTCTTAGAACCTCGACCTAGACTATACCGCCTCACTGATTCAGTCTTAGAACCTCGACCTAGACTATACCGCCTCACTGATTCAGTCTTAGAACCTCGACCTAGACTATACCGCCTCACTGATTCAGTCTTAGAACCTCGACCTAGACTATACCGCCTCACTGATTCAGTCTTAGAACCTCAACCTAGACTATACCGCCTCACTGATTCAGTCTTAAAAAATTCAAAAACGCTTTATTGTCCATTAAATAGAGCATAAAATGTAAATGTGTCCTCAGCTTACACCATGGCTCAGTACAAAAGAAACATACAACAATGTACACACAGCATAGGCGGTGCATATGACAGGCTCGGGGAGGGTAAGCCTCCCCAAAATAAATTGCCCAAACCCTCACAAGAAATTGTTCTGAGCAACACAAATAATATTTGTGAGAGAAGATTGATTTTTTTCCCACAAGCGCGCAAAGCAGGTCTAACAGACATATTTCTCGTTTTCCTACTGTGCAACCACCAGACCGCTAGGGCACCTGGGAATTGAAGTCTCTATTAAATACCTGTTTTTTCCAAGGTTATGAAAAATATACATTTCATATTTTAATTGTTAGCATTTTTAATTATTCTAATTAATGTTTGATATTATAGTTTAATCTTTGCTTATTTTCTAAAGCGCTTTGGAATGGCTTGCCATGTAAGGCGCTATATATAATAAATTGATTGATTGAGATGTAATAGGAGGTAAGGAAATTGATTTGAAAGCTTTCGTGTACAATCCTTTAAAGAGAGGGTAGTTCTAAGGTTGCCAGTGCTAATAGGTGGCAACATTTGAATTGATGTGAAAGCCTTGGTTACGCTCCTTTAAAAGCCCCAGTGGTTTGTCAGCCTGCATCCTATTCACTGTCTGTATGTAGCACACATGCCGAGGTGTCAGTTTTACGGTTTCCTGAGACATGGAAGCTCACTGAGTTATTGCAGTATGACAGAAGTGTTAAACCACAACCGTCTGTTTTAAAGAAAACAAACTTAACTGCTCGTACTGACCAGGTTAACAAAGTAGGACAAATGTTTCCACCGCTCTGAAGGCAAGGGGAGTAAACAAGACTATGCTCATTTTAGTCCTTATAAAACAGAACCCAGTTTTCAAAAGCCTTTCCATGCTTTCAAACCAAGAGGTACATTAGAAGTCAAAGCTCACTTTTGAAAATGTATAAGAAAATTAGACCAATTCAAAGCCATGCAAGATGCTTTTAAGAAGAAGATTCCCAAATTTCGTAACTTTTCTTAAATATTTTGTAAGTTAACCAGGTGTTTGTAGGGTGAAGGGATGTCATTTGGAGGAGGGGACTGCAAAGCAAAAAAATATGACAAATGATGCCTCTTATAATAAGAGAGAGCCGAATGACATATTAACTTATTATCACTTATTGTGACTCTTTATTGAGAGTGGATCTAGGTTCTGACACTCCAGTATTGCGTTAGTTTTTTCTACTTGCTTTGAGCTGGTCTGGAGACTTCTAACTGCACTAAACAGACTTCCTCTCTTGAAAAACAGTAATTTGTCACAGAATGGATATGTTTCTTTAGTATTTATAAGACTGGACTGTAAACCCTGCTTTCTGTATTGCCCTGCAGATGAACTCCACACACCAGACTGGCATTCTCCGCAAGGCAGGCAGCAAGGTGAACCCCTACATCCTCTTCAACAGGAAAGCATCGCTGGGGAGCGAGAGGCACTCGTCCTGCCGGATGTGAGGCCCGGGGACTCAGGGACATATCAGTGCTACCTCTCTGCACAGCTGGGGGAAACCAACCAACAAACAAGCATCCTTCTGGAGGTTCAAGGTTCGACTTCTGTTTATGCTTGAAAAGTGTTAGCGTGACTTTTCAATTCTTTCAACATGATGAAACGTCGGTTCATTGATCCCTGTAAAATCCTGTGTTTTACTGTTTCCCTCCTCAGAGTGTGTGACTGCCCTGTCCACCTCTCCTGTACAGTGGGTCTCCAGCGCCACCCTGAGCCCGTCTGGTAACACCACTGCCCGCTGTGAGCTCCAGGTGACAGAAGTGTCCATCAGCATGCTAGTCGTTGGTTTTGCTGGTGTGGGTCTGATTAAAGTAGTGCTGTCAGTTTGCATCACAGCGGTAAGTCACTGAACTGATGAGAATTCATATCAGAGCACGGTATCTTGTACTAGACAGTTTAAACAAAACTGTTTGGAAGCCATGCTTCCTGGGTCATTTCCCTGAAGAGCGAAACTGTCCCCACCCCTTCACTGGCTACTTTCCTGTTTATAACCAATCAGCTGCTTCCCCTATTGACTGACATGCTTTCAGCCAGTAACATGCTTTGACACTGCTGAGGTGTAATGACCCAGGAAGTGCAAACAAATAACCTGAGAATAAGGCATAGAAACTTAGAGCTTCATTTAAGCTATAGTACCAGATACCGTGTTTTAAAATGTAAATACATGCAATACAATGTTGTAACTGCAGACTCGCGAGACAGCTTTCACTAATGATTTCTGGAATGTTTTCTCTGAATTAAATGCAGTTTGATATTCATGAAACGGTTCTAAATTGGTATCGGTTTCATAAAACTACAGAGTTTAAGAGGAAGTAGCTTCACACGTTATTCTTTTTGCTTTTTCACATTTCTCGGACTATTGTACTATTGTACTTTCATTCTGCATGGTCCTGTTGCTCCAGTATTGAGTTCTGATCATTATTCTGTATCAGCCTTTACCTGAGGTGCTCTGAGCTTGTCTGGAGAATCCTACATGCCGGGCCTGAACAGCCTTCCTCATTCCATTCAATTCATGCAACAGTGTGACTTTCCAACGCACCTCCATTATATAGACAGCTGGTGGGGCCGACAGGGCAACCAACATGACATTTGAAGCTGCTTATTCCTTGACCATGGAGCCTGCTTCTGAAAAGACTCCTGAAAGCTGGAACATGTTTTTTATTTAAAGACAACACACAAGAGTCCTACAGCAGGTTCACATGTAGGCACTCTGTGGTCATGCTTGATAGCTAGTTGTTACAGGTTAATAAAGTAAAATGAGTGACCTGTCAAATGAAGTAGGATTGAAAGAACACATTATGAAGTCTCTCTTTAATATATCTCCAAATGAAAACTAGAGAATAGTGTGAAACAAACTGCCCTCAGTTCTTTCAGCATATCTTCAAAGCTGATTCCTTTAACCCCTCGGAGTAGCATTGTCTCTGTTATACGAGGTCAATGAAAAATGTGGCATTAACAGTATTAGGGATAGAGAACCCGACACGGGTGTGTGTATTAATAATAATTAACAAATAATCCATACACCGATAGTCACATTTAATTCCTTAACAAAATGACGTGATATACAGTATCACTCCTTTAAAGAGTTAGTATTGTAACTTCTGTTTCAAGCTGACAGAAGGGGGCAGTTCTGTGCGTTCCTCATGAGTTCTCCTCTTGTGTCCTTCTCCAGGTGTGTCTCGGGGTCTTGGAGAGAAGAAAAGAGCGCTATGACAGATGCCACTGCTGCAGATAGGGGTCTTCACACCAGCACAGACTCCAGTGCAGCCTCACAAGCCTCAACGCCGGGAACGTCGCGGTTCAAATCCATGAGAAGGTCCTGTGGATCGGCTGAATGCCAGTATGAGTTCTCGTGGTCTTCTTGATCATGGAACTAATAGGGCTCCCACTTTCCCTGCAATAAGGAGCAGAAAAACAGTGCACAGGGTAAAAAAAATGTTCCCCCAAGCTAAGAAAACCAGACAAAACCTACTTTATGAGGGCATTGGTCATGCCTCTGTAATGTATAAACATACATTTAAAACATAAAATAGTTTTAGAAGAGAATAAGGACTATTTACCCAAATGTTCTTTATTATACTGATCCATGCCTCTCTGGAGTTTAGAATAAGAAATGTAAACATTAGGGGAGCCAATGAAAAGTCCTCATAAACACTACAAACAAACGTGTGTGTATGTATGTATAGTCTTCAAACCACTGGAGGACAAAATTGGAAAAAATGTCTCCACAAAGAGAAACACTGAATAGAAAAGTAAAATATAAGAAATAGCTAAATAAATCTTACTTAAAATCTAGTCTTTTGCCCCTGGTTTCTATGGCCTTAGGAATTAGGAATCATAAATATTTCTGTCAATGATATGTCCACACAAAGATAGCAATACAATCGTGTGTGTGTGTGTGTGTGTGTGTGTGTTTGTGTGTGTGTGTGTGTGAGTGTGTGTGTGTGTGTGTGGGATACCTGCTCTAATCCAGCATCTTTCATGAACAGTACATTCGCTTTGAACACAGAAGACAAAATCTGCAATTATTCACAGCAAACGCATGCACAGATCCTTGATAATGGAAGGCATGTAAATGTTTATGTACATATTTTAATAAAATAAAAGATTTATTAAGTATGCATCTGAAATGTCTTGATCAAATATGGTCAAGGCCCTCATTTGTTTTACTGTTTCTTACCTTAAAACTCCCGAATTTTGCAAAAGCTGGTATTTACCGTTTTTTACCCAATATTTGGCCCAGCTCAAGCCTGTGAAAAAACAAATTTATGTCAATAAAATTATATTGAGTAGATATATTTTATATATTTTTTGTAAACATTTATGTAAATAAAACAATTCTACAGTACAAGTATTTTGTTTACTTGGAAAACATGTGCCATAACACTGACGGCACAGATTCCGCGTGATCTCTGAATCAAGACTTCTTGCCGCTATATCATTTAGAACCCATTGGGGAATGTAAACCAACTGGACTGTGAACAAACTGCTCTGCTACCCAAGAAGGGATTGTTTTCTATTGTATTTCTTCTACCTTCTTTCTTACTTCAAATGTATAAAGCTGAAAATAGCCTGCTGTCAGTCTAGCGCATGTAAAAAAAACTCAAACACTACACAAGGATGCAGAAGTCTCTAGACTCTCAGAGGCACACACTTTTTAACAGGGGGAGTCAATATTTTAAAGCTACAGGTACAATGATCTTTTACTACTTGATTATTGTACTTTGGTGATATCTAATGGTGATACTTCTTTAGCGTCATCTACTGGGTTGCTGAATGTTTCTCAGTTGCAAAGAAGGCTGAGCGCTGTGTAGACGTGCCTTGGATGAGTAAATTACTGCAGCCGGCTCAATAATACCTGAGACATACTCTGAGACATCTTATAAAATGGAACTGTATGGGTTGAAGCATTTGACTACTAAAATAAAAGTGCTCTGTGCTTGTACCCACAATCCATGTCTGGACTGGATACTGCCTTCTGGCCTGTATTAACATCAGACTAGCCTGCCCATTGTTACAAGTGCATCCAGTGACCTCAGATTTCAGGATGATTGTGAGCCGAACTAGTGAGATGAAAGCTTGTCTTACAGATTTCTGAAATCATTATTCTATTCGGGTATTCTTGGTGATTGTAGCTAATAATTCCATAAATCATATCTGGTGCACACCTCCACTTGTTATATATGTTCCAAATGGCAAGTTTTATTTGAAAACATGATATCTGGCATTACATTTGGTTAAAGAAACCTCTGTTTGATATCAATGCCTTCAGACAGTGATGCACTTGCTTGGTCATTTCACCTGGAGGGTGGCCCCACCCCTGCATGTTTTCTGTCTTGTCAATAACCAATAAGCTGCTTCCCCTACTGACTGACGTGCTTTCAGCCAGTAACATCACCCACAAGACACTGCTGAGAGGAAATGACCCAGGAAGTGTAAGCATAATATATTTCCTGTGGAGAGGCAGAGAAAACCTAAAGAAGTAACAGAAATCATGTTTTAAAATGAAAACACTGTAACGTGTGTGCAATTCAGAACTGCACATGTGAGACTTGTTTAGCTAATGGGAGCGCAGGATAGGTAAGATCTATGGAAGGATGTTGTTGGCTGGAGCGACTTTATTCCATGGTTATTCACTGTTCCGATGTGTTTGTACACACAATAGAAGCCACGTCTCAGTCTGAGCAATGCAAAATCCTTTAACATTGGATTATTCATGTTTCAAATGATTTCATCACACACTATTTTGGGATGTAGATGTAAGCTAATTGGATTGACAAGATTTTGTTTTGCTGTCAAGGCTGATGGAATCCACCGCTGGCTTTACCTTGGGATCAGATCTGCTTTCTCCACCAGGCTGTGTGAGTCCGGAACTGGTGTATGTTTGTCCAGAATCAGACGCACATCCAGCAACAGCTCTCAGACTGTGAAGGAAAGGATTTTACTCTGTGAGCAACATTATTTCATATCATTTCACATTACAGAGTGAGACTTTAGCAGTTTGTCTAATGAATTAAGCAGCCCAGCTCCTGCGATAATCTGTTTCTCACAGCAGTAGTGACTGCCTCAGCAGCTGTAGGACAGAGGTAAAAAATTATCAGTGCCAAAAAAAGTCTACAAACAGTATTTACCATATGAACATGTCAAATATGGTTGCCTGATCATTTGTATCTCTTTACAAATAAGCACTTTCAGGTTACCCAATATATATTTGACTTATCCATCCACAGTCTTACCTCATTAGCCTTCTGCTTCTCTTTATTGCACGGAAGTTATCTGATTCCCAGGGCTGCAGAGCAGAACCTCTCCCAGACCCTGTGGACATTGTGAGCTGGGGAGTGGTGCTCTTCAAGAGGCCTGGACGAGGACTTGGACTCCACTCCACTGTTTCCTCCTTCAGTCACAGTTCTGGTACTGGGACATGGTTGAAGTGGGCTCTTGTTCTACACGTTGTTCTGCAGCAGGCTTTATTATTGTGTGTCCTGATGTGGGAAGGTAATCCTGTAGTAAAGGGGAGATTGTTGATGTATTGCTAATTACACAGCCTAGGATGAGTTTTAAATGCAGGTTCGTGTCCGGTCTTCAGTGTGGATTTCATTGGCTCTGGTGCACCTGTGGGTTAGGGAGGCAAAACCGGCAGGGACTTTTGCATCCCATAGCTTGCTGACGTCCACCGTCAAGCTCCCTGCTGTAAAGAGACAATTGGCTTGGTCATGGGATCGGAGGACCTTCAGTGGTGTGGGGATTGCTGCGGTGAAGAAACAGAATTGGACATTGTAAATTGGGAAGAAAACCAGCGGTAAAATATTTGGACTTTCTAAATTAAAAAAGACCAAAAAAAAGCTTCCATTTCACACAGTCCTAGTGTTATATATAGAACTATGCTTCAGACTTGACTTTGTGTTGACTCTCTCTTCAGGACTGTAGTGCCTCTGTCAGGAGGTCGTGTTTTCTTCCCCTCTTTAGAAAGCTGAAGCAGCAGGAAGATTTTGTTTTGCTGTCAAGGTTGATGGAATCCACCGCTGGCTTTACCTTGGGATCAGATCTGAACATTCTCCACCAGGCTGTGTGAGTCCGGAACTGGTGTATGTTTGTCCAGAATCAGACGCACATCCAGCAACAGCTCTCAGACTGTTAAGGAAAGGATTTTACTCTGTGAGCAACATTATTTCATGTACCAGATTTACTCAAATTTAAGACACACGTTTTTGACCAAAGTTCAAATCTGGGGGGAGTGACCTGGATTTGAGCATGACTTGGATTCAGGGTTTTTCAGTTAGGTGAGCAATTTATATTTGTGTATGTCATTTAAGCTTGAACAAGAGCTACTGCACACAGTAATGCCCACCACTACAGCAATTACTCTTGATACAGTACCGGTATATTCAAATGGCTACACGGCAAACTTTAGGCAAATTTGATGATACAGCTTTTATAAGAAAAGTCCTCTTGTTTGCTGAAGAAAAGGGACTGTGCAGCAGAACATAAATTTGGGGCATCTGAGATGTGTGTCAGAAGATGGAGATGGAATCATAAATGCTATTTTTGCTTGTGAACGTGACAGAAAGTCACGATGGCCAAATTAAACAAAGGAGGACAATAAAACTGACTGAAATAAAGTTAAAGGTAATCTACCCTTTTCCAGCTACCGTAAACTGCAAGGACTGCCGTTCAATACTGGAAGTACCGTAATGAACATGTTTACTTTCCCAGTTCAATTGTAATAGAGGTGATTATTATTATTTGTTTTTTGGTCTTCAAATTTGGGGGCGACTTGAATTCAGGGCGACTTAAATTTGAGTAAATACAGTAATTTTACATTAGAGAGTGAAACTTTCAGTTTGTGAATGAAGCAGTCCAAGCCCTGCAACAATGTGTTTCTCACTGCAGTGGTGACTGCCTAGTTAGCTATATCACAAGAAACAGTATTTACCATATCGAGGGCTCAGAACCAGAGGGGCTTTAAGTGAAATTTTTGTCAAAATGGCATATTATATATCAAATTAAAGCTCTTGATGAGATCTATCTAGTACCAAAAGGACCTCACTGAAATCACAAACTGCATTGAATAAAGTGAGAAAGTAATAAAGACACGACTGCTAAATCTTGGTAAACTTAGTGCCACGAGGTTGTAACTAGCACACTTACACCCTCCTGGCACTGAGTGTTGCATTGTGGGGTGGCTGAATGACAGCAGATGAATCAAAATGGCTGAAAAAAGCTGTAAAATAATATCGAAATTTTGAGGATATTTTACTCAGTTAAATTTAGGATTCAAGCAACAAATTCACTACAGAATAAGAACCAGACTATGTCAATTGTAGAAAATCTTGTAAATTATATTTTACAGTAGTATTTTTAAGTATAATTTATGAAATACGACTATATGTGAACATTTATATTTTAAAAGATACATATTGATTTATGAATTGTTATTAAATTGAAGAAAAACAAGTCTGGGATAGAATTAGTGAAGAAAAACACAGTTATCTGCAATGGGCATTCATTTCAGTGTGTTATTATGGAAAATCTAACTTTTAAGCAACATTTCTGGTGCTATTCTTTCAAATTCAAAAATATTTTAAACTTTAATTTTCTTCAAAATTATATTGATACTGGGCATGTACTGATAAATGGCAATTGAACACATACAATCAAAATATTATTTTTGCTCTTCTGTAAAATTATGAAAATGTCACTTACGCCCTCTGGTTCTAAGACCTCGATATGGACATGTCATCTATGATCCCCAGACACATTGGGGTATATTTTCAAAGGTGACTAAGGGCTTTAGATGGGTGCAACAGGGTTTTAGACATTTGTACTGGAGTCTAGTGTAAGAGCAATGTATTGTATAAGGAAGTAAAAAAAAATTAAAAATATACTGGTGACAGCGGATATCCATTAAAACCATGTACACTGGTCAGAGAAGCACTCCCATAAAACAGGGATGTCACAGCTGCATCCCTGCAGAGACAGCTCAAGTTTGTAACAGCAGTTAGCTATGTGTGATTTAATATTTATTTGAGCAAATGTGTGTTTTATAACGTGTATGCAACTTAAACTTACTAATGTATAGTGCAACTGCAACTTACACATTACCCTCCAGGTGCAATCTTTCTGTCTGTGGGGTTTTCAGCTTTCTGATGGTTTCTTGGGTAGTGTGGCAGTTTGCCATTGTGTGCAACAAAGATGCACCTCTGTTTTGTTTTGTTTTGTTTTTTACCTCTGTTCTCAAATCAGTAACAGGTGCATGCATCTGGACATCTATATTTAGACAAATGCATCACTTTCTGTCCATTTGCATACATTACAATACTACATGGAGGGGAGACTTTGAAGTCTGTAACTCCAAAAATCCCATAGAGTTTTAGTCTTCACCAGACTGCACCCAGCTACCTCCAGACCCTCATCTCTCCCTACACCCCCACTCGACCTCTCCGCTCCGCCTGCACTAGAAGACTGGCTCTACCTCCTCTACGCTCCCCTGCCTCCACAGCCTGCGCCTTTTCCACGCCTCGCTCCTCAAGACTCACCTCTTCAGAAAGCACCTGTAGAACTCCTCTGTTCTTCCCCTGGGACACTTATAACCCTTCCTTAAATGCGCTTTACTTGCTCTTATCTGCCCCCTATTTTACTGCATTTAATCCTGTACTTCAGAGTACTGTAATCTGCCAAGTGTTTAATCTGTAGTATTTTGTATTTAATCATATCCTGATGTAACTATCACTGACACTGTTATCTGCTGTATTATTGAATCGTATTTTGTCACACTTGTACTTGCTTGAACCAAAGTCATTGTATTTATCTTGCTCTTAATTGTATTATTACTTGTACTGTGATACTTGAAATGTATTTGCGTACGATTGTAAGTTGCCCTGGATAAGAGCGTCTGCTAAGAAATAAATAATAATACAAATACTACTACTACTAATAATAATAATAATAATAATAATAATAATAGGCGTCTAAATCCAATTCTAACCTTATGGAGGGTTTTAGACATATGTGCTCAAATAGAAACATCACCTTACAATAGTCACTGTTGAACATCAGGACTCTAATAAGCCTGTCTAAGAAAACGTGTAATTCTAGATGTCTGACAAAAATGTAGTCACCTTAGAAAACTTACCCCATTGTGTCTCGTAACAAACTAGTACTTTACTCATGTAAACCCAATATATACTTGACACAGCCATCAACAGTCTTACGTCATTAGCCTTCTCTTTCTTCCTATGGCAGAGAAGTGATCTGATTCCCAAGGCTGCGTTCATCGTTTGTCACCTCTCTTGTCTGCATATGTCTGCAGACAACAAAGGTTCACAAACGCTTTCCTAATGGAACACAGGGCAGACTGGTGTTTTGTCTTGACACCCTGTTTCTTCTCTTTGCCCCTGCCCTTTCTGAAAACAGTGGTGCAGATCCGCTCCCAGACACTGGGGACATTGTCACCTGGGGAGAGGCGCTTCTCAGGAGTGCTGAATGAGGTCTTGGACTCCTCTTCACTGTTTCCTCCTATAATCGCAGTTTTGTTACTGGGTCATGGTTGAGGTACTTTGGAGAGTCTAATTTGACACTCTGTGTCAGTGTTGTGCCTGGTCGGTTCAACGTACTTGATATAGGGAGAAGGTGCCCTCTCAAGGTAATTCCTAGCCTCTACAGGAGGGTCAACCACCATGGGAAGAACCACACCGGGTTTGTGTGTCACCTCATCCAGCTGAACCTCTCCTCTGAAGGCTATGCTCTCAAGAAGCTCTGCATCGTCCAGGGTCACACTATTGGACATCATGCTAGGCGTGAGAACATCTCTTTCATACTCCTCGTCTGAACCGAAACTGTACTCACTACCTAGCCATGATATTGGGGAATCTTTGAGCCTTTGACGATGGTAGTCATCGTCTTTATCCCAGTCTCTCATCAAAGCCTGATACTTTGATTCAATTTGCATTTGCTTCCTGTTTAAATCATTCTGCAATACACCCACGAACACCTGAAGCTGCCTGAGTATTGCTCTGGATTTTTTGTTTTTGCTGGCATCGCTTTCCTTCAGTTGTGTGTTCTCCCCTTTTCCAGGGTCTTTATCTCTCCCAGACACTTTGCTGCTTTTTCCCTTCTTCTCAGGTGTCACTGGGATGTCTTGCAGCTCTTCCAATAGGAGGTCTATATCGACAGTGTCGCAGTCCTCTGAACCAACCTATACACAGGAGAGGCAAAGAGTTACCCTGAGATCCAAACACTTCTTTATGAGAAAGATACACTCACAGTCTCATTTGAACATTAAAACCCTTTTATGCAATTTTTTTTACCATTAATAATAGCTTATGCTAATTTACCGTTGTTTTAGCTTACCCAACTGCATACAGTGCTTGTGTAAGCTTTACTATGCTTTTACTACACTATGTTGTACTTTTACCATGGTAGGTAACTTTTTATTGGAGCAGATTTTACCAGTGGGTCATCCTAATATAAAAAATAAATTATTACTGTTCATATTTAAGACAGCATTGTATAGACTAGACTACAGGTCATACACACAGTGATCTACAGACAGGATTGGATCCTTGTGTCAGAACAGAGTTGACTAAACTTGTACCACGGTGGGGCACTCTTAAGGAGCTCGAGCTCACAAAGGACCAGTACCCAGCATGGTAATACACTAAATATATTCATATCCAGTAAGGGCACATTTCTAACCATTAAACCGGATATGAGTATTTTGTGGTCCCTGACAGAGGTGTTTTTATAAACCCCTTTCTTTACGTGAGGGAGATCTGGGGTGTCAATGCTCCTGACCTCGCTGGTGTTCTCCAGAATGGTCGTGATGCCCTTGGATAGGTTGAAGCTTATTGGCTTTTTCTTGTCAAGCTTCAAAGACTTTGTCTCCTCCATGATGAGCTTGGTGCTCAGTAAAGGCATTGGCTGTACAGAACCCTTCTTCCAAGGCTGAAAGCTGCTGAAGCCCTGATCCCTGCTTTTAAACCCTGTCGGCTCTCTAAGTTTCTGCATGTTGGGCAGTGTGGATGTGTTGCAAGCAGAGCCAGACCTCCTCATTTGATGACCGTAGGAAGCCTTTGGCCTCACATCCAAGTTCACTGCTTTGGAGAGTCCAATTTGACATGTGTCAGTGTTGTGCCTGGTCGGTTCAAGGTACTTGATGTAGGAAGTGGTTGATGTATTTTTCTTCAGCTGCGTGTTCTCCCCTTTTCCAGGGTCTTTATCTCTCCCAGACACTTTACTGCTCTTTCCCTTCTTCTCAGGTGGCACTGGGATGTCTCGCAGCTCTTCCAATAGGAGGTCGACTTCCACAGGGTCCCAGTCCTCTGAACCAACCTATAAACAGGAGTGAAAAAGAGTGACCCTGAAAGCTAGGCTTTTTTTATGAGAAAGAGAAATAATAATAATAAAAAAAAGAATTATTAAAAGCTAGCAAATATGTTGCATTAAAACCAGTAAGATAAAAATGCCATTTTATAAAAATGTGTTTTAAGTTTAGACTTTAAAATACCCACAGACCCAGCTTCCCTAACACATGGAGGTAGAGCAATCCATAGTTTATTGGCTCTAAAAGAAAAAGCCCTACCTCCTGTATTGATTTTATTGACCTTGGGAACAACGAGCATCCCCGCTTCCTGTGATCTAAGAGTGTGATTTGTGAGATGCGCGGTCAGTAACTCCTGCAGATAGCTAGGTGCTGCTCCATTCAAGGCTTTATAGGTCAATAATAAATCACCCAGTAGAAGAATCCTGTCATAATGGACTGTCAATGAAGAGAGCAAGTCACTAAATTCAGCTAAAAATAACGGGTTTGACTTAGGTGGTCAATAGATAATTAAGAATATAAGAACATAAGAAAGTTTACAAAGGAGAGGAGGCCATTCGGCCCATCTTGCTCGTTTGGTTGTTAGTAGCTTATTGATCCCAGAATCTCATCAAGCAGCTTCTTGAAGGTTCCCAGGGTGTCAGATTCAACAACATTACTGGGGAGTTGGTTCCAGACCCTCACAATTCTCTGTGTAAAAAAGTGCCTCCTGTTTTCTGTTCTGAATGCCCCTTTATCTAATCTCCATTTGTGACCCCTGGTCCTTGTTTCTTTTTCCAGTTCGAAAATGTCCCCTGGGTCGACATTGTCAATACCTTTTAGGATTTTGAATGTTTGAATCAGATTATCATGTAGTATTCTTTGTTCAAGACTGAATAGATTCAATTCTTTTAGCCTGTCTATACGACATGCCTTTTAAACCTGGGATAATTCTGGTTGCTCTTCTTTGCACTCTTTCTAGCAATATCCTTTTTGTAACGAGGTGACCAGAACAATTACTCATAGGAGCTATCTAGAACAGTCTTGTGCTGTCATTTTATTCCACCAATAGCATCATGGAACAGCAACATAAAGCAATGATGTCACTGCAAAGGTCAACCAGTTAGATGTTAGTATCCTTAAAGTTGGTAAGTATTACCAAGTATTACCCCTGCTTTGTGAGGTCAATGTATTTCACTCACAGCATGGTCACTGTGACTGTTTAAAACGACTATATATATATATATATATATATATATATATATATATATATATATATATATATATATATATATATAGTACTGTGCAAAAGTTTTAGGCAGGTGTGAAAAAATGCTGTAAAGTAAGAATGCTTTCAAAAATAGACATGTTAATAGATTATATTTATCAATTAACTAAATGCAAAGTGAGTGAACAGAAGAAAAATCTAAATCAATTTTATTTATTTATCTCTTATCCCACACCAATTCTATACCTTTTTTTTTTTTTAAATAGCAAATTACCTTTTTTTTTTTTTAAAGAGTTGGATTATTAAAGCAGAAAAGACAAACAGATACTTTTTTCCAGGATCCAAACGAAATTAAGGGCAGAAGATCTTCCAAAAATTGTCCGAAAACCAATTCTATGCCAGATCTAACAAGATTTAGAAAGAAGTTTCTTTGTTTGTTAAAGAAAATTTTAACCGCAAAAATACGTCCCTCTTCCGCTAAACTCTCAACAAGACTAAACTGCCCGCCAACTTACAGCGCACGTGTCCCGCACAAAAATGTGACGTCACAAACACCAGCCTGACGTCCCTCGTTTCCATGGAGACGGTGTACAGTCCTGGCTACCTGTTCAGTTTGCATCCCCAGAGTTTTACACATCGCCTCTTCCCTAACTTGAGAAAATACTTTAGTTCCGACACGTTTTAAAGCAGCATATTGTTCCAGAGCAGACGCGTTCGGTAGCTTTTAAACACGGCATCGGAGAGTTTCTGAATCCCGACCTGCATACAACCCGTCCGTGTCACAGCTCCTCAATGTCTCCTACTTGAAGGTCTACATGCACTTTTCATTTGAAATGAGCACAGTATAGTTTCTGCACCTTTTTAACTCGGGCTGCATTCAATAACCAATGTCTTTTCATCAGAGAGTATATGAGCTATCCGCGGTCCTGGAGGATATGGAGGATATTTTATGCCAAAATAAAAAAATAATTATAACAAAATAAATCATTTTCAAAATAAATAAATACATGAATAAATAAATATATAAATAAATAAATGTATACGTATATTTATATATTTATTTCGACATGTGTTTATTTATTTCGATATTTATGTATTTATTGATTTATCATTTTGGCATTAAACATCCTCTGTACGCAACAGTACGAACTGTTCTGCGTTTTGCTTCTGTTAGATAACTCATGCTTGTCTCACTATTTGTCATAAAATCAAACAGCAAAGTGTTGTTTTTATCTTGAATTACTATTCTAATTTACTGTAGAACCGAGTCAACCAAACCCTTCATAGTAGAAGTAAATCATAAAGGGTTTTTACTCCAGGCTGCAGGTCTGCTGTCTTCCACATGTTTCGATTTGAATGCCCGTGTCGTGCGCTCTGTGTGCAGACAACCCTACCTGTCTCTTTGATGACACCCAGTGGTTCTTTGGAGCAACAACAGTTTGTTAATACCTACAGTATGACGTCACGAAGCGATTCCTCGGGCAGATGAGCTATTGAGCACCGGTTAATTATTATTATTATTATTATTATTAATAATAATAATAATAATAATAATAATAATAATAATAATAATAATAATAATAATAGAGCTCATCATGAATCAAACAAACTCTCAGGACTCGCCATCAGGCAGTTCTGACTCTGAAGTGCAGAGAGTCCAGTTTTCATCATAAGGCAGCTCGGACTCTGTAGTAAAGAGAGTCCAGTTTTCATCATCAGGCAGCTCGAACTCTCAAGTACAGAGAGTCCACTTTTCATCATCAGGCAGCTCGGACTCTGAAGTACAGAGAGTCTAGTTTTCATCATCAGGCAGCTCGGACTCTGAAGTACAGAGAGTCCCGTTTTCATCACCAGGTAACTCTGACAGGGGTTGTACCGATAGACTGGAAAATTGAAAATGTAATATTGATCCATAAAAAGGGAGACAAAACCGAACAAGGTAACTACAGACCAATAAGCCTGACTTCTATTATATGTAAACTTATGGAAATTGTAATAAGATCTCAAATGGAAAATTACCTATATGGTAACAGTATCCTGGGAGACAGTCAGCACGGTTTTAGGAAAGGGAGATCGTGTCTTGATCGTGTCGTGCTTGATTTTTTTGAGGATGCAACATTGACAATGGATAATTGCAAAGCATATGACATGGTTTATTTAGATTTCCAGAAAGCTTTTGACAAAGTCCCACATAAAAGATTAATTCTCAAACTGAACGCAGAAGGGATTCAAAGAAATGTATACACATGGCTTAGGGAGTGGTTAACATGTAGAAAACAGAAAGTACTGATTAGAGGAGAAACCTCAAAATGGAGCGAGGTAACCAGTGGTGTACCACAGGGATCAGTATTAGGTCCTCTGCTATTCCTAATCCACACTAATGATTTAGATTCTGGTATAGTAAGTAAACTTATTAAATTTGCAGACGACACAAAAATAGGAGGAGTGGCAAACACTGTTGCAGCAGCAAAGGTCATTCAAAATGATCTAGACAGCATTCAGAACTGGGCAGACACATGGCAAATGATTAATAGAGAAAAGTGTAAGGTACTGCACACAGACAATAAAATGTGCATTATAAATATCATATGGGAGATACTGAAATTGAAGGAGGAATCTAGGAAAAAGATCTAGGAGTTTCTGTCTTCATCTAGACAATGTGGTATATAGTAAAAAGTGTTGAATTTAAATCAAGGGAAGTAATGTTAAAACTTTACAATGCATTAGTAAGACCTCACCTAGAATATTGTGTTCAGTTCTGGTCACCTCGCTACAAAAAGGATATTGCTGCTCTAGAAAGAGTGCAAAGAAGAGCAACCAGAATTAACTCGGGTTTAAAAGGCATGTCGTATGCAGACAAGCTAAAAGAATTGAATCTATTCAGTCTTGAACAAAGAAGACTACGCGGCGATCTGATTCAAATATTCAAAATCCTAAAAGGTATTGACAATGTCGACCCAGGGGACTTTTTCTACCTGAAAAAAGAAACAAGGACCAGGGGTCACAAATGGAGATTAGATAAAGGGGCATTCAGAACAGAAAATAGGAGGCACTTTTTACACAGAGAATTGTGGGAACCAACTAACCAGTAATGTTGTTGAAGCTGACACCCTGGGATCCTTCAAGAAGCTGCTTGATGAGATTCTGGGATCAATAAGCTACTAACAACCAAACGAGCAAGACGGGCCGAATAGCCTCCTCTCATTTGTAAACTTTCTTATGTTCTAAAATAAAAATAAAGAAATATCTGTAAACAATAACGTTATATCTAATACATTATAAATTTTAATATAATTTACACGACTCATGTTTATTCTAGACATAACAGCACGAGGCACAGAGCCAAAACATTACATTGTGAGTAAAAATAATGCAGATGGTAAAATAAAGACGCTTCAAGTCCTTTGATGCGGTCATGGTTTTATTACATTATGCAGGAGATACTCCTCACAAGCACGTGAGTATTCTAATGATACATGAATTCACACAAGCTTATCCAGAGGCTTTTTTATAGCTGTGAGTTAAGGGCTTTTATCTGCATATCCTTCTGTTTCTCTTGGGGGTTGCGTTATCTTTCACTTGTGCTGTTATTCTGCTTTTCTGCTAATCTGTAAGTTTTTTTGTACAGTGCTTACAAGCTTCTCATCGCATGATGCATCACTGACATTTTATTTCCCTGCCCTATTTTAGTCTTGTTTGTGCGACTGTGGTTATTTTATTTCTTATAATTGTTTACGACTTACAAGTGTTACAAGATATCACATTATTTTTTACATACAATTACATTATTTTTAAATACAATTGCCCATTTATACAGTTGGGTTTTTACTGGAGCAATCTAGGTAAAGTACCTTGCTCAAGGGTACAGCAGCGGTGTCCTCCACCTGGGATTGAACCCACACCCCTTCGGTCAAGAGTCCAGAGCCCTAACCACTACTCCACACTGCTGCCCTTACAAGTCAAGGTCCTTTGGCTGAACGTCCAGGCTTTTGTCCATCCTGTTTCTTCCCTTGAACTGTGTAGGCCGTTTCTTGTCGCAGCTGAGTTTAGTTTTCTAGTGAAACCTGCTAACATCACCCCTTTATTCAGGGCCGATTTACAGAGCCTCTACAAAACCCGTTTCTCATGTTTTAAACTCATTCATGTTTTCCAACAGTAGGTTGCATAGTTAAGCATTCATTTGTTAGACTGATGATAAGTATATTATTATTATTATTATCATTATTATTATTATTTATTTCTTAGCAGACGCCCTTATCCAGGGCGAATTACAATTGTTTTAAGATATCACATTATTTTTACATACAATTACCCTTTTATACAGTTGGGTTTTTACTGGAGCAGTCTAGGTAAAGTACCTTGCTCAAGGGTACAGCAGCAGTGTCCCTGGAGGTGCATAGAGCCAGGAATTTAATAGGGGAGCCAAACTGGAATGCCATATGCACACTTATAAAAACCAGCAACTCTTTACTTTACAGATATCTAGGGTCTTAGGTAAGATTGAGCAGTCTGTGGCACAGCAAGAAGCTAAGATTAAGGCAAACCAAGAGGACAGCAGTCACCAGCTCCACCTACTGGAAGCTAAGTAAGTAGCTGTTTTGACATTAAGGTACAACATACCAATGTCAATGGAAACTATCTTTTGAGTCAACATATTTTGTATGATTTTTTTTCTGTGATGACAATAGCCAATAAAAATAACCTCTGAAAATAATACTAGAGCTATAAAGGTGCATTGGTTTTAATTGGTTCTTTTCTTCTGCTTCCGTTGTGTTCAGGTTGGAAGGGGTGTCAGAAGACCTGAAGGGCCAGTTGGTATCAGTTCAAAACTCTCTGGAAAAGGAACAGGAACGGGCAGTCACAGAGTGCCTTACGAAGACTGAGCTATTTTCACTTGTCATTAAGGAACAAACGGTAAGGATGCCAGCCAGGACTGGATAAAGACTACCTCTTACAGTTGGAATATAAGTCTGTTCATAATACAAAGCATTTCACTATTACAATTTACTAAGCAGGCATTTGTGTAAAGCACAAGTTTAGCCGCATCACTGAGCATTAAGAGAACAGCATAATGTATGCATTTAATGGAAGTCCACACACAGTGCGCCCTGCTGCTTTATTATTAATGCATTTTCTGTTTTCTTGTGCCACCTGCTAGCAATCTGCAGTATCTGCAGTCCACTGTAATGAGACCTAACCAAAATGCATGCATTATAATGTTAATGTAGGTATATATGTACATGTTCATTATATCTTGAAGACTGGGACAAACATGTTTTTGTTTGGTAGTTTGTTAGTTAGAAAGCTTAGTGTACTGTATTGTTTGTGTTCCAGGATAAAAATGACACGATTGTGGAAGAGAGGTATGGTCAGCTCTCCATGAAGCTTGACAAGATTGAGGAAGTACAGAAAATGAATTTAGGGTCCCACAAAGTGAAGGAAAACGACCGGATCAACAAGATAGAGAAAGAAATATGGAAAGAAATACAGGACATGAGAGCAGAGACAAACGCTGGTAAGAAAAAAATAGTATCATAGTACAGTACATGCATACATACATTAGAAATGCATTTAGAAACTATAAGCATTTTGTTATAGTTTAAACTCCTTCAAATAGTAAATGTATAGTTTTTACTTACAAACCCCTGATCAGCTAGATGAGACAGAGGAATGGTTTATATGGGTATATTGTATTTATATTTATACAATGATTGTTTTAACTGCGACTAATATCATGCAGGCTTGTATTACAAAAATAAAAAACTAGAAGTTGCCGGCAACTTTAAGGCTTCCAGGCGTTTACAGCAGAACAAGATCCGGTTTGAGACTCGTGAAAATGAAAATCAGACGAACATGTTGTTAATTGGAAAGCATCATTTTATCGTGTGTGTTTTTTACAGGGTAACGGTTAGTATTTTATAAATGTTGATTTAGTATTCATTTTGAGAACTACTTGTGATTCATTGAGAGTGCATTGCGCGCTGTGGAACTTTCAGCTGCATATTTTAAATAACCCAGCTGTCAAATTTCTGTACATGCCGAGATCACAGTAATTTTATGAATGAATGGCAAATAAAAAATAAAGTGCAGGGTAAGCCAATATCATTTTTATCAGGAATTACGAGCTTTTATGGTCATAAGCAGCATCTTGTGGTGAGATTTTCCAAAGCAGTCTTTTATAACCAAAGACACATCTAAATTTCACCACAAGAGGGCAACCTTGTTTTTCTTTGCTGGTTAATGCAAAGTACAGTGATAGTTCGTTTCCCTTTCAAGTCGAAAATAACCATCAAGTATGGGATATTGCCGTCAGGCAGTAGCGATTGGCTGAGCTTTTATAGCAAAGCTGCCGATAGGCCTCTGCGCGAGCTGCCACGTAAGCCAGCCCCCTTGGGAGCTTACTATACGCAGCGCGCAGAGACTCACTTCCTCTTTTGTCTTCAGCATTGGTAGCGGTAGGTATTAGAGCTCGTAGCTGATTGTACTCGATAAGCTAAAGCTTGAGAAGCTGGTTATTGCCCCTTCTCTGAGTTGATTTCAGTTATACTCTTCGGAGTCGTTATTATTTGTTAAGGATTATATAAATTGTTTATATATTTTTATATATTTCCTTCACGCTTTGCTTCGGCATCGCGTTGTCTCGTGGTCTCCGTCTTTCCTGTTTAATAATTATTTTTTGATTATTAGTGTTGTGTTTTTGGGTTTTGTAAATAAATTGTATATATTGTGTGTTTTATATATATTTGTAAAGGACGCACGTTGCGTTGGCCTCGGCCGTGCGCGTATCTGCAGCCCCGGTCTTGCTTTGGCTAGACCGCGTGTGTGTGCCCACATATTTATTGTGTCCCAGTTACTCTCACTACCTTTAGTGCTGCTGCAGCGTTCAAAAAAAAAATATATATACATTCCCATTCACTACACAGAGGAAGACGACCACTAAGCCCAATCCCCAGCACCAACAGGTAAGTAGTGCACAGCATCCAAGACACCGTACCAGCACTTAGCGTGTCCGCTCTGCGGGTCAGCTGACGCTTAGGCGTCTGTGCTAGCGTTTTTGCCGGTACTCACGCCCGGCGTGCTGCGCCGGGCGCCGGTCGGCGCTTTGTCGCTTGGTGCAGCGCCGGCGCTTTGTGCAGCGCTTCAGCGCTTGGTGCTAGCGGTCTGCGCTTGGGGATTCGGTGCTCGACGCCGGCGCCGGTGCACGCACCTCGACGCTTTCGGCGCATCAACGCCGGTGCACGCACTCGACGCCGACGCCGATGCTCGATACACGCACCTCGACGCCGGCGCCGACGCCGACGCCGGTGCATCAACGCCGTGCACGCACCTTGACGCCGGCGCTCGGCGCCGACGCCGACGCCGCACCTCGACGCCGACGCCGGTGTTCGACGCTCGGTCCACGCACCTCGACGCCGACGCCGCGCGATCAACGCCGGTGCACGCACTCGACGCTGACGCCGGCGCTGCCGCCGACGCCTCGACGCCGGTGCACGCACTCGACGCTTCGGTGCACGCGACCTCGACGCCGACGCCGGTGCTCGACGCTCAGTGCACGACTTCGACGCCAGTGCTTTGACGCCGACGCCGGTGCACGCACTCGACGCTTGGCGCCGATGCTCGGGCGCAGCGACGCCTTAACAATCAGTGCACGCACTCGACGCGCGACGCATTGTCGCTTGGTGCACGAACCTTGACGTTCAACGCTTCGCCGTTCGATGTTCAGGGTCGGAGTGGCAACCATGTCCGGGTTCCACCGTTGCGTCACCTGCCAGGCAAAATTGCTGGCGAGCGATCCGCATGAGGACTGTGTGGCGTGCCTGGGTCCAGAGCACGCCGCGTCTGCCTTAGCAGACAGATCGTTTTGCGCATTGTGCGCTAATTTTCAACCGCGCACTCTTCACCAGAGGGCGAGGAAAGCGGTGGGTAGCCACTCCCCTTCCTCAGGGTCTTCTTACACCCTGTCTGTCCCGCCGTCATCCACGGCGACTCCGCCCGTCACACTGCGGGTATCCAGGAGCCCTTCCCAGCTTACACCTGGCCAAAGATCTCCAGACCATAGACATGCCCACGAGCGTTCTCATAGCCCGTCTATTCGGCCCCGAGGCTCCTCCCCTCGCAGGGAACGTTCCCGTCGGTCATAGTCTCGCTCCCTGTCACCCCGCCGTAGGGGACGCTCCCGTTCTCCTCGTCGGGACAGGCGTTATAGGGACAAGTCAGGCGTGGCAGAGCTCACATCCAAGATGCTGATGTCCCTTACCAGCAGGACACCACCAGCCGAACCACTTGCCAGTCAGCCGGCGCTTCAGCCACAGCCTCTGGCCGTCCCTGTTGTCCAACAACCCCAAGGGGTATGGGACGTAGATGCCATCTCCAGGGATGCTTCTGAAGGAGAGCCTCTCCTTGAGGAGGACAGTGTAGAAACTGACCTGGCATCCCAGCACTCCGAGCAAGACACTGACTTGGAGGCGCTGGACACCAGTGATCCCTTGTGGTCATTGGTGGAGCGAGCAACTCGTCACCTGGGAATTGAGTGGCCAGCCGTGGAATTACCTCGGCGGTCGCTGTTTGAGTCGCCATCGGTACAGTCTCCACTGCCCAGGACGCTCCCAGCCTTCCCTGATTTCATTAAGGAGGTACAGTCCACCTAGGGGGCCCCTGCTTCTTCACAGGCAACTTCGCGGAAGGCCTCCGCGTTTGCCATGCAAGGAGCGAGTGAGGTTGGTCTGGCGTCCTTTCCGCCGGTCGATGCTGCTTTTGCATCCCTCGTTAAGACTCCGACACTTTCGGGTCTGGTTAAGGACCCTGCATGTCCTAACAAGCAGTGCAGGACCACTGAGATCCATTTAAAGAAAGGCTACTTAGCGGCTACAGAGGCAGTTAGGTTGTCCAACGTGGCCAGCCTCCTTTCAGTTTACCAGGCGTCGCTGGTGAAGGATCTCCCAGAGCACCCATCAGCGTCTCTGAGGGCGGAATTGGCGCTGGTCGCACAGCTCCTGGTCAAAATAGCCCAGTTGAACGCACGGGCTCAAGGCAGGAGTATTGCTTCCCTGGTGGTCGCCAGAAGGCATCTCTGGCTCTCGCAGGCGAGAGTTCAAGAGCCTGACAAGGCCCCCTTGTTAGATGCCCCTATTACGCCGGGGCACACGTTTGGCCCAGCGGTGGAGGAGATGCTCCAACGCTCTGTTAAGGTCCGGGAGGCATCTCAGCAAATGGCTAAGATGTGGCCGCATAAGCCCTTCCAGCCAAGGCGCCAACAGGAGCACCAGTGGCGTAGAGCACCACCGCAGCACCAGCCACGGCCAGGGGGTACTAAGACCTCTCCCTCAAGCACAGCTGCGCGCGGTCAACCTCCATTTTCAAGACCGCAGCGCGGAGGGTGGCGCCCTAGAGGTGGTGGCAGGCCACGCCCTCGGGGCTCTGGCCAGGCCCCTCGCGAACGAGCCCAGCCTAAACAGCCCTGAGAACACCAGGCAGCTGTTAACCCGCCCCTACACTGTCTCCCAGCTCCAGTTCTGGCAACAATGCACCAACGACATCTGGGTGCACAAAACTATATCCACCGGTACACCCTTCAGTTCCAGTTAAAACCTCCCCCCTTCCGGGGAGTGGTTATAACTGCAGTAAAGGACTCGGTTCAATCCTCAGCTCTGAATGTGGAAATACAGGCATTGCTCAGCAAGCGTGCCATTCAACAAGTAGACCCTGCTCTGATCGACCAGGGGTTCTATTCCAAATACTTCCTGGTGCCCAAGAAGGACGGCGGGCTCCGTCCTATTTTAGATCTGCGAGTACTGAACAAATACCTGCAGGTGTTATCATTCAGGATGCTTACGCACAGGCACATCATTCAGTCAGTCCGACACGGCGACTGGTTCACCACCGTGGACCTGACAGATGTGTACTTTCATGTTCCCATCTGCCCGGGTCACAGGAAGTATCTGCGTTTCGCATTTCAGAGCAGGGTATACAAGTTTTGTGTTCTTCCATTCGGCCTGTCACTAGCTCCTCGAACCTTTTCAAAATGTATGGATGCCATTCTAGCTCCCTTGCGGGCTCAAGGTGTCCGACTGCTGAATTATCTGGACGACTGGCTCGTCTGCGCGCAGTCGAAGGAGCAGGTGGCACAGCACACAGGGATGGTTACAGACCATCTTCAGCGGCTAGGTCTGAAGATCAATTCAGAAAAGAGCCGCCTAGTGCCGAGCCAACAGACCGAATTCTTGGGTCTGCATCTGGACTCAGTGTCCATGGAAGCAACCCTGTCGACACAAAGAGTTGCCTCGATGGAGCGGTGTCTCTCCCTATTCAGGTTGAGACAAACAGTCAGCATGGAGCTGTGTTCCTGCATGCTGGGGTTGATGGCTGCCGCCTCACAAGCCCTTCCTTTGGGCTTACTACACCAGAGACCTCTGCAGGCCTGGTTCAATGCCTTCGCGTTGCATCCGCGGAGAGGCAAACACCGCAGGTTGACGGTATCCCTAACCTGCTGGGAAGCACTGCGCTGGTGGAAAGTTCCGTCGAACATCCGCCAGGGCGTACGCTTGGGTCTCATCTTCCGAAGGGAAGTTATCACGACCGACGCTTCCAACCAAGGTTGGGGAGCAGTCTGGAACGGTGCAGGGACCCGCGGAGTGTGGTCAGGACCCTGGAGGTCAGCCCACATCAATGGTCTAGAGCTCAGAGCGGTGGACCTCGCCCTCCGACACTTCTTGCCAGTGATTCTCGGCAAGCATGTGTTAGTGCGGTCAGACAACACCACAGTTGTGGCGTACATCAACCGCCAGGGCGGCTTGCGGTCCCCCCGGTCTTCACTGGATGGTAGCACGGATGTTGCTATGGGTACAACCGCGTTTAACCTCTCGGCGTGCAGTTCACCTACCGGGCAGAGTCAATTACGCAGCGGATCTCCTATCCAGAGGAGGCCCTCTTGCTGGTGAATGGCGTCTCCACCCTCAAGTGGTAGAGCGCATCTGGGAGTGGTTCGGCACAGCCCAGGTAGATCTCTTTGCTTCGCAAGAGACCACGCACTGCCCCTATGGTTCTCAGTGAAGGATCTCGACAGCCCCTAGGAGTCGATGCACTGGCTCACGAATGGCCGCCAGGGCTCCTATATCGCGTTCCACCGATTCCGATGCTCCCCGCCTTCTTAGAGAAGGTCAGGGTAGAGCAAGCGACAGTGATTCTAATCGCTCCTCGGTGGCCTCGGAGAATATGGTTCCCGAGCCTGGTGCAGTTGTTGCACGGTCGGCCGAGGGAGCTCCCTCTGTGAGCGGACCTGTTGTCCCAAGCCCAAAGAGGGTTATGGCACCCAAACCCCAAGCTCATGCAGCTATGGGCTTGGCCCCTGAACGGGAGCGCCTGTCAGCCTTAGGGCTCTCAACGGCGGTGATTTCGACCAGAGTGCTAGAGCACCCTCTACTAGGTCGCAGTATACGTACAAGTGGCAGTTGTTTCAAGGTTGGTGTCTGGCGGAGGGCCATGACCCAATATCCTGCCCTATGGCAGTGATATTACAGTTTCTGCAAAAACTGTTAGATGAAGGGAAATCTCCCTCTACACTTAAAGTGTATTTAGCCGCTATATCAGCTTGCCATGTACGCATTGAAGGTTTATCACCAGGTTGCCATTTTCTGGCATCGCAGTTCCTGAAGGGCGCAAGACGTTTGCGGCCTCCAAGGACGACCAGTTTACCGTCATGGAGCCTTGACGTGGTGCTAGAAGCCCTTACCAAGGCACCGTTCGAGCCTCTCCACAGTGTGGATATGAAGCTCGTGTCTATAAAAACTGCGTTTTTGCTATCAGTGGCATCAGCAAAACGAGTGGGCGAGTTACACGCACTTTCAGTGCATTCATCATGTACTCGTTTCGCAGGAGACGGTTCTAAGGTCTCCATGCGTCCAAATCCGGCCTTTTTACCCAAGGTCATATCCCTGTTTCATATGAACCAACCAGTCGAGTTGATGGCGTTCCATCCTCCTCCTTTTTCTTCCCCAGAGGAAGAACGGTTGCACATGCTCTGCCCCGTTCGGGCATTGAGGTGTTATATTGACCGTACAACGGCTGTGAGGCAAACAGAACAGTTGTTCATATGCCATGGTTCTAGGACTTTGGGTCAGCCATTGTCTAAACAACGCCTTTCCCATTGGATAGTGGATGCTATTAAATTAGCATATGAATCTGCAGGCCTTCCGCCACCAGGGCAGTTGAAGGCACATTCCACTAGGGGTATGGCAACATCCTGGGCCCTCTTTAGAGGGGTGCCGGTGTCTGACATTTGCGCTGCAACCAGTTGGGCTACACCGCATACTTTCATGAGGTTTTACCGGTTAAACGTACTGGATTCCTCTGCTCCACTATTTGGAGCATCTGTACTACACTCTATGATGCCTCAGGATGCGGACGTATAGAGTGGTTCACAGCATGGTGTTGAATATTCCACCTTAGGACAGGTGTCATTGCGAGCATAGACGCTGAGGCGCAGCTCCGTATTCCCTACGCAGTTGCGTTATGACGTAAGTCTGTCCTACTGCCGAGAATCCTCCCTTGCGACGGCTTGGGTACACTGTTCCCATACTTGATGGTTATTTTCGACTTGAAAGGGAACGATAGGTTGCGGATGCAACCCCAGTTCCCTGAAAGAGAAAATAACCATCAAGCCGCGTGGTCGCTCCAGAAGCCTTCACGGCCTGAAGAGCAAAAGAGGAAGTGAGTCTCTGCGCGCTGCGTATAGTAAGCTCCCAAGGGGTGGGCTTACGTGGCAGCTCGCGCAGAGGCCTATCGGCAGCTTTGCTATAAAGGCTCAGCCAATCGCTACTGCCTGACGGCAATATCCCATACTTGATGGTTATTTTCTCTTTCAGGGAACCGGGGTTGCATCCGCAACTTATCGTTTTTTGTTATGTATTATTTTCACCTATGAATAGGGCCGTGGGAAATTCACGATTTCACGGAAATCATGTATTTGACTACCTACCGTGAAAAACCTTTTTTATTTGTTTATTTTTTTACATTACTCTTCACCAGCTTTTATCATGTGGAAACCATAGACAACTACATAGAAATGTCTGCAACAACAATACAACTACGACTAATAATGGCTCTTATATTTATCATGGTGTCAGTCTTGGATGTCACATCTTTGCCACTAGATGCAATCCCAGATTTCACAAGCTGTGGAGATGAAATTGAATCTTACAAGCACCATGCCGCTGAAAGGGACAAAAATGTCAATATTGTTGATTTCTGGGTGAGGTCTGAAATCAGATTCCCAAACATGGCAACAATTGCACGCTGCTTTTTGTCAATTCCACCAAACTCTGTGGGTGCAGAACGAACAGTTTCCGCATATGGAGAGGTTTGTACACCACAAAGACAAACCACGATGCTGGCCTTCAACAAATAAGTTTTCTGCTCACGGGCCAGGTAATTATTGTGTGCGTGCGTGCGTGCACAACACGCTACATGGATAAAAAGTTGCATACAATTTCTTCTTGTTTTTGTTCTTTAGATTATTTTGTACAGGTTGATTCACTCAAGCAGCACGATGTTATGTGGTTTTAAAACGTCATATATAATTTAGTGTGTGTAAAGAAAAACACAAAGTTTCAGTTTTGTCTCTTGCATTTAACCCTGTTTTTAACATTTTCTTTTTCAAAGTCAGCATAACGCTATACAACACAGTCTGTTTAATTACTGTATGAACATAGCCTTTTAAATGTTTACAAAACTCGACAATGTTGCCGAATTTGTCATTTTGTTTTGTTTTAATCAGTTTTGTCTGCCTGTTACTTTTTTTCAGCCAACACATTTAAATGACCCTTGTTTGTTACATTTTAAAAGATTGTTTTAAACGTTACAATGTAAATGTTGACTCAGTAGCTACCTGTGAAAGGGTGACTGAGCGGTGACGTCAGGCAGAGGCAGGAAGGTAAATAATCTGACACCCAAATACTGCAGATTTCCAAACAAAGAGACGCGGCTGGCCGCCGTTTTTATTAAGCAAAAACAAAAATAAATAAAAGGTTTTAACAAAAAGAAACTTGCTCACAGAGCGAAAATAAAACAGGTAAACAAAACAAAATCATGAACACAAAAATACGAACAAAGGTCAGGCTGGGCAGATTGACTTCACTGTTCCTATGTTCTTTCCGCGCTCTCGCTCTCGCTCTCGCTCTCGCTCTCACAACACCCACCACCACCTCGAGCTAGAGAGCTGCAGCCTTTTATATCGTGGCCGAGGGGTTTAACTAGCTTGCACTTAATTATTCTATTACCCTCGGCCACAATCTGCACGAGTTTATTAATTACTACGTGGATGGGGCTTCCCATCCACGTAACTAAACAAAACATAAACAAACAAGCGGCAACGCCGTCACTAAACAAATTATACGGCTGCGCCGTCATCTAAAATAATACAATAAAAATAAATAAACAATACAAAATAAACACAGGGGGAGGAGGAGACCCGATCTAAAATAAATAAACAAAACAATGTACAGGGCACCTCGCCCTGTTACATATCCCCTTGTGCAACGCACACATGGCCCTAACGGCCACCTCCCCCTCAGTCTCAAAGTCCCGGAAGAGGGGAAGCAAGTTGTTTCTGGGGGTGGCCATGGTGGAATCTCTGGCACCCCCAACTCTTTGTGTCCGGCAGCTCCCTCTTCCGGGGCTCCTGCCACACCCTATCCTGCAGCGAAAGTGCGGCTGGGGAGCTGGTCTCCTGACCTCCCCTTTGAAAGCCATCCACCCTCCCTCAAGTCCCCTATTGTCCTTCCTCTCCCATCCTTGAGGGAGGGTTAGTCCATAGTCCGGCGCCTTCCCGGCGGGACCGAGACCCAGCGACAGGGGACCCAGGCGTAGTGGATGGGGCATCAGGAGGCGCAGGCAGGCGAGCAGTCGGCTGCAGCCCCAGGCAGAGGTGC
This sequence comes from Acipenser oxyrinchus oxyrinchus, assembly GCA_030684275.1. Lineage (NCBI taxonomy): Eukaryota > Metazoa > Chordata > Actinopteri > Acipenseriformes > Acipenseridae > Acipenser > Acipenser oxyrinchus. Next base: position 6,170,869 of record CM060274.1, on the reverse strand, counting down.
GAGCCCAGGCAACTGTGGAGCGGCGTCTGGGCAACCAGGGGAGCGGAGCAGGAGACCAGGCGACCTCCTGTGCCTGGTGGTGCTGCGACCTGGGAGTCAGGCCCAGCGACCAGAGGTCCAGATATGCAGCCTGGGTGTCTGGGAGCCCAGGTTGAGGAACCAACCTCCAGGCGCCGGGCTATGGCACAGGGGTGGTGGTCGGGGCTGTGGTGGAGGTGGTCTCCTCACCTCCCCTTTCTTCATGTCCGGCAGCTCCCTTCATGGAGCTCCGGCCACAGTGTAGCGACCCCAAGCAAAGCGAAGCCTGCAGTGACCCCAGGCGGCGGCGGCAGCAGCGGACCCTCGGGAGGCGGCGGCGGCAGCAGCGGACCCTCGGGAGGCGGCGGCGGCAGCAGCGGACCCTCGGGAGGCGGCGGCGGCAGCAGCGGACCCTCGGGAGGCGGCGGCGGCAGCAGCGGACCCTCGGGAGGCGGCGGCGGCAGCAGCGGACCCTCGGGAGGCGGCGGCGGCAGCAGCGGACCCTCGGGAGGCGAACTTCGGGAGGGACCCTCGGGAGGCGGCGGCGGCAGCAGCGGTCCCTCGGGAGGCGAACTTCGGGAGGGAGCCCCTGGCCATAGAGGCGGCAGCGGGAGCTCCACTTCTCCCTCGTACCCTGTATCCTGTATGGAGCAAAAGGCAGCCCCAGGCGTCGCGGAGCAACAGGCAGCCCAGGCGTCGCGGGCAGCAGGCAGCCCCAGGCGTCGCGGAGCAGCAGGCAGCCCCAGGCGTCGCGGAGCAGCAGGCAGCCCCAGGCGTCGCGGAGCAGCAGGCAGCCCAGGCGTCGCGGAGCCACAAGCAGCCCCAGGCGATCGCGGAGCCACAGGCAGCCCAGGCGATGCGGAGCCACAGGCAGCCCCAGGCGATCCAGGCGTGGCATCCCTGAGTGGAGCGGGCGTAGCATCCCTGGGCGGTGTGAGGCTGGCATCCTTGGGCGGTCGCGAGGCTGGCATCCTTGGGCGGTGCGAGGCTGGCATCCTTGGGCGGTGCGAGGCTGGCATCCTTGGGCGGTGCGAGGCTGGCATCCTTGGGCGGTGCGAGGCTGGCATCCTTGGGCGATGGTGGAGGCAGAGGCAGCTCCTGCTCCTCTCCCCCGGGTGGTGGTGGTGGAGGCAGAGGTAGCTCCTGCTCCTCTCCCTCGGGTGGTGGTGGTGGAGGCAGAGGTAGCTCCTGCTCCTCTCCCTCGGGTGACCAAGGCGGCAGGGGCTCCTCCCCTTCTGGCGGCCAAGGCGGCAGGGGCTCCTCCCCTTCTGGCGGCAGGGGCTCCTCCCCTTCTGGCGGCAGGGGCTCCTCCCCTTCAGGCTGCGAAGGCGGCAGGGGCTCCTCCCCTTCAGGCGGCCAGGGCCTCCCCTTCAGGCTGCGAGGCGGCAGGGGCTCCTCCCCTCAGGCTGCGAGGCGGCAGGGGCTCCTCCCCTTCTGGCTGCGAAGGCGGCAGGGGCTCCTCCCCTCAGGCTGCGGCGGCAGGGGCTCCTCCCCTCAGGCTGCGAGGCGGCAGGGGCTCCTCCCCTCAGGCTGCGAGGCGGCAGGGGCTCCTCCCGTCAGGCTGCGAGGCGGCAGGGGCTCCTCCCCTTCAGGCTGCGGGCGGCAGGGGCTCCTCCCCTTCAGGCTGCGAAGGCGGCAGGGGCTCCTCCCCTTCAGGCTGCAGCCGTGAAACCAGCAGGCATGCTCCCTCTGCTGGTGGCGGCGGCGAGGCAGAACCAGCAGGCATGCTCCCTCTGCTGGTGGTGGTGGGAGCGACACGTCGTCCTCCCATGGAGGTGGAGGTGACACCAGCAGGAACTCTCCCTCTGCTGGCGGAGGTGGGAGCGACACGCAGTCCTCCCAGGGCGGTGGAGGTGGAACCAGCAGGAACTCTCCCTCTGCTGGCGGAGGTGGGAGCGACACACAGTCCTCCCAGGGCAGTGGAGGTGGAACCAGCAGGAACCCTCCCTCTGCTGGCGGAGGTGGGAGCGACACCCAGTCCTCCCAGGGCAGTGGAGGTGGAACCAGCAGGAACTCTCCCTCTGCTGGCGGAGGTGGGAGCGACACCCAGTCCTCCCAGGGTGGTGGAGGTGGAACCAGCAGGAACTCTCCCTCTGCTGGCAGGTACCTGGGCCGTGGATGTTCGGCCTTCCCCTTTTGGGCTGTGGGCGCACTGGCTCCTCCCTCTTGGGCTGTGGGCGTTCGGCCTCCCCCCTCTTGGGCTGTGGGCGCACCGGCTCCTCCCTCTTGGGCTGTGGGCGCTTCGGCCTCCTCCCTCTTGGGCTGTGGGCCACCGACTCCTCCCTCTTGGGCTGTGGGCGCTCAGTCTCCTCCCTCTTGGGCTGTGGGCGCACCGACTTCCTCTCCAGGTCCGTGTTCCCTTTCTGCCTCCTTCTCACCTTCTGCTCTCTCCCCTCTCGCTCCTGGTAGACCCAGTTAATCATCTGGGTCATCCACTCCAAGGCCTCTATGAGCCCTGGATATCCTCTGGCAATGGCCTTTTCTTGCACATCTGGCTCCAGCCTGACGAAGTCCAAGAGGATATCCAGGTTGCTGTCCCCCAGCAGATGTCTCCCCTCTGTTTTGAGCCACAGCGGGGTGCTGGGGTCCCTCAGCCAGCTCTCATACCTCTCCATCCTTCTCTGGAGAGGTGGCCTCTGTGGAGCACTTTCCCTCTTGTAGTGCCTCACCTCTGCGAAGTGCAGGCACCACGAAGCTTCCTCCAACCTCTTTCCTCCCATCCTTCTTCCCTCCTTTTCTCCACACGCTATAAACGGAAAAAAAAAAAAAAAACGAACGAAAAAACAAACAAACTGCAGTACCCTCTTCTGCCTGAGTCCAGGAGGCGCTGGTAATCCCACGCTGGCCACCACGTGTGAAAGGGTGACTGAGCGGTGACGTCAGGCAGAGGCAGGAAGGTAAATAATCTGACACCCAAATACTGCAGATTTCCAAACAAAGAGACGCGGCTGGCCGCCGTTGCCTATTAAGCAAAAACAAAAATAAATAAAAGGTTTTAACAAAAAGAAACTTGCTCACAGAGCGAAAATAAAACAGGTAAACAAAACAAAATCATGAACACAAAAATACGAACAAAGGTCAGGCTGGGCAGATTGCCTTCACTGTTCCTATGTTCTTTCACGTCGCTCTCGCTCTCGCTCTCGCTCTCGCTCTCACAACACCCACCACCACCTCGAGCTAGAGAGCTGCAGCCTTTTTATATCGTGGCCGAGGGGTTTAACTAACTTGCACTTAATTATTCTATTACCCCTCGGCCACAATCTGCACGAGTTTATTAATTACTACGTGGATGGGGCTTCCCATCCACGTAACTAAACAAAACATAAACAAACAAACGGCAACGCCGTCACTAAACAAATTATACGGCGCTCGCCGTCATCTAAAATAATACAATAAAAATAAATAAACAATACAAAATAAACACAGGGGCGGAGGAGGAGACCCCGATCTAAAATAAATAAACAAAACAATGTACAGGGCACCTCGCCCTGTTACACTACCATTAAATGTTAAAATGTTTCAACCTCTGTGATTTTCTTTGATGCACTATTAATTTTAGGCAACTTACAATAGAAAGTTTTTTTTATTTTTTTATTTTTTAATAAAATGGCACTTCCGTGACAATAAGTGAAATGTATTTGTTTTTTTTAATTGTCATTCCTGAATTGTCGTACCGTGAATTTTCTGTGGCCCTACCTAATACTACTAATAATAATATTAATAATAATACAAATAATAATCATTAAAGGCTAGCAATTATGTTGCATTAAAACCACTAAGATAAAAATGCCATTTTATAAAAATGTGTTTTAAGTTTAGACTTAAAAATACCCACAGACCCAGCTTCCCTAACACATGGAGGTAGAGCAATCCATAGTTTATTGGCTCTAAAAGAAAAAGCCCTACCTCCTGTATTGATTTTATTGACCTTGGGAACAACGAGCAGCCCCGCTTCCTGTGATCTAAGAGTGTGATTTGGGGGATACGCAGTCAGTAGCTCCTGCAGATAGCTAGGTGCTGCTCCATTCAAGGCTTTATAGGTCAATAATAAGATTTTAAAATCAATTATATATTGTACAGGGAGCCAGTGCAAGGAAGCTAAAATGGGTGATATGCTCACATTTTTTGGTTTTAGTCAAAATTCTAGCAGCGGTATTCTGAACAAGCTGTAGGCAGGACATCACACATTTTGTGATGCCAGAGAGGAGTGCATTACAGCAATCAATTTTTGAAGAAACAAAGGCATGTGTTAGACTCTCAGCATCAGATAGTAGGTCTCAGTTTGTTTCTCAAGTGATAGAAGGATATTTTAGAAACTTCCCTAATATGAGACTCAAATGATGAATCAGGATTCAAAGAGAACCCCCACATTTTTTAGTTCAGTTTTAGGATTTGATAAAAGACTGCTAGGGTCTAACTATATTGTGAGAAGTGTTGAATTTAAATCAAGGGAAGTAATGTTAAAACTTTACAATGCATTAGTAAGACCTCACCTAGAATATTGTGTTCAGTTCTGGTCACCTCGTTACAAAAAGGATATCGCTGCTCTAGAAAGAGTGCAAAGAAGAGCAACCAGAATTATCCCGGGTTTAAAAGGCATGTAAGTGCATGAACAGGCTAAAAGAATTGAATCTATTCAGTCTTGAACAAAGAAGACTACGCGATGATCTGATTCAAGCATTCAAAATCCTAAAAGGTATAGACAATGTCAACCCAGGGGACTTTTTTGACCTGAAAAAAGAAACAAGGACCAGGGGTCACAAATGGAGATTAGATAAGGGGCATTCAGAACAGAAAATAGGAGGCACTTTTTTACACAGAGAATTGTGAGGGTCTGGAACCAACTCCCCAGTAAGTTTACAAACGAAAGGAGGCCATTCGGCCCATCTTGCTCATTTGGTTGTTAGTAGCTTATTGATCCCAGAATCTCATCAAGCAGCTTCTTGAAGGATCCCAGGGTGTCAGATTCAACAACATTACTGGGGAGTTGGTTCCAGACCCTCACAATTCTCTGTGTCAAAAAGTGCCTCCTGTTTTCTGTTCTGAATGCCCCTTTATCTAATCTCCATTTGTGACCCCTGGTCCTTGTTTCTTTTCCAGGTCAAAAAGTCCCTGGGTCGACATTGTCTATACCTTTTAGGATTTTGAATGCTTGAATCAGATCACCGAGTAGTCTTCTTTGTTCAAGACTGAATAGATTCAATTCTTTTAGCCTGTCTGCATACGACATGCCTTTTAAACCCGGGATAATTCTGGTCGCTCTACTTTGCACTCTTTCTAGAGCAGTAATATCCTTTTTGCAACAAGGTGACCAGAACAATTACTCATAGGAGCTATCGAGAACAGTCTTGTCCTGTCATTTTATTCCACCAATTGCATCATGGAACAGCAACATAAAGCAATGATGTCACTGCAAAGCTCAACCAGTTAGATGTCAGTATCCTAAAAGTGGGTAAGTATTACCAAGTATTACCCCTGCTTTGTGAGGTCAATGTATTTCACTCATAGCATGGTACAATGACATCACATGTCATTGTGAATAAAGCTGACTGTTTAAAATTACTATATATGTTTGTATAACGTTTTTTAAACACATAGCCTTAATTTATCATAAATGTATACAAAGATTCACTACATCACATACCACAGTACTTAAGGATTGTGTGGTTCCTCATATTATTTAACATCACTCATAGACTTTTATAATTTAATATGTTACTGGTCTTGATCAGAGAGCTAAAGATTATTGTGAAAATGAATCCCTACCTTGGCTTCCAGAAGAGCAGAACCAGACTTCAGCTCAAAAGATTCAGGAATGCAAGCAATCCGCAATGACTAGATTCACTTTCTTTAAGATGTCTTTTTTGCCAATAATAAACTGTCAGAAACAGGTTCAAATTGACGAAATCAAGAAGCAAAAATTAAATAAAGAAATAGATTAAACCCAAATATAGTCTGGAGTTCTAATAGTCATTAACTGTCGAAATGTATATTTATCTCTTATCCCACACCAATTCAATACATTTTTTTTAAATAGCAATAAATTACCTTTTTTTTTAGTTGGATTATTAAAGCCAAAAAGACAAACAGATACTTTCTTCCAGGATCCAAACGAAATTCAGTGCAGAAGATCTTCCAAAAATTGTCCGAATACCAATTCTATGCCAGATCTAACAAGATTTAGAAAGAAGTTTCTTTGTTTGTTAAAGAAAATTTTAACCACAAAAATACGTCCCTCTTCCGCTAAACTCTCAACAAGACTAAACTGCCCGCCAGCTTACAGCGCACGTGTCCCGCACAAAAATGTGACGTCACAAACACCAGCCTGACGTCCCTCGTTTCCATGGAGACGGTGTACAGTCCTGGCTACCTGTTCAGTTTGCATCCCCAGAGTTTTACACATCGCCTCTTCCCTAACTTGAGAAAATACTTTTAGTTCCGACACGTTTTAAAGCAGCATATTGTTCCAGAGCAGACGCGTTCGGTAGCTTTTAAACACGGCATCGGAGAGTTTCTGAATCCCGACCTGCATACAACCCGTCCGTGTCACAGCTCCTCAATGTCTCCTACTTGAACGTCTACATGCACTTTTCATTTGAAATGAGCACAATATAGTTTCTGCACCTTTTTAACTCGGGCTGCATTCAATAACCAATGTCTTTTCATCAGAGAGTATATGAGCTATCCGCGGTCCTGAACGCATTCTTTTCTCGTTTCGCAATGTGTACTAACACTAGGAATAATGCAGGAATCAATCAATCTCTCTCTCTCTCTCTCTCTCTCTCTCTCTCTCTCTCTCTCTCTCTCTCTCTCTCTCTCTCTCTCTCTCTCTCTCATCAAATTAAACGTGAGCAATTTGAGCATCAAAAAAATGTATCACTTCTATTTGGATAAAATTCAATGACAAACTCTGTTTTAGTGCAGGCGCAGTGACTTTTTATTGTGCTGATTAACAATTGACATTCTTGGGCAGGTGTTGTGACTTGATCTCCCAGTTCGTGGTCTGTCATTGACAGAGTGTGTCTGGTTATACCGTCTCGCCAGGTTTGAAATTGCTGGCTGTGAGCACCGAAGACGGCGAGCCACAGTAAGCAGCCCTATTCCAGCCTCCAACATGGCGATTGCACGAAGGTGCTGCTCTTTTTCTGTGATTTTCTTTATTGCTTTTATTCAACCTTGCAATTCAACAGCTGAAATCACTCCATATGCAGTGTCCAATCAACTGTCTTACTAATTAGGTGATTAAGTGAATATGCTTCAGTCATCGTCACTCAAGCGTGTCATGGTTAAGGATGAATGATCGAGTGATTTTTTTTTTCGAAAAAAAACACACACAAATGAAGGGCAGGCGCAAACCCAGGACCTCTCGCACTGAAGCATAGAGCCGATACCGCTGTACAAAAGAGCCGGCTCCCTTGCAAGGAGCGTATACGTCACCTACCAGCATAATACAGACATAAAACAAGCAATGAGAACTAACACACTCAGTGCACAGTCCAGGCCACGCCCCCCTGATAACACAAGCAATGAGAACTAACACACTCAGTGCACAGTCCAGACCACGCCCCCCTGATAACACAAGCAATGAGAACTAACACACTCAGTGCACAGTCCAGACCACGGCCCCTGATAACACAAGCAATGAGAACTAACACACTCAGTGCACAGTCCAGACCACGCCCCCCTGATAACACAAGCAATGAGAACTAACACACTCAGTGCACAGTCCAGACCACGCCCCCTGATAACACAAGCAATGAGAACTAACACACTCAGTGCACAGTCCAGGCCACGCCCCCTGATAACACAAGCAATGAGAACTAACACACTCAGTGCACAGTCCAGACCACGCCCCCTGATAACACAAGCAATGAGAACTAACACACTCAGTGCACAGTCCAGACCACGCCCCCCTGATAACACAAGCAATGAGAACTAACACACTCAGTGCACAGTCCAGGCCACGCCCTCCTGGTTGCTTTGCGAAAGTCTGCAAGTTGATAATATAGAATCCATGTAAAAAGGTTCTTAGAAGCACCTAAAAGGTCTCCCCACAGCGGCAAAGCAAGGTTCTAACGAGAGCCTTTACTTCTAGAGTGTAGGCATTATTCAAAGAACGGTGGAGGATCCTGCTCGCTACTGCGTATGCGCAAATGCTCTACGTTTCGGGGGAAAAAATAAATCCATGTAGGCTACCCAGTTGAATTTATCACAATTGTAATTGGATTATCTTTTCCAAGTCATGTAAACACAGAAAAGTGTCGTTTTCACAAAACCAATTTGCTGATTCAGTACCCGAATATGCCCTACATTCGTTTTCTAAAGACTTGATCTCATGTAACCGTAGTGAATGCGTGTCCGTGTATAATTGTTTAATTACCCAGCCAGGTTTAACACGTTAATTAATTCCGGGGAGTATAAAGGTGCTGGCTACGCGCTTATCGGTATGCAGCTGCAGTGTTTGATTCTCACTGAAGAGTGTACAATGGGGACGCGCAGTGTTCAGACAGCGCTTTCGCTCGCTTTGATTTTACTTGTGCAGCTCCACGGCGCTTTTGGATGGAACTGGCCGGATCAGCAGGTTTATAACCCAGTGCTGTTTAACGCGCCGAGAGCGGTATTTCAGGCGAAGCCCACACCTGACACCGTGCAGAGAGCTGACCTGTCGCTGTTGAATTCGGTCACCCTGGACTGCAGGAAAGACGCCATGGTCGTGACGGTGAACCGGGACTTGTTTGGGATCGGCTACCTGGTGAACAGCGCCGACTTGAGCGTGGGGTCCTCGGGCTGCTCGGCCACCTCCTCCGACAGCGTCGCCAACACGGTTTTGTTCAGCATCCAGCTCCAGGACTGCGGCAGCACTTTCCAGGTAACCCTGCGTGTCGATCGCATTTGTTACTGCGGTAGACAGTAAAGTGAACTGTCAAGTGGGTAGCCCAGCTTTCCTTATTGCTTGCACTTCACTGTGAAGGTCTCACGTACAGTAGTGTGCACATTTTATTACATTAACTCAAGACTTGTTATTTGTGTTCTGCGGTCTATACCTACCTGCATGAACACCTCGGTCTGTGGATTTCAATTTAGTCCCTAATCCTTATAGGTGCTGGTATGTGAAGTGTTAGACTGCTTTGTGCATTAATTGGGCATTTTGAACTTCTGAAGTCACGTATTTTATGATTTTTGTGGCTGTCAATTCATTTTTTAAGCTAACTGCTTGTGTGGCCTATTGTCAATTAACTTAAACAATTGCTAATTTACCTCTGACACTTCTCCAAGATTTTGCAGTGAGGTGCACGAAATGGGGGTTCACAGTTTACTGACCGGTTGGAGCTTGTCATCCACTTTCTCAGTTTCCTTGTGATATTCAAGTCACCTGAAATGTATTAAACTGAACAAGTGCTCAGTTCCTTGTGTGCCTTAAGGTGTTAAAGCACAAGACCACTTCCATGCTTGATTATAAAAAAGTGAAGGGCCACTTTTCAACTTCTCTCCCTAGGTATTCCCAGACTTCCTGAGCTACACAAACCATCTCTATTACAAGCCTGCCAGCGTTGGCATCATCACCAGGGTTAATATGGCTGATATTCTCCTTGAATGCCGATACCCGAGGTACTGTACCAAGCAAACGGGGACCTGAGGGGCTGTATCTGTAAACTTCTCACTAAATCACTTTGCTGCTGGTCACTTACTTGTACCAGGGTTCTCAAGTCTCTGCTGCTGTAGTATGAGATTTGGACTAAATTCTATTGAAGCCAACATTTCTTGTATTCCTGTGTTCTATTAAATAGGATGCCAGTGAAGCATGATATCACTTACAAGGATGTGGTTATTTCTTTCAGAAGGTGGAATGTCAGCAGCAGCCCCATAAAACCAACCTGGGTGCCCTTCACTTCAACAGCCTCTACAGAGCAAATCCTGGACTTCTCCTTGCTGCTCATGAATGGTATGAAGGAATGGGCTGCGTATGTGTAGTGGTTTCATTTAATACTGGTCTGTCTCCTTGCTTCCTGTTCCAGATAACTGGAGTGGTCCCAGAGTCTCCAATGTCATCTACCTGGGTGACATCCTTCACGTTGAGGCTTCTGTTGCCGTCGACAACCATGTACCGCTACGGCTCTACGTCGACAGCTGCATCGCGACCCTGAGCAACAACAAGGACTCTGAGCCCAGATACGCCGTCGTGGACAAGCTTGGGTGAGAACTGGAGTTACTTCAAACACACCGGCTTGTGCTGCACTCTGCTTTATTGAACCTGTTTGAATGCTGTGTGTTGGAGGTGTAACCCTCTCCTCATGCCTGTCTCTCCCAGCTGCCTGATGGATAGCAAGTCTCCAGACTCCTCCTCTTCATTCACTAGACCTGCTCTGAACAAGCTGCGCTTTGACATCACTGCTTTCAAGTTCCAGGGGGATTCCAGGAGCATGGTAAGGCTTGTCTAGACCTGGGTCCAACACTACTTTTGTCTTGTCAAAGTGTACTATAATGACCCGTGTGCTTTTCTGGTGCATTGATTTGCTGTGGTGTGTTTGACTACATTCCCATTGACTCCTTCTTCCCCCTCTTGTTTCAGATCTACATGACTTGCACACTGAGGGCAGTCAATGCTGACAAACCAGCTGATGCCTCCAATAAGGCCTGCTCCTACCAGAAGCAAACCTACAGGTAAGCTCTTGCAGTGCAGGAGTGATCAGATCCTCCTTGCTGAACAGATTAGTCTTAATCTGGACCCTGTCCCCTTCCAACATGCTATTGTTTGTGAGTGGCTCTCGGACCTTTGTCTAGCTTGTCAAGCACAATTTCCTGCTCAATCCAGATGAGCATGTGTGGGATGAACTTTGCTACTGTAGTCATGGCAGCCTACCTCTGTGGCCCAGTTGCAGCTCTCTCCTCCAAGTACAAGCACTGGAAGACTCCTGATGTCTTGTGGAGTCTCGCCCTGGAATCAGAATTGCTGTCTTAGTGATCCTAAGGGTTTTGGCTTTATTTTTCCCTCTTCGGTCTGCTTTTAAGAAGCAGGGTTGTTAATGTCCCTTTTCCTGCCCATGCCTCTGCTAGAACCTGTGCATTTGTTGGCTTCCTACAAACTGTAGGAAGCTTGGTCTCTGTGATCCTGATGCCGAGCCTCCCTTTATTCAGGTGGGTCTCTGAGGACGGCTCCTCTGCAGTGTGTGGGTGCTGTGACGCTGGCTCCTGCTCTGGGACACCCCGGTTCCTCACAGGCCCTCTTCCTCCTGCAGAGATCAACCAGCCCAACTGGAGCGGAAAATGGCTGCAGAAGAGAGCGGCTCTTCTTGATCCAGGTACTGTCTGAACACCCAGCCTGGATGAGGCCTCTTCATAGGACTGGAACTCTAACCAAGCTGTATAAATACTGTCACGCTTGTACTTGGAAACTCCAATTAATTTAGTCTTAATCCTTTGCGGCCAGTGTACAATATTTGATAGATAAAACCGGCATTAAGTGGGTATGGGAACTCGGCATTTTGGAGTTCTAACCAATGGTTCAAAATCCACTTGGTGCCATTGTAACATTAATGGCTGACCTTTACATGTGCCAATCTTGCAATGATACTCTATATTCAATGGAAGAAAATGGGGACCAATGACTATACTGCTAAAGCATTTCTAACCTCATTTTGCCCTCCTTTTCAGTGGAGAGTTTGACCATGTGTGCTCCCCTTCAATGGAGTTGCATTTTGGATTAGCTCAATCACCAATGCATTACTTGGCTTCAGCAATGACACTAACCTTGCCCTCCTGTCTCTCCCCTCTGTGTAGCTGGCCAGGACCCCCAAGTGCATGTAAAGGAGATCACCATTGGCCCCTGACCGTGGTTCATGTAGTCCGAGACCATGCTGTCGTGCTCAGTAAGGAGTCCCTGTACCACCCCTGCAGCTTGTGGAAGAAGTGCAGGGTAAGTGCAGCTCTCCATCCTACTGAGCTGGGTTAGCCTGCTTTAACTATTAATCCTAAAGGCTATTTAACATTTCAGGACGGGGGTGTATTTTTTAAATCAATACTAGGAAACCTATGTGAGCCTTAAATGACTTGGCTATAGCCAGTTCCTCATTGGACCAGTGTCCTCCATTCCTATGTGTTTCTGTACTTTGAAGATACAATTTGATTTTTAGTGATGCTCTCTGCAGAGTTGCTACTCCTGAGTCTTCAATGGATGTAGCTTCCCTCCCGCACTGTCCTGTTAACCCCTCTGTCTCTCCTGTCTCAGACTCGGGCTCCTCTGTCCCTGTGCTGGCAGTCTCCGCTGTGGCTCTGGCTCTCTCCTGTGCTGTCCTGTTGGCTGTGTTCCTGAAGAGGTGCTCCCAGTCTAGTGACAAACTGCTCGCTGTGTCTTAATGTGTACATCTTGGGTTTTGAATAATAAAAGCCTTGTCAAAGCTAATGTCGTTGCTGAGTGGTCTTGTGTTTTTATAGGAGGTGTGCACAATATAGATGCTTGGTGAAGATACAAGTGTTTTCACCCAAACTACACAAGGTGACCTCTTCTGTATAAGACCTGTTATGTGTTTCATGTTGTGGCACATATACAGGACTGATTAGCAAGGTGAGATGCTGGAGAATGTGTTAAAGAAGGAAGTTTACATATGACAGAAGGCCATTCAGCCCATCTTGTTTGGTTGTTAGTAGCTTATTGATTCCGAATCGCTTCTTGAAGGATACCAGGGTGGCAGCTTCAACATTACTGGAGAGTTGGTTCCAGACTCTCAATTCTGTGCATCCTGTTCTGAATGCCCCTTTATCTAATCTCCATCTATGACCCCTGGGCCTTGTTTCAGGTTGAAAGTCCCCTGGGTTGACATTGTCAATACCTTTTGGAATGCTTGAATCGGATCACTGCGTAGTCTTTATTCAAGACAGAATCGATTCAAATTCTTTTAACCGGTCTGCATATGGCAAACCTTTTAAACCTGGGATATTTCTGGTTGCTCTTTGCACTCTTTTCTAGAGCAGCAATCTCCTTTTTGTAACATGGTGACCAGATCTGAACCTCGTATTCTAAATGAGGTCTTACTAAAGCATTGTAAAGTTAACGCTACTTTCCTTGATTTAAATTCAACACGTTTCACAATATAGTCGCGTATCTTGTTTGCCTCTTTTATAGCTTCCCCACACTGTCAAGAAAAGATTTCTGCATCAACATAAACTCCTAGGTCTTTTTCATAGATTCCTTCAATTTCAGTTTCTCCCATATGATATTTATAATACACATTTTTATTGCCTGCGTGCAGTACTTTACACTTTTCTCTATGAAATGTAATTTGCCGTGTGTCTGCCCCGTTCTGAATGCTGTCTAGCTCTGATAGACCCCTGGTCTAGTGTCTTCCACATGTTTCGTATTTGAATGCCTGTGTCGTGTACTCTGTGTGCAGCCAACCCTACCTGTCTCTTTGATACCTAGTGGTTCTTTGGAGCAACAACAGTTTGTTAAATACTCGCAGTGTGATGTCACGTTGCAATTTCTCCTTGGGAAGTTGAGCTATTGAGCTCTGGTTAATTATTAGTTTTAAATAAATGTCATCAATATAAATTTTAAAATAAATATTTATGAATATTCCAGACAGGTGATCATCATTCTGTTGAAGTGACTGGAGTTAACAGGGTGCAAATTGGAACTTTAAAGTTCTACAAAACGTTTCATGGGAGGATGCTATAGATGAGGTGTATGAGAGGAAGAAACTGCAGTATGCTCAACTAGCCGCTAAAGCAGAACAGCGAGGATGGAGAGTCCGGGTTTACTCAGAGGTGGGTTGTCGAGGATTTGTGGCACACTCTACAACCCGGTTTCAAAGAGACGTCGGATTCAGTGGCCAAGAGTTGCATCGCACAGTGAAGAACTTATCTGAAGCAGCAGAGAGGAGCAGCAACTGGCTGTGGTTGAGATGGAAAGATTCTGGTTGGGGATCTCAAGCACAATAGAAAGAAACGCTGATGTATGGGTAAGCTGAGTTGAGTGGGGGACGGAGGGGGTGATGCTGGGACGCCAGAATCACCGTCGAGCCCTCTTGAGGTGTTGTGGGCTAGTCGACAAAACACAGAGGATGGAAGGTGCCCACTTGAAGACCCCAGAGATGTACCCTACTTAGCTCAATCCAGACGGTTGTCATGCTGATGCGCTGGGGAGACCGCACTCTGGTTGATCCCTGGAGCCAGCATTGCAGCCGTTGTGTGTGCTGATGCGCTAGGGAGGCAAATAAGCTGATCCCTGGAGCCAGCATTGCACTTCAGTCATCAACACCAGGCAGAAGGATATCTACATCATCATATGGAAGGTAACGCAAATGGATGGAGACACAGATGGATCACATTAGTTTACTGTAAAGCTACGTCTTAGTTGGTGCTTATCTTGGCGAGAGTCGAGTTCAAATCAGCATGAAGTTTTAACATCTACTCGTGTAATGGAAATTAAAATGCAAAACGGGTTAGACAAGTTCTGCTAAAGAATTATGTATTTTTTAAATATATATATATATATATATATATATATATATATATATATAAACACAGGTACATCGCTCAGGCAGACCTGGTCAATAACAAACAGAGTAATACATGTGTGTAAATTAGCACAGAAAACACACCCAACATAGACAGGCCACGCCCCCTGATAACACAAGCAATGAGAACTAACACACTCAGTGCACAGTCCAGGCCACGCCCCCCTGATAACACAAGCAATGAGAACTAACACACTCAGTGCACAGTCCAGACCACGCCCCCTCTGATAACACAAGCAATGAGAACTAACACACTCAGTGCACAGTCCAGACCACGCCCCCCTGATAACACAAGCAATGAGAACTAACACACTCAGTGCACAGTCCAGACCACGTCCCCTGATAACACAAGCAATGAGAACTAACACACTCAGTGCACAGTCCAGACCACGCCCCCCTGATAACACAAGCAATGAGAACTAACACACTCAGTGCACAGTCCAGACCACGCCCCCCTGATAACACAAGCAATGAGAACTAACACACTCAGTGCACAGTCCAGACCACGCCCCCCTGATAACACAAGCAATGAGAACTAACACACTCAGTGCACAGTCCAGGCCACGCCCCTCCTGGTTGCTTTGCGAAAGTCTGCAAGTTGATAATATAGAATCCATGTAAAAAGGTTCTTAGAAGCACCTAAAAGGTCTCCCCACAGCGGCAAAGCAAGGTTCTAACGAGAGCCTTTACTTCTAGAGTGTAGGCATTATTCAAAGAACGGTGGAGGATCCTGCTCGCTACTGCGTATGCGCAAATGCTCTACGTTTCGGGAAAAAAAATAAATCCATGTAGGCTACCCAGTTGAATTTATCACAATTGTAATTGGATTATCTTTTCCAAGTCATGTAAACACAGAAAAGTGTCGTTTTCACAAAACCAATTTGCTGATTCAGTACCCGAATATGCCCTACATTCGTTTTCTAAAGACTTGATCTCATGTAACCGTAGTGAATGCGTGTCCGTGTATAATTGTTTAATTACCCAGCCAGGTTTAACACGTTAATTAATTCCGGGGAGTATAAAGGTGCTGGCTACGCGCTTATCGGTATGCAGCTGCAGTGTTTGATTCTCACTGAAGAGTGTACAATGGGGACGCGCAGTGTTCAGACAGCGCTTTCGCTCGCTTTGATTTTACTTGTGCAGCTCCACGGCGCTTTTGGATGGAACTGGCCGGATCAGCCGGTTTATAACCCAGTGCTGTTTAACGCGCCGAGAGCGGTATTTCAGGCTAAGCCAGGTGGGTTCAGGTGGGTCTCTGAGGACGGCTCCTCTGCAGTGTGTGGGTGCTGTGACGCTGGCTCCTGCTCTGGGACACCCCGGTTCCTCACAGGCCCTCCTCCTCCTGCAGAGATCAACCAGCCCAACTGGAGCGGAAAATGGCTGCAGTAGAGAGCGGCTCCTCTTGATCCAGGTACTAGGTGTGAACACCTAGCCTGGACGAGGCCTCTTCATAGGACTAGAACTCTAACCAAGCTGTATAAATACAATCACGCTTGTACTTGGAAACTCCAATTAATTTAGTCTTAATCCTTTGCGGCCAGTGTACAATATTTGATAGATAAAACCGGCATTAAGTGGGTATGGGAACTCGGCATTTTGGAGTTCTAACCAATGGTTCAAAATCCACTTGGTGCCAGTGTAACATTTTAATGGCTGACCTTTACATGTGCCAATCTTGCTATGATACTCTATTCAATGGAAGAAAATGGGGACCAATTTCTATACTGCTAAAGCATTTCTAACCTCATTTTTCCCTCCTTTTCAGTGGAGTTTGAGACCATGTGTGCTCCCCTTCAATGGAGTTGCATTTTGGATTAGCTCAATCACCAATGCATTACTTGGCTTCAGCAATGACACTAACCTTGCCCTCCTGTCTCTCCCCCTCTGTGTAGCTGGCCAGGACCCCAAGTGCATGTAAAGGAGATCACCATCGGCCCCCTGACCGTGGTTCATGTAGTCCGAGACCATGCTGTCGTGCTCAGTAAGGAGTCCCTGTACCACCCCCTGCAGCTTGTGGAAGAAGTGCAGGGTAAGTGCAGCTCTCCATCCTACTGAGCTGGGTTAGCCTGCTTTAACTATTAATCCTAAAGGCTATTTAACATTTCAGGACGGGGGTTATTTTTTTAAATCAATACTAGGAAACCTATGTGAGCCTTGAATGACTTTGCTATAGCCAGTTCCTCATTGGACCAGTGTTCTCCATACCTATATGTTTCTGTACTTTGAAGATACGATTTGATTTTTAGTGATGCTCTCTGCAGAGTTGCTACTCCTGAGTCTTCAATTGGTATCTCTTCCCTCCCGTACTGTCCTGTTAACCCCTCTGTCTCTCCTGTCTCAGACTCGGGCCCCTCTGTCCCTGTGCTGGTAGTCTCCGCTGTGGCTCTGGCTCTCTCCTGTGCTGTCCTGTTGGCTGTGTTCCTGAAGAGGTGCTCCCAGTCTAGTGACAAACTGCTCCCTGTGTGTCTTCCTAATGTGTTTGAATAATAAAGGCCTTGTTAAGCTAATGGAGTTGCTCAGTGGTCTTGTGTTCAAGGTGTTTTTTTTTTTTTTTTTTTTTATAGGAGGGGTGTTTCACAATATCTATGCTTGGTGAAGATCCATGTCCTTTTTAACCCAAGGTCTCATCTCTTGTATAGTGAGACATGCAATGTGCTTTTTTTTTTTTTTTTTTTTAGATGTGCTTATCCAGGGTGAGTTGTTACAAATGTGAACAGTAGTAAATGGGAGTGAATTCAAATGAGACAATAACATTTAAGAGCAGTTAAACTCAGTAATATTTTCTTGAGTGGATTCCATTAAGAGTAAGTAGTATATACAATAAATGGATAAGAACAATTTCAAATGTGACTGGTTAACTTTTAAAAGCAAAATAAAGTACAAGATGTGAAAGTTATAATTGAGTAGTAGCAGAATACAGCATGTTTTGTGGAGGCATTACTACGAGGGTGCTGCAAGTACTGATAGAATTGAATGCTGTAGTCCAGGGTTGTGAAGTTTTACACGTGTGTGTTGAGGAGGTACTGGAAGGTGGTCAGGGACTGAGCAGTCCTTCTCCATGGGCCAGTTGCTCCACTGGTGAGGGGCAAGGGTGAAGGAGTGAGCTCTGGAAATGGAGAGGGGGTACAGCTAATCTGCCCGTGTGAGGAAGAATAGCCTAGAGATAGGAGGCAGCAGAAACATCAAGACGGTGATAGGAGAGTACAAGAGGTTCATGTTCTGCAACAACTTACAATGCTAGATTGTAACCCTTCCTTGTAGCCAGACTCCAAACAATCACTTCAGTTCTTCTAGTTTCTTAACCAGCAGGAGGGTGTAACTGAATATTCAACTGGCATATTAAATTGCATGCAGACTACAAAGTGCTCTAACTTAAATACTCTATTTGTATTGTCTTTACCTGAAAAATAAACATTAATTTATCGTATCTGAAGTAATCGCCGTTCTTGGTGCTGAAAAGCAGTCAGATTACTTGTCTTAAACCGCACTCTACATGTTGATTGAAGTGGTTGCCTTGGCTTCATCTGCTGTTCAGCCCTGTGATTGTGCCTTATACAGGCAGAGTGTATTAAAGGCAGCCATACTGACACGTGTGACCAAGCCAAGGAAAATAAATAAATCCAGCGTTGCAGTAGACGATCGCAAAGTGTTGCAGCCAAATCCAGTCTGTTTAAAATGAAGAGACATTCTGAGGGGTAATCAAAAAGTATTAAACACCAACTGTGGCTTTCACCATTCACTTCCCTTTCCTCTGATCCATAACCCCTTCTGTCACGATGTGTCGTTGTACTGTATGAAGATTCTTATCTATTTTATAATACATGTTTCCTTCTAGCAGGGCAACTTGCTATACTCCATAGAGCTCACAGAAGCTGTTTGAAATATTCTAAATTGAAATAAACTGACCACGGGATAACTATTAAACACACAGCATGGTACAGAATTTAAAAAAATTAATTCAAATTCAGTGACAAATGTTTTGACAAGATTCACGAATCCAAGGTCAGGAAAAGTGGCTATATATATATATATATATAAATAAAGGGAAAGATGATCTGATCACTTATTTATATTTACTGCTGAAGCACTGGCATTGTTAGGTGTGATCCATAAAGTGATGTTAATAAAACCAGCCAGAGCAGTCCTGTTTACAGATTCCTTGAGTTGACGGCATGCTCTTGAGTCAGGAGAGATATTACATATGATATTTTAATAGCACTGAATGAATGTGCATTCACAGACACACACATTATATTAGCACAGGTACCAAGCCATTCTGGGGTGCTAGGTAATGAACAGGTGGATCTGATGGCAAACAATGGGTTATTGAGAAAGCAAGTGGATATGATACTGCCTCTGTGTCAGGCACAAATAAATGCAATAACTAAACAAAGAATTATGGAATTATAGCAAAATCAATGGGAACACAATCCTAAGGGAAGGTTTTATTATGATATACAGCCAAAGATCAGGATAGGGAGTGAAGCATCTAGAGGGGAATTGAATAGGGTGGAAGAAACTGTAATGAACAGATTGAGAATAACATGTAGATGGATTATGTGGAGAATGTCAAAGGTTAGAAACTGTACAACATTATAGATTAGAATGTAATCAATTCAAACAACAAAGAGAGGTATTAACAAATCAGTTGAAGGCATTAGAGGCGGATAATTTATCAATACACAGTATATGGAAAGAAAATAATATATTACAATACATACTGACTACTGGAAAATGTGGATGCAGCGAAACAAGATACTGTAGAAGGGCGTTAGAGGGCGCTCGTCATCTGTTATTAGATGGCATGCGCCAACTTCCTCTAATCAGAAGAAGGCTGGCTGGTGGTGACGTCAGGACAGGAAGTAGACAGACAGGACTGCTGAGTGAAATGTGTTGGTGGGCCCGTTTATTTTAAACACAACGTTTTAAACAGAACAAACAAAACAGAACATCACATTTGCCAAAACAAATAGACAGACAAACAAAACACAGCCAACATTAAACAAGTATCTTGCTAGTCTAAAACTAGCACGCGTAGCAACAGTAGTTCTACTTAATTCTCCTCCTCACCGAACACACTAACCACAAGTGAGTGAATTGCTATATATATATATATATATATACACAGTGCCTTGCATATTCACCCCCTTGGACTTTTCCACATTTTGTAGTGCTACAACCTGGAATTAAAATGGATTTAATTGGGATTTTTACCATTTGTTTTATACAACATACTTAACACTTTGAAGGTGCAAAATATTTTTATTTTGACACAAAAGGTAATTAAACAAAAAAAAAGACACTTGTTGGTTGCATAAGTATTCACCCCCCTGAGTCAATACTTGGTAGAAGCACCTTTGGCAGCAATTATAGCTGTGAGTCTTTTTGGGTAAGTCTCTACCAGCTTTGCACATCTGGATCCTGCAATTTTTGCCCATTCTTCTTGGCAAAATTGCTCAAGCTCTGTCAAGTTGGATGGGGACCGTTGGTGAACAGCAATTTTCAAGTCTTGCCACAGATTCTCAATCAGATTGAGGTCTGGGCTTTGAATGGGCCATTCTAAGACATTTAGGTTCTTGTTTTTAAACCACTCCAGTGGAGCTTTGGATGTGTGTTTAGGGTCATTGCCCTGCTGGAAGGTGAACTTCCGCCCCAGTCCCAGGTCTCTTGCAGACTGAAACAAGTTTTCCTCTAGAATTTCCTTGTATTTGGCTCCATCCATCTTGCCCTCAATCCTGACCAGTTTCCCAGTCCCTGTCGATGAAAAGCATCCCCATAACATGATGCTGCCACCACCATGCTTCACCGTGGGGATGGTGTTCTCAGGGTGATGAGCAGTGTTGGCTTTGTGCCACACATAGCGTTTTGCGCTAAGGCCAAAAAGTTCAATTTTAGTCTCATCAGACCAGAGAACCTTTTATTTATTTATTTCTTAGCAGACACCCTTATCCAGGGCAACTTACAATTGTTACAAGATATCAAATTATTTTTATATACAATTACCCATTTATACAGTTGGGTTTTTACTGGAGCAATCTGGTAAAGTACCTTGCTCAAGGGTACAGCAGTCATGTCCCCCACCTGGGATTGAACCCACGACTCTCCGGTCTAGAGTCCAGAGCCCTAACCACTATTCCACACTGCTGCCCTTGTTCCACATGTTTGTTGTGTCTCCCACATGCCTTTTGGCAAAATCCAAACGGGATTTGATATGGGTTTTTTTCAGCAATGGCTTTCTTCTTGCCACTCTTCCATAAAGCCCAGCTTTGTGGAGCGTCCGGGTTATAGTTGTCCCATGGACGGTTTCTCCCATCTCAGCTGTGGATCTCTCCAGCTCCTTCAGAGTTACCATTGGCCTCTTGGTTGCTTCTCTGACTAATGCCCTCCTTACCTGGTCACTGAGTTTTGGTGGACAGCCTTCTCTAGGCAGAGTCGCGGTTGTGCCATATTCTTTCCATTTTTAATAATGGATTTAACGGTGCTCGGGGATGTTCAAAGTTTGGGATATTTTTTATAACCCAACCCTGATTGGTCCTTCTCCAGAACTTTATCCCAGACTTGTTTTGATAGCTCCTTGGTCTTCATGATGCTGTTTGTTTAGATTTGCTCTCTAACAAACTCTGGGGCCTTCCAGAAACAGGTGTATTTAATCTGAGATCATGTGACACTTTAATTGCACACAGGTGGACTCCATTCAACTAATTCTGACTTCTGAAGGCAATTGTTTGCACCAGAGTTTATTTAGGGGTGTCACAGCAAAAGGGGTGAATACTTATGCAATCAAGACTTTTCAGTTTTTTATTTGTAAATAATTTTTAAAAATATGTAATTTTTTTCCCCACTTCGACATTATGGACTATTTTGTGCAGATCAGTGACAAAAAATCCTAATTAAATCCATTTTAATTCCAGGTTGTAACACTACAAAATGTGGAAAAGTCCAAGGGGGGTGAATACTTATGCAAGGCACTGTATACTCTCTGCATTTTTAAGACCCACATTCAAACTCTTTCCATCACAGCAGAATGTTTACCTTCATAGTTTTCAGATTTTCAAACAAGGTTCTACTATATTTTCCAGACTTTTGTCATTTGCTGGGCCAGTTGTTTCTAAAGAAAAATATTTTGCATGTAAATACTATTGTTCTCATCTATAAAAAGGAATCTCATTTCAGACTATACTTCTCTTCGGTCAATTCTTCTGCAGATCTACCTTTTTCTTCAAAGGAGTCTCAAGAAAAGACAACAATTAAAACAAAGCACGGAAAAGCTCAAGGTCAGTATTATACCAGGACTGTGTTCTTACACAATAATATATGTTTGGTAAGAAACTAGTAATGCTTTTCAGTAGATGTTCTGGCTGTAAAACATGTACACTCTTGCTTTAATTGTTTTATTCAAGTACATGCATTTAGATATCCCACAAAACCATGGCTTCAAAGAACAGGGTTTGAAAGTAGCTTGTAAAGATGTTACCCAACCTGCCGTTGTCTTGATTACAAAAACAAACACAACAATGATGAAGATCTGAAATATTTGGGGAAAAACAAACCTGTGAGAAGGTATGCTTATTATTGAGTCTAACCACAATGAATGTTGTGAAAATTAAAGGCATGGGTCCTCTAGCTCAGTAATTTCAACTGCATCCTGAAAAAAGGAGGGAAAAGATTTGTCTTCATTTGTTCTCTGGATTTCTTCATCTAACGACATCCTTCACTCTGACCTGTGACCTAAGATGGCTGCCATATTGGGGTCATGTGACCTTTTAGTTTCCGAATGATAAAGACCTGACGCTTTGAGATACTGACTTCATACTTGGTGTACAACTGATTCTGTGATTCCTTTGACTAAGTTCAATTGCTGGTGGTGTCCACTGAACTTTAACCATTGCAGTGCCACATTGTTTTAACCGTGTCCATAGCAGGCTGTGTGGTCCAGTGGTTAAAGAAAAGGGCTTGTAACCAGGAGGTCCCCAGTTCAAATCCCACCTCAGCCACTGCCTCATTGTGTGACCCTGAGCAAGTCACTTAACCTCCTTGTGCTCCGTCTTTCGGGTGAAACGTAATTGTAAGTGACTCTGCAGCTGAGTTTACACACCCTAGTCTCTGTAAGTCGCCTTGGATAAAGGCGACTGCTAAATAAACAAATAATAATAAATACTAATGCGATGCAGGTCACTCACTTTCAGACTTAGTCTTTATAGTTGGTACATGGCTGTATTCTATGATCCTCTGCAAATAGGCTGATCTCTGGAGCCAGCATGACACTTCAGCCATCAACACGGAGCCAATAGGAAATCCACTTCACCTGGAGGAACAGCGCTGAAGGCTCCTATATTACAATCCGGGTCGGACCCCACCCCTATTATCTAATGTGATCTGGGCAAAAGATGAGTCCAGTATTAGCATGACGTGAATACAAGCTGCTCTCATGTAATGGAAATCACATGACAAAGTATTCCATCATTCCCCTTAGCTGATACTTGCTTTTGTTCACAAAAGCTCAAATTTATAGTATTTTTTATCTAAACAGAAAAACTTAGCAGTTTTGCTGATAGTATATATTGAAAGCTTTCTAATAATGTTTGAAAAAGATTGGTATTGGTTTTATCTATTAATATGCATATATACATATATGCACATTTAATATCCTTTAATCATAATTCAGTCTTGATTTCAATTTATTTGGGGCTTAAATGACATTTGAGGCATTTTCTTCAGCTGCGTGTTCTCCCCTTTTCCAGGGTCTTTATCTCCCCCAGACACTTTACTGCTCTTTCCCATCTTCTCAGGTGGCACTGGGATGTCTCGCAGCTCTTCCAAAAGGAGGTCGACTTCCACAGGGTCCCAGTCCTCTGAACCAACCTATAAACAGGAGTGAAAAAGTGTTAACCTGAGATCTAAGGATCTATGAGTTATTGTTGATCACCTTTTTGTTTGTCCTGAAGACAACACTGCATACACTAGAACAGTATCCCCCACTCTTTCAATCTATTCCAGTCCATGATCTTTTTCCAACCATGCCCTTAATTATTAAATTGAGCTGTCCAGAGGCTTGTTCCAACCATGTCTAATAGTTTGATGAAGTTTTCTATTAGGTAATCGAGGATCAGGTTGGAACAAAATCCTGGAATGGAATGGACTGAAAGAGCCACATGTGAAGAACACTGCCCTAGACTACAGGTCATACACACAGTGACCTACAGGCAGGATTGGATCCTTGTATCAGAACAGAGCTGACTAAACTTGTACCACAGTGGGGCACTCTTAAGGAGCTCGAGCTCACAAAGGACCAGTACTTATCCAGCATGGTAATATACTAAATATATTCATATTCAGTAAGGGCACATTTCTAACCATTAACCCAGATATGAGTATTTTGTTTGGGACTCCTCTGCCTGGCAGGTCATGTCAGAAGCTAACTCTGTAAGAAGACACTCTTAAAACCAGAAGAGCTCATCTGCTGCATGAAGAAGCATATAGAAGAAGCGCATTATTTTCACCTATGAATTAATATACAATAGACAATGTATCCCTATTGACTTACTGTGCAGCAGGAGGCAGCCTTGACCTCAGGAGCTGCAGCAACTCCTTTCATCTTCTTCTCTGTTTTGGGACATCATCCCTCATGCTCCATCTTGAAAAACAGAGAAGACACAAGATCAGTTTAACAGTCTGAGTTTTATGCATGCACAATGATTTACTCTCTCCAAACAGACTCTATACACAGAGCCTTAATTTATCATAAATGTATACAAAGATTCACTACATCACATACCACAGTACTTAAGGATTGTGTGGTTCCTCATATTATTTAACATCACGCATAGACTTTTATAATTTAATATGTTACTGGTCTTGATCAGAGAGCTAAAGATTATTGTCAAAATGAATCCCTAGCTTGGCTTCCAGAAGAGCGGAACCAGACTTCAGCTCAAAAGATTCAGGAATGCAAGCAATCCGCAATGACTAGATTCACTTTCTTTAAGATGTCTTTTTTACCTTTAATAAACTGTCACAAACAGGTTCAAATTGCCCAAATCAAGAAGCATTAAATAAAGAAATAGATGAAACCCAAATTTTGTCTGGAATTATAATTATTAACAGTTGAACTTGATAATTGTTCCCCTTATCCTGCACCAATTTAATACTTTAATGTTGTTGTTTTTAAATAGAAAATTCCACCATTTATTTTTAAAAAGTGGGATTATTAAAGAAAGAAAGACAATTTTAACCGCAAAAATACGTCCCTCTTCTGCTAAACTCTCAACAAGACTAAACTGCCCGCCAACTTACAGCGCACGTGTCCCGCACAAAAATGTGACGTCACAAACACCAGCCTGACGTCCCTCGTTTCCATGGAGACGGTGTACAGTCCTGGCTACCTGTTCAGTTTGCATCCCCAGAGTTTTACACATCGCCTCTTCCCTAACTTGAGAAAATAAGATAATGTGTCCCCGGGCAAGTAATGTCCCTGAACGGTCCCCGGTTCACAAAGCTTGTCCCCGAATAAACTTACTATTCATTTCTCGCATTCGTCTAAATTAAATGTTAGAGAGAAATATCCGTGTTTTTATCCAACCGCTTTCTTGGCATTCGTAGTAACCAATCAGGTTTTAAGTTTAGTTGACGATCCAACCTCCGTTTAAAAAAAGATGAGAAAGTGACCGTGGGTTGATTGACAGGAATTCCCACCACTCAGTTTCTTTGTATAATCATGACAATTCTACTGTCTGTAGCCTGTCGGTGTGGTTTGTTGAGCGGACCCGCTCTTGTTTCAACTGCCGGTAAATCCAGCTTCACTACACACTGGAGCGAGTGTGACGTACTAGACTTAATTATTTGTTCATTTAGACATTATTTAGATTACTTTGTTTTTTTTTAAATAAAGGCATTATTGTAGTTATATATTTGCGTCTGAAAAAAAACGTCCTCGGTTTAGATATGCTAACTGCATGAAAAGAAAAAAAAACAGCTGCATGAGGATTATAGGAGAATGGAGAGGGAGTCGGTAGAAACCTTTATTATAATTTATAGTACACTATTTAAGTTTAATATCCTGTTTTTGGCTCGTTGTCCAGTTTTTTTTTTTTTTTTTTTTTTTATAAACGTCAGTGTCATGGGCATTAGTAAGTGTTCTTGCTTGGTGCGTATGTACATTTTTTTTTTTTTTTTTTTAACTCCAGTCTGCATTGTCTCCTTTATGTATTTTAATGCCCGTTTTGCAACACCCTACAGAATTAACCAATTTAGCTTCATGAAGTCGAATGAAGCCTGCCGAATAATTAACATATTGAACTGCATACCGCTTTGTAGTTTTCCATACTTAACGAAAAAATGTGACTTTTCAAAGTCTAACATTAGATACTGTACTACTATTATGGCATCCTTATGTGCTTATCAATGTCAACCCAGGGGACTTTTTCGACCTGAAAAAAGAAACAAGGACCAGGGGTCACAAATGAAGAACAGAAAACAGGAGGCACTTTTTTACACAGAGAATTGTGAGGCTCTGGAACCAACTCCCCGATAATGTTGTTGAATCTGACACCCTGGGATCCTTCAAGAAGCTTCTTGATGAGATTCTGGGATCAATAAACTACTAACAACCAAACAAGCAAGATGGGCTGAATGGCCTCCTCTCGTTTGTAAACTTTCTTATGTTCTTATGTTTGCGTTATCATTTTGTATTACGTGTAATAAAAGATCTACATTATGATGATGATGATGATGATGATGATGATGATTGATGATTGATGATGATGATTGATGATGATTGATGATTGATGATGATGATTGATGATGATGTCTCAATCCTAGAATTCTAGGTGATGGTACACTTTTGTCCAGAGCTGTACATTATTTTCGAGTACATAGCCTACTGTGTGGCTCTAACAACTGCCATTCCGTGTGTCTAAGAATTGTAGCAGGAAGTCATTCATGTGGCTCATACCGCTGAGGTGTAGCAGGTGTTATGCCAAATACTGCCTCTATCAAATAGAATCTCCTGGCAGGATTTGGCACCTTAGGTGCTAAATACTGTCCCTGTCAAAGAGTGTCCCCTTATGAAAAAGTCTTCCAGTAATTTGGTGCAGAAATACTGCAAGAAATCCTGCATCATTTTACTGTAGGGGTGCTTCAGTGTGGAATTGTCCTGCAAGTGCATGGGCTCCTGCACAAAAACAATCGATACACAGTATAGTCCTATAGGGATAATCCTGAAAAACAAGCAGTAAGCAGTATAATCCTATAGGGATAATCCTGAAAAACAAGCATTACACAGTATAGTCCTATAGGGATAATCCTGAAAAACAAGCATTACACAGTATAGTCCTATAGGGATAATCCTGAAAAACAAGCACTACACAGGATAGTCCTATAGGAATAATCCTGAAAAACAAGCAGTACGCAGTATAGTCCTATAGGAATAATCCTGAAAAACAAGCACTACACAGTATAGTCCTATAGGGATAATCCTGAAAACAATCGAGACACAGTATAGTCCTATGGGGATATTCCTGAAGTAGATAAATAGTCCAAGTTCTAATACAATAAGAAGTAAAACAGACCATCGAATTATGAATATATGTTTTAATTAGTTATATGTAACTTTTTACAGAATATGTAACTGTTTATTAGTTTATTTCTTTCATTTACAAAACTATGTACAGAAGTAAAAACAAATAAAAAATGAAATAATATTATGGAAAGGTGTTTCTCTTCTTCATCGACTTTAAGAATTTCTGAGGCTGTTTTAACATCGATGCCGGTAAACGGCATAATTTCCCTAGATTGTAAACCAGCATTAGATGATATGTGGACTAAACGAGTTCCGTGTCAGTCTGCGCAGTACCGCAGTCCTTCCCGTCTGCGGCGAGCACAATAGAATTCTATGCCGAACCCGACCGTGTTT
The DNA here is from genome assembly GCA_030684275.1 of Acipenser oxyrinchus oxyrinchus. NCBI lineage: Eukaryota > Metazoa > Chordata > Actinopteri > Acipenseriformes > Acipenseridae > Acipenser > Acipenser oxyrinchus. The sequence continues at coordinate 6,143,428 of CM060274.1, read as the reverse complement.
AAAAGCCCAACGGTTGTGTGAGAGCAGGAGAGATTTAAAGTTTGTTTTAAATATGTTTCTGAAATCGGAGGGTAGTGGTGAGATGTATCTGTTGTCTAATTTAAACATTGCATACTAACTAGTCAGTTTTATAATATTTAGCTGAATTGTATATATTACATGCTGAGTGAAACTTGCGTGGTGATTTCTCAGATGGCTTTTGAATAAAGTATTTCTGCTACTGTTTATCTCAGAGTTTTCTTTGTTTTGTTCTCTGACTAAATACCACAGTATATTTGCCAATTTTTCTGTAATTCTTAGTGACAGAGGCGAAAACAGATTGTTGGGTGATTTAAATGCTGTTTCAGTTGTATGTTGACATTTTTTACCAACAAAAACACTGTTTAGATAATTGTTACTACTAAGGTGTAGTAATATAGATAGATCAGGTAAGTAAGTTGGTCTATGATGTCATAGCCATGTGGTGGGTGAAAAATAATTAAAATAATTAAAACACATTTTAGATTAAGACAAAACTAGAAACTGTTATTGTGTATACATCCGCAGTGTATTATAGTCCTAAATTTAATGTAATTGAATTTTATTTTTCGCTTATTAAAAATAAATTGCGCATGTCTGTTTATTGTGAATTTCCGTATCGAAAGTGGCATCTCACTAGAAACTAGAGGACTGAGCACACGCTGATGATGGGCGGAGTTTCAAATGACACTGAGGAAGTAAGGGGAAAAGCTGCCATGGATGCTGAAGCTGTATCTGCAGGTGAGTTTGTGTCCTCGTTATATGCGAGGCACAAATATTCAAGTCTGTTACCATCCTTTCGGATCACAAAAGATGTTTTTGTTAGCTGTAGGACACCCTCACATTAAGATGAAGATCAAATCAGCCTTTATGCACCAATCCGACGCGGTGTCAGGGGACACGGCCTCACTTTCCCGCAGGCGCTTCAAATCCAGGCTGGTAATTCGGGGGGTGGTGTCTGGCCTTGTCTTTACCTGCTTTTCTAAAAGTGTTCATGGCTGACCGTTCATGACTGACCGACTGACCGACTCATTAGTATGCAAGCCGTGGTATACACTATATATATATGTGATGCTGTTTAACCAATCAGAGGTTGCTATTTTTCCAAGCCGTGTTGTAAATATATTTAACTCCGCCCATCATCAGCGTGTGCTCAGTCCTCTAGTTTCTAGACAGACGCTTTCAATGCAGAAATTCACAATAAACAGACATATGCAATTTATTTTTAATAAGCAAACAATAAATTAAATTAAATTTGGGACTATATTACACTGCGGATGTATACACAATAAAAGTTTCTGGGTTTGTATATATAACTTTCCATGTTTAAATCAAACCAAGAAGAAAGATACTGGTCTTTTCCTCAGTCAAAATATGGTGCTATCTCTTCATACACTGAAGATAACCGACAAACAATAATGAGCTTATTTTCCTCTTCTGATGTTCTAAACTTAGTAGAACATTTTTATTTGCTTTTTAGATGAAAACATGTACATGATAGTTTGTTTCATATTGAATTTGATCTTTTATTTTATTATTAATCGCCTCTCTGGAAGGGGTTCTCTGCTTTCATTTGACTTCTCTTTATTGTGAAGTCTCAGAAGGTAGCTGACCAGAGCGCTATGACAAATGCCACTGCTGCAGATAGGGGTCTTCACACCAGTACAGACTCCAGTGCAGCCTCACATGTCTCAACGCCGGGGAACGTTGCCGGTTCAAATCCATGAGAAGGTCCTGTGGATCGGCTGAATGCCAGTATGAGTTCTCGTGGTCTTCTTGATCATGGAACTAATAGGGCTCCCACTTTCCCTGCAATAAGGGGCAGAAAAACAGTGCACAGGGTAAAAAAAAAGTTCCCCCAAGCTAAGAAAACCAGACAAAACCTACTTTATGAGGGCATTGGTCAGCCCCTGTAATGTATAAACATACATTTAAGACATAAAATAGTTTTAGAAGAGAATAAGGACTATTTACCCAAATGTTCTTTATTATACTGATCCATGCCTCTCTGGAGTTTAGAATAAGAAATGTACACATTAGGGGAGCCAATGAAAAGTCCTCATAAACACTACAAACAAACGTGTGTATGTATGTATAGTCTTCAAACCACTGGAGGACAAAATTGGAAAAAATGTCTCCACAAGAGAAACACTGAATAAAAAAATACAATTTGGAGAAATAACAAAATATATCTTACTTAAAATCTAGTCTTTTCCCCAGGGAAGTTTCTATAGCTTGGAATTAAGAATCAAAAATATGTCAGTCAATGTAATGTCCACACAAAGATAACAATACAAACATGAGTGTGTGTGTGTGTGTGTGTGTGTGTGTGTGTGTGTGTGTGTTTGTGTGAATGTGTTTTGAGTGTGTGTGTGTGTGTGTGTGTGTGTGTGGGATACCTGCTCTAATCCAGCATTTTTCATGAACAGTACATTCACTTTGAACACAGAAGACAAAATCTGCAATTATTAACAGCAAATGCATGCACAGATCCTGGATAATGGAAAGCATGTTAAGGTTTATGTATATAAAGTCATTTCTCATTAATACAAACTTCAAGAGACCAGCAAAACAATTATTAAATATTGATAAATATTATCAGTAATTGGTATTATTAGGAGTCCAAGCAAAATGCATCCTGTCAGTTTTTATTGAAGTTACAGTAACAATGACATCAAATTACAGAACAATGAAAAGAATCATACATTTAAAATGATTATTTCTATGTTTGTTTATCCGGGAAACACGTGCCATAACAATGACGGCACAGATTCCGCGTGATCTCTAGAACAAGACTTCTTGCCGCTATATCATTTAGAACCCATTGGGGAATGTAAACCAACTGGACTGTGAACAAACTGCTCTGCTACCTAAGAAGGGATTATCTTTTCTATTGCATTTTTTTTCTTCAGAATTGTTCAAAGGCACACACTTTTTAACAGGGGGAGTCAATATTTTAAAGCTACAGGTACAATGATCTTTTACTACTTGATTATTGTACTTTGGTGATATCTAATGGTGATACTTCTTTAGCGTCATCTACTGGGTTGCTGAATGTTTCTCAGTTGCAAAGAAGGCTGAGCGCTGTGTAGACGTGCCTTGGATGAGTAAATTACTGCAGCCGGCTCAATAATACCTGAGACATACTCTGAGACATCTTATAAAATACCAAATACCAATTTTGCCCCCTGCTGAGAACGTGCACTTGTATGTATGCAGGAAATGTTTTAATTTCATTAATATTCACAACATCTCAGATAACAAAACAACTATGTTAGATGCTGTCATTCGATACCCTGGGAGTACAAACAGCAGTTTCATTAGGGAGAATTGTGATTTTGCCAATCATTTTTCCAGTGGAGATATTAGTGAGGAAGAGTGAGAGTGGGTAAGTTTAATAGTAATAATAATAATAATAATAATAATAATAATAATAATAATGCATGTTATTAATAAGTTGTGTAGCTTAGAACTATTTATCTAGTTTCATTATTGCTTACTTCGATGGATAACAAAGGACATGCTTACTTACGTTGGGTCGAAGGCAGCTTCACTCTCTGTTTTTTTTTTCTTTTGCTTATTCCAATCTGCTCTCCACACCAGCAACAGCTACTTCACCAATTATATTTAGGTCCATTATTTCCTCCTCAGTTTTTCTTGGCCCACTTGCCATTGTGTAATGTAATTGGTCACTCGGGTTTAAACTTGATAACCATAGTTACTGAATTTTCATAGGAGGCTGTGTGGTCCAGTGGTTAACGAAACAGGCTTGTAACCAGAAGGTCCCTGCTGCAAATCCCACCTCAGCCACTGACTCATTGTGTGACCCTGAGTAAGTCACTTCACCTCCTTGTGCTCTGTCTTTCAGGTGAGACGTTGTTGTAAATGACTCTGCAGCTGATGCATAGTTCACACACCCTAGTCTTGTATCTTGTAAAGTGCTTTGTGATGGTTGTCCATTATGAAAGGTGCTATATAAAGATGATTATTATTATCATCAACACAGATCGCAAGCAACAGCAGTATGTGGTGTGTGTGTTTTCATTATTGATCATTCAACCCCATGCAAAACAAGCTTACTCCAACTTTAGCTGCTTTTTCGAACAGATATGATTATATATGTGAATTTATACTAGAAATGCCAGTGTTTAGACTTCATTAAAATGTGGTGGTATTCAACTTGAGTCTGCACAGCAGGGTTTTCCGCACCACAGCTCGTAGTGCAGGTCTAGGTGTAGAGTGGGGACATGTCGAGTTTCTGCTTCCTCGCATGGCCCTAGGGCTCTTCCGTACAGAATTGTATGACGTTATTATTTATGTATTTATTTATTGTATAACAGTACGATGGGTCATAACAGTACGAGGGTACAGGCTTTTATAGAGCATAAGCCAACAGCAACCAAATCATCTGAATCAATCACATTTTCATTACTACTGAATTTTCTTGCTTGAGTTTATAACTGGCTTTTTATTTTGCATTTTTGACATGTAATCATACAGAGAAGACCCCCACACGCAGCATTAGTGTAGCTACATGTGGTACGCGTTTGAATGAAAATAAAACCAATAACAGACGTACAGTAACTATAGGAACCCAACTGCTTCACATTCTTCATACAGACTTTCGCATAAAGATGGACATTTTTTTTGTTGTTTTCTTTGTTAAGCTGCAAATATGCTCTGGTCCTGCAATGACTGTTCATTCGGAATAGAAGCTGCATTATTAAGAAGGATATGATCCTGTTATCCACACGTCACTTCACATTATTACATGACCTGGGAAGAAGCCAAAAATAAATAACATTCAACGAAAAGAAAGAATAATCCTGACTTCCAAAAACATTTACTTGATGGCCACAGTGGCCCCCGCTGCAATAATCATGCATTTTCTGTTTTGTTCTGCCACCTGGTGGTTATTTGTTAACTCTTCAGCAGTACTGTGTGCATTCAGTGTGTGCCCATCTATTGCAGTGATCGATATTTTTTTTTCTTCTAAAAACTGATTGCTAAACATATTACCCAGCTATAGATGACACTAAAGTAATTTTGAAATATTTTAACTGTGTGTATGTTGTGGCAGATATGCAATGTAAACACACACACATTATATATATATATATAAGTGTGAAAGATATCACTTATTTTAAGGTTCATAGCCCTTTAAAATCAGACCAAGACACAAGAATTTGAAGTTTAGCACTTTCGTGCCATTTTATTAATCACAGAAATCAAAGCCAAATGAACAAAAACCAAACAAAACCTAACTCTGTTTATGGAGTACTAACTAAACTGTTCAGGAACCTAACTAACAATCAGGATATCTAAGCTGTTTACCAGTTACAAAACCACTTTCACACAATTACACATAACAACAATACACGCCCTGTTTACACAGTACCTTTTCATTACTGACAGCCTCCAGCCTCCAGCCTCCAGCCTCCAGCCTCCAGCCTCCAGCCTCCAGCCTCCAGCCTCCAGCCTCCAGCCTTCACACTGACTGCAGACTGCCCAGAACAAACATTTTTCCTGGTTTAAATACCTGCTAATCGCAGGCAGGTGGCATTAATTTATTATTAGAGCCAGACGTACCCCATCCTGGCTCCCTCCCGTGGCATTCTGGGGGATGTAGTCTTTTGGCCCCTCCTTGACTACATCTTTTCCCCTTCCTCCCCCTGGTCTGTTACAATATATACCAAGCATCAAAAGAAACTTATCCCTGTTATAACACATTTATTTTCAAAAATAAATAAGGTATATAAATGATGGACATTGAAAAAATATTTCTGGTTTCTTTTTAATCACTCGCTCATTCATCCTTAACCATGACACGCTTGAGTGACTATGACTGAAGCATATGCACTTAATCACCTAATTAGTAAGACAGTTGATTGGACACTGGATATGGAGTGATTTCAACTGTTGAAGTGCAAGCTTGAATACAAGCAAGCACCTTTGTGATGTCTGTTGTTAATCAGCACAATAAAAAAATCACTGCACCTCCGCTAAAACAGAGTTTGTCATTTTTCGATCACATCTAGTGAATTTGATCCAGTGATGCTCAGTGTATATACATGTATATATGTATATGTATATGTATATATATAGTGATCTTCTAGGGGATGTCTAGTGTCAGCAGAGCATACCGACACCATTTCTATAGAAACAGAGCAATCACTCCACAACACCTACTTACAATATTATCAGGAAATACCAAGGAAGATCACATGGATTATTTTTCTTAATGTAATTAGTTGTGGTTAAGTAAACACACGTATCAAATGTGAAACAACTAAATTATGACTACTAATAAATAATAAAATCAATACACAGTTAGAATACATAAGCTGTGTAACAATATAGGTAATATTTCCCATATTGATTGCGGTGTTGCTTGATTGCAAAAATCCCAGAAAACTTTATTCAGTCTCCGGGCTGGTCCTGGTCACCGGGCTGGTCCTGGTCCCCTGGTCTCCGGGCTGGTCCTGGTCCCCTGGTCCCCGGGCTGGTCCTGGTCCCCAGGCTGGTCCTGGTCCCCTGGTCTCCGGGCTGGTCCTGGTCCCCTGGTCTCCGGGCTGGTCCTGGTCTCCGGGCTGGTCCTGGTCCCCTGGTCTCCGGGCTGGTCCTGGTCCCCTGGTCCCCGGGCTGGTCCTGGTCCCCGGGCTGGTCCTGGTCCCCTGGTCTCCGGGCTGGTCCTGGTCCCCTGGTCTCCGGGCTGGTCCTGGTCCCCTGGTCTCTGGGCTGGTCCTGGTCCCCGGGCTGGTCCTGGTCCCCTGGTCTCCGGGCTGGTCCTGGTCCCCTGGTCTCTGGGCTGGTCCTGGTCCCCGGGCTGGTCCTGGTCCCCTGGTCTCCAGGCTGGTCCTGGTCCCCTGGTCTCTGGGCTGGTCCTGGTCCCCGGGCTGGTCCTGGTCCCCTGGTCTCCGGGCTGGTCCTGGTCCCCTGGTCTCCGGGCTGGTCCTGGTCTCTGGGCTGGTCCTGGTCCCCGGGCTGGTCCTGGTCCCCTGGTCTCCAGGCTGGTCCTGGTCCCCTGGTCTCTGGGCTGGTCCTGGTCCCCGGGCTGGTCCTGGTCCCCTGGTCTCTGAGCTGGTCCTGGTCCCCTGGTCTCTGAGCTGGTCCTGGTTCGCTGGTCTCTGAGCTGGTCCTGGTTCGCTGGGCTCCCTCTGTTAAAAATAAATAAAGCTTTGGAGCGGAGAAATTACTTCTTTTTCTTTAAGCGTTTAAACGATCCCAGCTGACACAACTTGTCATTTTACAGCTAGAATTTTAAGGGTTTATTTTTTTTTTAATAATAATACTTCTGGTTTTTTTCTGCTCTCAATTATATTCATAAAGTTTTGATCAATTTTTTTTACATTAAATAATTCTTCCAGATTAAAAAAAAAAAAAACTACCCGAAAATCAGAACCCCACATAGGCCTCCATTATATAGCTACTGCTTGAAAAGCCGTCCGATAACAAAAGAAGTGAGAACCTAAGACACTCGGTTTAAGTTCACATTTATGATTTTTTTCATTATTATCCTGAGTGGAATAATATAATATACCCAATGACGATTGCAAATGATTGTACTTTATCTATGGAAACTGTTTTTTTTTTCCAATTATATATATATATCTCTTAAAACACAAATTATTGTGCCTTGTTATGGGAGCGCAAATTCTGGAGGGGTGTCATATGACGTCACAAAATGGACATGCGCATGCACAGTTTGTGAAGGTAGCCCATTTGGAGGGGAGGCTCAGATTTTCAGAACACCGTCCAGGTTCATGGAGTGTATAAACAATGTCAAATCGAGTTATTTTCTTGGCACAGGTTTGTTGCTTTTGGTTACAGCATTAGAATACACAGATGAGACACTGGCTCAAAGTACCCCGTGGCAGAGATCTCTCTCCCTAGTCCCCAGACACAACCTAACTCAAAACAGTCCAGCAGCCACGTCACAGTGCAGGTGGTCTTTTTTGCTGTTTTAATTCTAACAACTAATAATTAAGAACCTTTGATTCTGCTAAAATCAGAACTGTATTTTTACTTTCAATATTTGTATCTGTGGTGGACTCATTAAAACATAAGACATAAAACATAATTAAGACATTTGACTCAGTCTCCACTAAATATCTTCAAATCCCTGAATAGATTGTCTACAAATATGCAAAATATTTTAATGAGCAGTCTGTCCCAAAAGTGCTGTGGTAAACCAGATATGATCTGCTTATTAAAAATGTAGAATGACTCGATATTTTTTCTTCTTTTGACCCTGAAAAATAGGTTTCTGGCTAAAGACTGCCAAGGACAGCACTGCATTGAATATTGTACCAGTCTTGACAGTCATCACTCAGGAAAATCGTGTTTGGGTAAAATTGAGAACAAATGCACCACGTGGCCATTCAGCATTGTAGTAAATTAATCAGATTTAAGGTACCACTGAAGCATATTTTTAAAGAGATGAACATCGATTCAAGGATAATAATTTATTTAGCAAGTAAAGGGTATGACTGAGGAAAGATAGGCATTAAATTGTCACCCCCAGTTGTTCTGTAAATCATTTGTTGTTGACATCATTTGTGTTGGTACTTTGTTTGCCATTACCTTGTGAATAATGGTCCAACAGGCAAAGAAATCCACACCTGCACAGAAAGCTTACTTTCCAGTGCTGCAGAAACAAGGGAGTTGTTTCAATGACAAGTCACAGCTCCTCTGCGCTTTACAACCAGCGAGTTGTTTTTACACAGAGAACTTAAACCATGTATTATTTGTCACTCTAATTAGTGTGGTGTTATGGTACTGATAGGATTCATTTTGTACATGAATTGTAAAGAGTGGAATGGAATCCCAATCAAGCATACTCAAGAAACAGGAACATTGAAAAGAAAGTTTTATTAATACAAGCTAAACCAAGACAGAAATCATTAAATGTATTGACCAACTAATAATACATGTATATTAAATCAGTATTAAAGATAACAGCTCGTAACAAGAATGCAAATAGACTAGCTCTCTACGTCTGCACTTTAAAAACTACATATTACTGTCATATCACAGAGCATTGTAAAGAACTGCTCCATTATTTGTACGTCATAAACAAACTTTTTAATCTCAAACACCTCCACAGGTACCAATCAGTCACTTGTAGCAGCTGGACGGACACCTACACTTGCCACACCACTTGCTCTCAGTTAAACAGTGTCCACTAAATCAGCCCCATAGCCTCACGCATGGAAAAAGCAGTAACTGGCTAATAGGAAGTGTGAAGCCTCTAGAATTTCAGAAAGCAGCTTGGCACCTCAGTAACCAATCACTGCTTTGCAATGTCTTTATGTAGGAATCTATAAGGAATGTCATGACTTAAAAAAAAAAAAAATCTAATCTATATTTACTAATAAAACCATGGGACCAGCAAAATTATACTAATGAGATTATCATACAAGGCAAGATTGATGTACTTTAAGAAGCAACATGCAGACTTGAGTTAAGATCTCAAACTAAAATTTGAAAGATCTTTTTTCTTCCTTCAGGATAAGCATTATTTGCAATCTTCAAACAGGTTGAAAGTAGGATTTAACTGTGGTCCGTTACACAATACCTAACATACACAATGACATAGTTAACACCTAACTATACACAAAATATTTATTCTGGATCCACCTCTGGTTCTTCTTTGAGGCACCATGAAGCCAGCTGCGGCCGGGGCAGAGATAGCCAAGCTCAGCAACAGCTGAACAAATACATACCAATCATGAACAACTCAGAACAAAGTTTATATTGAAGTTCATACTTATTTATCTTAAGGAATGTGTAGTGTGTGGCGCTGGAATGATTCTTCTTGTTGAAATAGTATTGTATTAGTTTGACATGTTCAGCTTTTGAACCTGTGATTAATCGACTGAATGAGGTAACAGAAATACTGTAATGTGTGGGTTCCGAGGAGCAAAGGGAGTCTTCCCTGAGCTTGTCATGTGCAGGAGTGCTCACACAAGTGATTCATGGATCACCTATCAATAAAGTGTATGCACCATGCCCTCTCGTTTCCTGCGGACTTTGCTACAGTACAGGGGCAGGATTCTCGTCTGTGTGAATGCGCTGGTGTTTTTCAAATTGTGCTAAACTAGTGAATCTCTTGTCACAGGCAGTACAGCTGTATCGCTTCTCACCCGTGTGAGTTCGCTGGTGTTTTTTAAGGACCTCTGAGCGAGTGAAACACTTTCCACATTCCATACAGTGATGAGGTTTCTCTCCTGTGTGTGTTTTCTGGTGTCTTTTAAGGGAACTTGAGTCAATAAAATTCCTACCACATATAGTACAGTTATAAGGTCTAACTCCTGTGTGAATTCGCAGGTGTGTTTGAAGGTTTCTGAGCTGACTGAAACTCTTCCCACAGTCATTGCAGTGATATGGTTTCTCCCCTGTGTGAATTCGAGAATGATTTTTAAGTTTTGATAACTGACTGAAACTCTTTCCACATACAGCACAAAGATGCGGTTTGACTCCTGTGTGAATCTGTTGGTGATCTTTAAAGTGTGATGAGCGAATAAAACTTTTCCCACATTCGGTACACAGATATTTTTTTTCTCTTGTGTGAATTTGCTGGTGACTTTTAAGGGTTCCTAAGTTATAGAAACTCTTCTCACATTCAGTACAGCCGTAGGATCTTTCTCCTGCATGAGTTTGTTGGTGTGCTTTAAGGGAGGCCAAGTCATAAAACGTCTTCTCACATTCAGAACAGTGACGCGGTTTAATTCCTTTGTGAATTCGCTGGTGTTTTTTAAGATGCCCAGAGACCCTGAAATGACTCTCACATTCACTGCAGTGATATGGTTTCTTATCTGTGTGAGTTTGTTGGTGATATTTAAGGTGTTTCGATTGTCTGAAACTCTTTCCACATTCAGTACAGTGATAAGGTTTCTCTCCTGTGTGAATTTGCCGGTGATTTTTAAGGTGTGATGATCGATTGAAACTCTTCCCACTTTCATTACAGTGATAAGGTTTCTGTCCGGTGTGCATTCTCTGGTGCCCTATAAGGCTTCCCATCTGTCTAAAACTCTTCTCACATTCACTACATTGATAAGGTCTTTCTCCTGTGTGAATTCGCTTGTGTACTTTAAGGTGTCCAGAGCGGCTGAAACTCCTCCCACATTCATTGCAGTGGTATGGTTTCTCTCCTGTGTGAATTCTGTGGTGCTCTTTAAGATGTCCTGAGCGAGTAAAACTCTTCCCACATTCATTACAGACATACTTTTTTCCCCTTGTACCGAGTTCCTGGTGAGATGAAGCTGGGTCAGTCCCCTCTTCAGTATTAGTATATATGCATTCCTCTCCTCTATTTAATATAGGTTCAAGCTCTGATACTGCTGGTTTATTGTGGACATGTTCTAAGACAGGAAGCTCCTCTTTAATGTGGACATGTTCCAGGACAGACTCCTCTTTAATATGGACAGGATGCTCCTCTTTAATATGGACAGGTTCCATCTTTGATCCTCATTAAGATATGTCAATTCGTCTACCCTGACAAAAAAAGTAGAATCTTTACAACATCTACAGTAAAAAAGAACCTATTTACAACTGAGTAATTCAAGTATTTATACATGTAAACAGTTTATCCAATGTCATTTTTACACCACATTATGAATTTATCAATATCAAATCTCACACCTGTACCAAGTCTGTATGGACTTTAATTGATTTACCCTTTCAAAGAGATCCAGGCAACCATAAAAGGAAAACAGTTTATCCTAATCAGTTGACTGCATATTTAGCAGGGGCTTGATGCTCACGTTGCTGGCACATGATTATTTTATTGTATTATTTCTAAAATGGTTGACCTAGAAATACCTTTCTGTATTGCCATAGGGACCAGTCTCCTCAAGAGATGGTGTGGCAGCCTGACACCCTCTGGAGTCCTCTGAATGCCTTTTATTTTGTTTGTTTTTTAAACCATTTAAATGTTAAACTATAACAAAACATGTATTAATGTATTTTAAATGGAATAATAATTTGAGCACGGTGCGTTCCTAAAAACAATACTGCACCGGAGCTTTGTTTCATGTTCTCACCTCGAGAAAGAAGATCTGATTGGCCAGCTGTAGAAAAGATCGATCTTCTATTGGTCACACTCGACTCGAGCACGACGCAACCAATGAGCTCAAGCAATGAGAACGTGTGCACTTTGTTTATACTAGGTAGCTAAACACCCAGCAAGGCGGCCAGCTCCTCAGACTGAAGCGCTCTCAGCTAAGAGGAAGTTCAATAGAAAACGCTACTGTGGCACTCTGGCTATTGAACGCACACCTGGACATGGCTGCGAAAAACATATCACACTTCTTTACAGCTTTAAGGTAGTTTAGCTATTAAGTCATATGAACCTGAAATGAAACTGTAAAGTTAGTTTTAAAAAAATGTAGGCACCAATGTATCAGCTGATTAGACTAGAACAAAATGGTGTTATTAATAATTTCTGTGACTATGTTGTGCTCAAGCATATACTTACTGAGACTTTCTTTAAATGCAAACACAAAATCTTTTCTTAAATGCATTTCAAGACAGATTCCATGGCAAAAATGGCTTCTTACCATTTTTGCATATTATTTTAGATTTAGATTTAATGTTTAAACACAATTCTGGAATATATTAAGGGTGAAATTACCGTGGTTTTCTCCTAAATTACTGCACACCCATCCTTACAGTGTTATACTTTAACATTAAAATGTTTCCAGAAAACACTGCCACAAATTATAATATGTAAAAATATATAAGGATACAAATACTAAATAAAATACTTGTTTGATTGTATTATTATTTTTCAAAATAAAATATATACTGTAAATATAATGACATTTTTATTTCTGTGTTTTTCAGTGCAAGTGCAGGGAAAGAATGTTGCCCTCCCAAAAAAACAGTGCCCAGCTGCTAGCCATTGTGAGGACAAGAGCTCAGGTTAGTTAGATGAGGATAAAACAGCGGTATAATTTACTACAATGTTTTTTTTTTTATAAAATAAGTAATAATAGAAATAAACAAAAGAAAAACAAACTTGTCTTTGCAGAATTAGATGCAGAGCATAGCCAGCCAAATGACATTGGATTACATAAAAACACACTTAAACTTGGATACATACAAAGCGATATGAGCTTTTCATGCAGTCATGGCAGCCTCATGAGAAATATGAATTCCCAAAGCAGAAAACATCAGACAACAAAGTGAGGTCATTCAGAAGGGAATGGCTCACACAGTTTCCTTGGTTGCTTTATTCAGCAGTTGATGATGGAGCCTATTGCAAATACTGGGTGATTTTTGGCAGAACAGGAAAAAATGCAGAGAAACTTGACAGGTTCTACGCAAGTCCTTTAAAAATCTGGGGATCAGCTGTTACAAAACTGAATGAGCAAGAAGAAAAATCACAATTCCACAAAGCAGCAGTAATATCTGGCAATGATTTCATATCTGTGATGCAACAAACTACAACACCTGCACATCAGCAGTTGAACTCAGCTTATAGAGAAAGTGTGGAAAAAAAACAGACAGAAGATTATAGTGAAAACAGTATCTTTAAGGGGTCACAGAGATGATGCAACATGTGATGCAGAGAATGCATCAAGCAATACTGGAAATTTCCATGCCCTGCTAATCTTTAGAGTTCACACAGTGACACAGTCCTGGAGGAGCACTTCAAAACAACCCAGAAGAATGCCATGTATCAATCTAAGACGATACAAAATGAAATCATTAGTGGATCTTGGATTCAAACAAAACTGGCCAGTGATATACAGCAGTGTGGCCCATTCTCAATTCTTGCTAACGAAGCCACAGATTCAAGCAATTTTACGCTACGTTGACCAAAACAATGATATCAGAGATTTTGTGGGATTTTTGGGAATTTGAAGATGGTGTCTCAGAGTAAGCAGTTGCAAACTTGATTTTAAAAATAATTAGGAATCTTGGCCTGGACATGACATGCTGTGTAGGTCAATGCTATGATGGAACTGGAAACATGCAGGCAAGTACAGAGGTGCCTCAGCTCTCATTGAGAATCGTATCCACATGCTTTATACACGCATTGTTTTATACTCTGTGCTGTGTAAGTGGTTGCGGGGAAAAGAAAATCAAGACAGAGCTGTTCTCATTTCCACCTCATGAAGGGACCTGCCCACAATTATAGCAGCACTGTGTTATTTCAATATACATCCCCAGTGTCTTAGAAAATAGCTCCAGCTGATTCAGAATGTTTGCAGAATGGACACGTATCAAATAAACTAGCAAATGAGATCTGGAAACGATGCATTTCCTTTAGGAATGAGGTCTTTGAGGATGATCCCACCTAAAAAAAATAAATATTGCATTTTTTCATCCTTCATATTGGGATTTGATTTGCATTTCCTGACAACACATGCACAATCGTCTACACACCTTTCAGTGGGAAAGTCGAATTTGGCCACAAATTCCATCTCCCTATCAGTTTCTGAGAACCCACATGTACATTTAGAGGAAAGAGAACCATTGGCAAACATTTGAAGAGATTTCTAAAACCCAATAAAGTAATGACTAAAGCGAAGGTTTACAGTTTTAGAAAAGCAAACTATGAAGGTATGAAACAGAGACTAAGAGAAGTAGATTGGAGTAAAACAGAGAAAACAGCCACAGAAAAAGGATGGCTGTTTTTTAAAAAATGTAGGATTAGCAGCTCTTAAAACAAACAAATCCTCTGGGCCGGATGAGATCCTCCCAATAGTACTCAAAGAAATGAAAGAAGTTATTTACAAACCGCTAACCAAGATCATGCAACAATCTCTTGACACAGGGGTTGTACCGACAGCCTGGAAAATAGCAAACGTAATACCGATCCACAAAAAGGGAGACAAAACTGAACCAGGTAACTACAGACCAATAAGCCTAACTTCTATCATATGTAAACTTTTGGAAACTATAATAAGATCCAAAATGGAAAATCACCTATATGGGAACAATATCCTGGGAGACAGTCAGCATGGTTTTAGGAAAGGGAGATCGTGTCTAACTAACCCGCTTGATTTTTTTGAGGATGCAACATCGACAATGGATAATTGCAAAGCATACGACATGGTTTATTTAGATTTCCAGAAAGCTTTTGACAAAGTCCCGCATAAAAGATTAATTCTCAAACTGAACGCAGTAGGGATTCAAGGAAATGCATGCACATGGATTAGGGAGTGGTTAACATGTAGAAAACAGAAAGTACTGATTAGCGGAGAAATCTCAAAATGGAGCGAGGTAACCAGTGGTGTACCACAGGGATCAGTATTAGGTCCTCTGCTATTCCTAATCTACAGTAAGGATTTAGATTCTGGTATAGTAAGCAAACTTGTTAAATTTGCAGACGACACAAAAATAGGAGGAGTGGCAAACACTGTTGCAGCAGCAAAGGTCATTCAAAATGATCTAGACAGTATTCGGAACTGGGCAGACACATGGCAAATAACATTTAATAGAGAAAAGTGTAAGGTACTGCACGCAGGCAATAAAAATGTGCATTATAAATATCATATGGGAGATACTGATATTGAAGAAGGAATCTATGAAAAAGACCTAGGAGTTTATGTTGACTCAGAAATGTCTTCATGTAGACAATGTGGGGAAGCTATAAAAAAAGGCCAACAAGATGCTGGGATATATTTTGAAAAGGGTGTTGAATTTAAATCAAGGGAAGTAATGTTAAAACTTTACCATGCATTAATAAGACCTCACCTAGAATATTGTGTTCAGTTCTGGTCACCTCTTTACAAAAAGGATATTGCTGCTCTAGAAAGAGTGCAAAGAAGAGCGACCAGAATTATCCAGGGTTTAAAAGGCATGTCGTATGCAGACAGGCTAAAAGAAATGAATCTATTCAGTCTTGAACAAAGAACACTACGCTGTGATCTGATTCAAGCATTCAAAATTCAAAAAGGTATAGACAATGTCGACCCAGGAGAATTTTTTGACCTGAAAAAAGAAACAAGGACCAGGGGTCACAAATGGAGATTAGATTAAGGGGCATTCAGAACAGAAAATAGGAGGCACTTTTTTACAGAGAATTGTGAGGGTCTGGAACAAACTCCCCAGTAATGTTGTTGAAGCTGACACCCTGGGATCCTTCAAGAAGCTGTTTGATGAGATTCTGGGATCAATAAGCTACTAACAACCAAACGAGCAAGATGGGCTGAATGGCCTCCTCTCGTTTGTAAACTTTCTTATGTTCTTGCTTTGTAAAGACAGAGCCTTTTCTTTTTTGGGGTGACATGTTGCATCCATCCTGCCTTGCAGTGCTGTTCAGGTGACCCATCCATCTTGATTTTTGTGTTTGAAATAATGCAGTGAAAGTGAACAGTAACATTAATAAGGTGATTGTACTTCTAGCATTTGAAGATAAAGGTCTAATGTCCATGATGCAAGCTTACTGTTCTTTACTTCCTCATACTGTATTATCCATCGTAGGAGTGGAGTATTACATTTAAACCTTTCTACCACTGCTACTTTTAATTTCAGTAGACATTCCCCAGGTATATTATGATATAGAACGTCCTCAGAAGTTAAAAGTGCATCTGTCTGTTTAACCTCAATGCAGTAAAACCACAAATCCACTAAATTAATAGGATTCCTTACTCTTTTAAAGATCACATCACTCACCCTGACAAAAAACAAAACAAACTGATCATCCATTAACCACGTCAGATGTACAGCTGTGGCCAAAACCTTCACATCACTTAGCATTTTAGGGTCGAGACAATGCAGTGTGTAATTCAATATGTTAACGTAACCTTATTCAGCAGATTTCATTCAGTTTTATGAAGCAGAATTAGTTCATTCTATAGGGTGAAGCAAAATGCTTGGCCAGCACTGTATGCATAAAAACATGTCCTCATCACATACATGTTTTCACTGTTTTCAATTAACAACGAGGCGTTTTGTTAATTAGCGGAAAGACGACACGTTCTCCAACATTTCCGGAAGCCAGACTGTACACGGGAAGGAGCCCGCATCACGTGATGAGGTATGATTTATTTTATTTTATTTTGTAATAGGGGACGATATCCACCTTTATCAAATGGGTTGGGAGATATCTGCGTCCTGGTTGGCTGATAGGTATTCCAAGCCTTTGAATTATTACAGCACAACCAACGGGTAAAACATGTCTCACTACAGCAATCTTTTTCTAAAAGAAAAGAAAAAATCAACAATGCCATACAAAGTATATTATCTGCTGCTAGTCTTTTAAATAGTCATTTAACAAAATGTAAAAGCAGTATATATGTTTTATGCAGCGGTGTAGTCCTAACTATGAAAGTACCACAACGCCTATAAAATGCAGATTTTCTTGAACAAAAATGATACAAATTCGCGTTGTATTTGTTCATTGCGCTTGAGGTAACATTTAATAGGTAATGCATGCATCTCGCATGTGACTTTTATAGGCTACTCCCCAGTCAGCGCTGCCAGATTGGCGGTTTTCCAGCCAAATGTGTTTGTTTTGAAAGCATCTTGCTGGTAAATACTGTTTGGTTCTTTTTTATTCCTTTCGATTATCATCACCAGGTCTGGGTGACCAGACATCGCGATAAAATCGGGATCGTCCCGATATTAGGGGCTTTGTCCCGCGTCCTGATTGAGGTACTGTCGGGACGCCATTTGTCCCGATTTTGAGAGTAAACGTTGAAAACCCAGTCGTAAAATGTGGAATTTTTATTTTCTCGTTAGGAATTCCGTATGCTGTACTGTCTCGCAGTGCAACAGCATACTGGTTTAAGGCGTGTTGTTTGAGTGAGTTCTTTGCATTGCATCTATGCGTCTATCCAATGACGTTAACCTGCAATCATATGATGCGGTATGCCTTGTGTGTTTTACTTGGTGCATCTGGTTTTACTATGAAGCGCCGTTCAGGAAAAATTCAATTCAAATTCAATGGTCATTCATATTGGTTTGGTAGCATATGCATTGGTTCAGTGGCATATGTATTGCTTTAATGTGACTATATATATATATATATATATATATATATATATATATATATATATATATATAGGTTTGCTGGCATATGTATTGATTCGCTGGCATATGCATCGGTTATCTCACGCATGTATCAGAAAATAATTCTAAGCAGGCACCATTTAGACAGCCTCTGGTCCTGCTTCATTAGCACAATTTCGCCTTTGTTTTATTTATTTATGTACTGTTTTCCTGTGGGACATACTGTAAAACTGAAATCAATATTTCACATTTATTAAAACAGACTATGAGGTTTTTTCTTTTTTTAAATATTATTTTCCTCAGGCAAACACAATGGACATCGAAAGCCGGTGCACAATTAAAGCGAAAGGCCCCACTTCACGTTCGCTGCCTGCTACCGGCTAATGCAGCAGAGAAGATCTCAAATAAATAATTTGTAGCGTGCAGGCTGGTAGGTGACGTAATCACACACAGAGACATAAGCCCGATATACGCTCCTTGCAAAGGAACCGGCTCTTTTGTACAGCGGTATCGGCGCTATGCTTTGGTCCCGGGTTCGCGCCCGCCCTCCGCTTGTGTGTGGATTGCCTCGCTCTGTGTGATGCGCCTGCCTGCGAGAACCAAGATCGCTACAATATAAACTGAACAAAGACTTTAGCCAATACGGTTATGATTATTATGGTTATTATTATCTTCGTTATTATTATAACGTGCATGGCCTTGGAACAGGTCCAAGGATGCAGTTTGTTTGGTGCTGTTTACAGCTCTAGTGGTTCAGACCTAACGAGCTGAATTGAGAAACCAGCGGTCGAATCCATGCTCCGGTTCCCATTTCCTTATTAAGACATTAAACTGACAGGGATTATCAGGAAATAATAATACAATCTACTATATAATAATACAGTGTCAAAACCTCAAACAGTGACAAATGCAGCCATACACACCAGTGAACATAAACTAAGTGCTACCAGTACAGAGTGAATTTAATGGAACGTAAGAAAAATAAGCTCTATCACACACTCGCACCTGCAGCCCAAGCAGGTGCCCTGTATTGTATACCTCCTTCTATATTTTATGTACGCCAGGACAGTGTAATAATACACTGCAATAATAATAATAGTCTTAGTTTAAATAATAATAATATGTATAGGGCAGGAGATCTAAAATAAATATCAACTTAACGCCTTTTGCAGACTCCAGCCAATGCATAGGTTAGCAAATAATTCATAATCTAATGAAGCTTGGAGCTTCTGAAAACAAGTCATTTATTAGTACTATTGTTAGTCAATTTATAGATTCTGTAAAACGTTAGGTTACCTACCGTAACCCTGGTTCCCTGAAAGAGAAGACCACCACCAATGACATTACGTATGGGATATGCCTGCCCATTGGATAGGTATCGCTGAGCTCTCTATACCAGACCTGCCGATAGGCCCTTCCTGAGATGATGCATTCTGTCCCGCCCACCGAGGAAATAAAACTGTCATCCTAAGGAAGCCATTTCTCTTTTTCCATCGATCCCGTGAGGGCGACCGATGCGACCTCGCAGTTGGTGGTCGTCTTTTCTTTCAGGGAACCAGGGTTATGATAAGTAACCTAACATTCCTTTTCAATTCGAAGACGACCACGTTAAGGCGGTAGAACCTGGAGAAAGTATGTGGCTTAGCCCAGCTAGCCGCAGAACAAATATCAGACATCAAGGTCCCTGTGAAGAGGGCCCAAGATGTAGCCAACCCTCTAGTGGAGTGTGCGCCTACCCTACCAGGTGGGGGCAAGCCAGCACCATCATACGCAGGTCGAGACTGTGTCCGCAATCCAGTGTGACAGACGCTGCTTAGAGAGGGGCTGTCCTAGGGTCTATGTCCCGTGACAGACAAAGAGCTGGTCAGACTGACGCAGAGCTCTTGTCCTATGCACGTAGCATCTCAATGCCCGCACTAGGCAGAGAAAATTCAATCTCCCATCCTCCGTTGAAGCAAACGGAGGTGGATGGAAGGACTCCAGTTCCACAGACTGATTGACGTGGAAGGCTGTGATCACCTTGGGGAGGAAAGCGGGGTTGGTGCGCAGAGACACCGTGCTGTCATCCTCCCAAATATGCATGCAGGAGCTGTGCACAGACAGCACCTGCAGCTCACTGACCCGCTTTGTGGAGGTGATAGCCAAGAGGAAGGCTGTCTTAAGACAGATGTTTCAGCTCTATGAAGTGTATGGGCTCAAACGGGGCCTTCGTGAGAGCCTCCAGTACAATATTAAGGCTCCATTCGGGGAGAACGGCCCTCCTGGGAGGGCATAACCACCGAGCACCCTTCAAAAAACAGGTCGCTAGTATACAAGCGCCCGGGACACTGAGTCAATGGGGACATGGCATGCAGATATGGCTGCTAGGTACACTTTCAACGTAGAGGTGGATCAACCTGCCTCGAACAGATCTTGCAGAAACTGCAAATTAGTTGCTAAAGGGCAATAATTGGGGTCATGACCTCTGGCCATGTACCAATTTTGAAAATTCTTCCACATATGGCATGTAACGCCCCTGTGGAGGAGGCCATAGCATTCTGCAGTGTACTGACAACTGCGTCTGAGAGCCTTAAGGCACAGTTTGAGTCTGCCCGGTCCTGGGTGACAGAGGGTGCCTTGCGCCTGACTGAGGAGATCCATGCGCAGCAGGATCCCACAGGGCTGGCCTTGCAGCAGCTGGCAGAGGTTTAAAAAACAGAATCTCCTCGGCCATCTAGGGGCCACCAGGAGAACTGTGAGTTGGGTGCGTCTGTCATTACCAATTGATGGTTGTGTATCACAGAGTTGGGTGCGTCTGTCATTACCAATTGATGGTTGTGTATCACTCCCATCCTTACGCCTTCGCAGATGAGAGGCTTGCCTCCACCAGCATAGAGCTTCCCAGCATAGGCGAGACACGGTCAGCCGACAGTGTCTGTCGCGCTTGGGGTACAGCCTAAGGCACTGAGCCACACTTGCCAAATCATAGTACGGAAAACTCAAAGACGCTCCCCTGAAAGGCGAAGCGGAGATACTTTCTG
This sequence comes from Acipenser oxyrinchus oxyrinchus, assembly GCA_030684275.1. NCBI lineage: Eukaryota > Metazoa > Chordata > Actinopteri > Acipenseriformes > Acipenseridae > Acipenser > Acipenser oxyrinchus. The sequence goes on along the minus strand of CM060274.1, from coordinate 6,122,423 downwards.
TGTGCTGGACGAATAGGAACATGGAATCCGTGTTCTTTTGGTCCAGTTTGATAAACCATTTGCCCGGCCGGACAGCCTGGCGAGTATGGCAGATGACAGCGTCTTGTTCTTTACCTGCCGAGACACCTTGCATTCTCGGTGAGAGCGCTTAGCATACATCGGGGTGGATACACAGGCTCGAGTGGCTGCGGAAGGCAACCAGGAGAGCAGTACAGGGGAGCGCACGGCGATAACCTGGTTCTGGACCGCGTGCAGTCACACAATGTGGCAGCGCATAGCATATGCAGAGTGGAGCACAGGCTCAAGGAGCTGCGGCGTGTTAGGCAGGAATAAAAGTGTACTGCTTTTTTTTTTTTTTTAACTGCAGAAGGCAGTAATAGGAAAACATAGAGGCTTTACCACACAGCAATTCAGCTATGGGAGAAACAAATTCACCATGCCAGGCGGGTGACCAAGCGCGCCTACTATGTGCACCGTTTACCTCTGTGTCTGTGCACTGACCCTGTGCACCGCGGTACAGAGGCAGCGATGCAATTGTGCCTACCCTAACCGCGTGGTCACACACCTGGTCAGTGCGTAGCATGCACCAGGGGGACACAAGGGCCGAAGCCGCGGTGGGCGAGTTGAAGCAGACAGCAAAAACAACTCCATGCCAGCAGATGGCAGCACATATAGTGATGTTATCTCTACGCTGCCCAGGCACATCCATAGTGGCACGCTGTCCAATTATGTTTTGGCCACGTCTGTGTCTTTTTGCCAAGTTGAATCCTACCTCATCAGCGAAGATGTATTCATGTGGAGACATGCTGGCATCAAACTCTATCATTCTCTGTAAACAAAGATATGTTCAGGTGTGTTGATACTGCAAGAAGGAAATCTAAGACCAGCAAAACATTTCACAGAACTAAGGTCCCTGCTCAGAACAGGACTCAGTAATTGAGAATTTGTACATTTCATATCATGTTACTGGTCGTATTTTGCATTCCCATTACAGTCAACTTACTTGTACATACTGGTACCATGATTGCTCAGCACACACTCTTATCTCAGGGGAGACGTTAGGAGGACAGAGATGTTATTACTCCTAGTGGGGTATTGTTCATGCACTGGACCCGCAATATATCCAGATGACTAATGTAGTACCCAAGAAATTCAGAGACTCATGTATTTAAAGTGTTTTTTACGAATCAGAGTATAATCAGTACTCATTCGGTTTATTAACGGTTAAATATTGGATTGAGTAGCTACAGGCTACTTCATATCCCCAGCTGACAGACGTTCTGGGCAGTCCAGTGTCTTAACAGATATTAACGTTAACACTTTAATACATTGAAATGTATTCACAAGGCCGGCAAGCAGGCCAAGAACACATCACCCAAAGCACCCAATGGTATATTTCAGCACATTCAACAAAATACTCTCATTTCTAAAACATAGTGTGAGTCGTCTATAGCAATGCATGCAATACATATGAGATAAAATAATAATTGATTAGTGCTTACCCGCTGATATAATTCGTAAAAGAATATGACTGTCTTCACCAGGCAAATGAAACTGAGTTCAATCAGCTCAACTGTGTAGGTCTGCAGACAATGGACCACATCACCCTGTCAGGTATGAGTGTGGTGCTCCATTGTAATTACTTAGGAGTTATATAGGTTTTTCATCTCATTGGAATACATGGGACGCCTCAATTAAATCCAATCATTAATCTGTTGAGACAGCTGTTATCCTCTTTACAAATAATAGTTTTCAAAAGATCCGGACCAACTTTTCAGAACTAATTTATGTACCAATAAATTCAAGACTTCATATTTGTCCAACTCCAAACCTATGATCTCATTCCTTGTTTCATCCGAGCCCCTCCTTTATCTGAAAAGTCAAGTGAACCAAGGTTCCCAGGGTCTTGGTTTATAATATAATATAAAAACACTACTGTTATATGTGCATGCAAACACTATTCTTATGTGTTATATATGAGAGATGTTCTTAATATGTGACATCATCTTCTAATTGATTATATTTTGCTAAATTAAAGCTATATGTTTCTTTTAACCTCATACTGTGTTTCATCGTGTTTTTAATGAGTCAGTTTTGATTCCATATACTATTGTCTAACAGAGTATTTGACAAAAGATTGCCTTATACAATATTCAAGTCAATTAGTTTCACTAAGTTTAAGTGGTAATAATTTTCATTACAATTATTTATCCCTTAAAAGATGCACTAACCAGGCTCTGACCTGTACCTGACTCTGAGAATATGCTATTGCAAGCAATTTCCACAGTCTCTTGTTTCTTCAAGGCCAAAGTCTGTGCAAACACTTTTTAGATATATGACCTATCCATGTCTGTTATGCCATAATTTTTGTATATTATTCCAAGATATATTCTTATCTGTGCTAAACCACTAATTCCATAAACCTTAACACTCCCAATCTATAAGACTTGCAGCTTTGCTGGAGTGGAATGTAAGAAGACCCCTCCTTTCTCCACAGCCCGTACATTTTGATAAGGAGAGAGGCCCCTTTTTCAAGGCAGCAGTTTCAAAGAACCACATTATAATGACTCCATTTACCATCATTAGACAATAGTATAGTGGATTAACAACAAGGTACATTATAGTATATTATTACAAACTAACACAAAAACATAGCATAATACCTTTTATATTCTGTAATTCAATGGATATTATAATGTTTAAAGGTCTTTTTGTTTAATAGAAGGAGAAAGAGACTACCACTTTCCCAATTAATTAAATCGAATACTGCTCCAGCTTTTAATCTTCTTATCACTACAGTAAAGTCATGAACAAGTAATAACACTCATCAGTTTAAATAATATGTTTTCTTATTATAGCAAATACTTAAAACATATTATTAATCTTATGAAATCAAATAGATATTTTTAGTTTCAAATATCGTGCTCTCTAAAAAAGGGTTAATCATTGATTTTATTAATTTAAAATACCTTTGTGTCTAATTTCTATTCTTTGACCATTATAAACTATGAACAGTGTCAATTAGCACTGAATCTTCTTTTAACTATAAATATGGCATTATAAGATAATCTTTTAATTAATTTACTTCAGTTTAACAATTGCTCCTAGAATTTATAATATCAGTTTGTTTCTTTGATGATTCCCTCTAAGATTTAAATCCAAATACAGGTCAGTATAAATGCATTCAATTTGTATATATTCTATAATGACTGAACTAAGCTTGACCCTGTCCTTTGTTCATACAAAATCCAGCCGAAACAGGTTTTTTCTTAAGACCTTGGCTGCTAAGTTTTAATGTTAATTTATATGTTGCAAAGAATCCCTTTCCTATCTTGTTTTTGGAAACATAACTTTATAGGTGTGATTAACATCCACTTTTTAGCCGGAATGGTGCTTTTTATCAAGCGTCATGCTTTCTGAAGATTAGATATACAGACAGTAAATCGTTTGTTATATATTTTCTTAGAAATTCCCAGATTACTAAATACTTAATTTCTTGTCAAAAACAACGAGTGGACTGACCTATTTCATGGAGCAAGAGATCCATCTACGGACAATACAAGGATACTCTCTCTTTATCCTTCCTTCCAAAAAAACCTCTAACCCTTCATTTTTATATCAAAGTACATTCCATATTTGAAATTGCCTAGTACATGTCCAGCATATCCACATGTTCCCAGCAGGATTCAGCTTCTGTACCAGGTTCAGCTCGAGTTGGTTCCACAACAAATCCCTTGATCCAAAGTTTCTCCATCACAGGTGTGGATTTTCATGGTCTGACTTCATTCCTATAAGATACTTAGACACGTTTAGCTGTACATATTATTTCTATATATTTCCTTTTGTTCACACAGGGTCATTTTGCAAGGTATGCCCTCCATCCAGAATACTAAAGGAGGTCAAAACTCACTGTTATTCATATTTTCGGGCACTCAGTCGTTGCCTTGCCCTACATCATCAGTTGATAGACTTAACATAACTGAATCTGAATCAGTTGCTGAACCATGCACTGTAGCTTACTGAGATCCTCCATGCAAAGGAGTCCAGTATTTTACTACCTGGAATAACTAGTTCAGTGTCACCTGCGACAAAATCCTTCACCTGATCTGTACAAAATCCTAATTTCATGTTCCTCCCAGACTGCTTATTCTGCACTGCCTTATTTATCAAGTTTCTGCTTTTATAAGGAGTCCACTTGCAGATATCCCCCTGCACCGAAATACTTGGAACAACTGCCACTTTTCGGTCTTTCATAAATTAAATTATTAAAAACATGATAAAAAAAAAAACAACCAAAACAGCCAAAGTGACCGCCGTGGGGCTTCTAGTGTTAACGTCCCTGGCATGTATGATGAAGTAGCGGGGTTCAGAAAAATATAGCGTTCTACCTCCCCACGTGTTGCACAACGGTTTAAATAACGTACCTGTCATTTTTCTTTTCATTGTTAACATCCTGACAACTTGTTAAAACTTTAAAGTCCGTTTCAAAGCATTTTTCAAAATGGCTGCTCTAGTGCACTGATAGTGTAAGGATTATTGCTAGAGCCCTGTGAAATTATTATTATTTTATAATTTGTCATTTTATTTTTCACATTTCATTTTATTACAGATACACATTAATAAAACAACTCAAATAGGCGTCTATCAGTAGTATTGTATACATCATGTCTGAACTACTTACATGTTATTGAACATTAGCCGCTTTTTGAAAAACATTTTGACAAACAGACCTCGCTCAGAAAAATAATTTAGTTACCATAATTTCTCATTAGCAGCAGTAACGGTAACACAGTCCTTCAGTCTTTTTAATTAACTGCCTATTTACAGTAAATATTGCCCACGCCCTCTATAAAAATAGAATTAGATGAAATAAAAAAACAATTTATATATATATATATATATATATATATATATATATATATATATATATATATATATATATATATATATACACACACACACACAGTCCTACTATTGTGGGGCTGTCATAATAATTGCACCTACAGTAATCTACCCATTTAAAAAACTGAAGCAGTACACGCTTGGGGTTTCTCAGTATTTAAACACTAAGCAAAGCAAATCCATTCAAAACCAAAACAGCATTTGCTCCAGTGCCAAGTTTGCACCACTTGAAATAAAACAAAGACTTAGCACAGTAATACAAAATACAGAAGAAGCCGTTTTATATCACCTCGCTTGATATGATACCTCGTTTGTTATCACGATTCGTCACGTTTTGTGCATCCTGTCAAATGCTGCGAGGGCGGTCTTAATGGGGTACAGTTCAGTTACAAAACACCAACGTCACCAAATTTTTACATTGTCAGTCATACATGCACACAAAAAAACACCAAGTATTGCTAGCTTTCATCAGTGGATAATTCATGCCTTTTTTAGATAGACACAAACTGTTTCGTTCCAGTTAATGATACAAAACTCATTTGTCCTTTACAGTAAACTATATGCATGTGTTTAACTGTAAAGACCGACAGCGGGGTTTTGGTGTATTGCATGTAAGCGTAGTGGAGCGGACAGCGGGGTTTTGGTGTATTGCATGTAAGCGTAGTGGAGCGGACAGCAGGGTTTTGGTGTATTTCATGTAAGCGTAGTGGAGCGGACAGCAGGGTTTTGGTGTATTTCATGTAAGCGTAGTGGAGCGGACAGCAGGGTTTTGGTGTATTTCATGTAAGCGTAGTGGAGCGGACAGCAGGGTTTTGGTGTACTTCATGTAAACGTAGTGGAGCGGACAGCGGGGTTTTGGTGTATTTCATGTAAGCGTAGTGGAGCGGACAGCGGGGTTTTGGTGTATTTCATGTAAGCGTAGTGGAGCGGACAGCGGGGTTTTGGTGTATTTCATGTAAGCGTAGTGGAGCGGACAGCGAGGTTTTGGTGTATTTCATGTAAGCGTAGTGGAGCGGACAGCGGGGTTTTGGTGTATTTCATGTAAGCGTAGTGGAGCGGACAGCGGGGTTTTGGTGTATTTCATGTAAGCGTAGTGGAGCGGACAGCAGGGTTTTGGTGTATTTCATGTAAGCGTAGTGGAGCGGTGTCACAAAGACGGCCGACAGTGGGTGACGTCAGACCAGAAACAGGAAGTAATACACAGAAACTTGGGGTTGTGATGAAGCTGAGCGCGTGATCGCGCTCAGCATTTAATAATCAAACAGAACAGAAAATAAAAAGGTTGCAAGACAAAAACACACAGGACACGGCACTTACGCCAAAAATAAATATATAAACAAAACGGACTATACAGTAAACAGACAGTGCACGAACAAACACGGTGAGTGACAACTATAAGCGTACTTTCTCCTTCTCCACACCCGTTCTCCACTCTCGAACACCCAACCCGAGTGAATGAAACGTGCATCTATTTATACTGTTGTGCTGGGATTCAATTACTAATTAATTATTCACTTGAATTCCAGCACGTGAATTAATTACGTGCAACCTCGTGCTCACATATTAAATACTTTAAATGCCGTGCAGTGATGTGCAATCCGTGCCTAAATACAATTACATCTTAAATAACTTCGTGCTGCACACACCCATTTATATCCCGTGCAGCCATCTCTACACACCAACATTAACACACGCAACATGCAACATATAACACACACATGCACACAGGGGCGGGCACATTGCCACATATACCCCCCTTGTGCGCAGCACAAATGGCCTCAACGGCCACCTCCCCATAAAACCCAGCAGTCCAGGACAAAGTCTGGGCTGGGAAGGGAGGCTTCAGTGGGCCCATGGCTGGCAATGCTGTCAGCACCCCTGCCGGTAGTGGCACGGCTGACAGCATGCTGGTCCACTCCTGCAGCGAAATTGCTGCGGGGATGCTGGTCTCCTGACCTCTCCCCTTTCTTCGTGGCCGGTAGCTCCCTCCTGTGGGGCTCCGGCCACAAGAACTCCTGCAGCGAAACTGCTGCTGGGGAAAGTGGTCTCCTGACCTCTCCCCCTGTCTTTGTAGCCGGTAGCTCCCCTTTCTGGGGCTCCGGCCACCGTAGTCCCTGTGGTGGAGGTGCGGGAAGCAGAGACAGCTCCCGCTGTTCCGCTCCTGGCAGTGGCGGAGGCAGAGGCAGCTCCCTCTCCTCCGCCCCGGGCAGTGGCGGAGGCAGAGGCAGCTCCTGCTGCTCTGCTCCTAGTGGTGCCGGAACCAGCAGGTATTCACCCTCTGCTGGTGGAGGTGGGAGGGGCAAGCAGTCCTCCCACGACAATGAAGGCGGAACCAGCAGGTATTCACCCTCTGCTGGTGGAGGTGGGAGGGGCAAGCAGTCCTCCCACGACAATGAAAGCGGAACCAGCAGGTATTCACCCTCTGCTGGTGGAGGTGGGAGGGGCAAGCAGTCCTCCCACAATGGTGGAGGCGGAACCAGCAGGTACTCACCCTCTGCTGGTGGAGGAGGCAGAGGCAGCACCTGCTGCTCTGCTGGTGGAGGAGGCAGAGGCAGCTCCTGCTGCTCTGCTCCTGGTGGCGGTTGAGGTGGTGGAGGCCGAGGCAGCTCCTGCTGCTCTCCTCCTGGTGGCGAGGCAGTGGAGGTGGGAGCAGCTTGTAGTCTCCTGGCGACGGAGGTGGGAGCAGCGTGTAGTCTCCCCTCTTGCAGGGGACTGAGTGCGGCTCCGCCTCTCTTGCAGGGGACTGAGTGCGGCTCTCCCGCTCTTGCAGGGGACTGTGGTGGAGGCAGAAGCAGCTCCTGTTCCTCTCCTCCGGGTGGTGATGGTGGGGGAAGTGATACCAGCAGACGTTCACACTCTGCTGGTGGATGGGAACCCAGCAGGCATTCACCCTCTGCTGGTGGACATGGGGACAGCAGGAATTCTTCCTCTGCTGGTGGACACGGGGACAGCAGGCATTCTTCCTCTGCTGGTGGACACGGGGACAGCAGGCATTCTTCCTCTGCTGGTGGACACGGGGACAGCAGGCATTCTTCCTCTGCTGGTGGACATGGGGACAGCAGGCATTCTTCCTCTGCTGGTGGACACGGGGACAGCAGGCATTTTCCCTCTGCTGGTGGAGATGGGGACAGCAGGCATTCTTCCTCTGCTGGTGGACACAGGGACAGCAGGCATTTTCCCTCTGCTGGTGGAGATGGGGACAGCAGGCATTCTCCCTCTGCTGGTGGACATGGGGACAGCAGGCATTCTTCCTCTGCTGGTGGAGGTGGAACCAGCAGGCATTCTCCCTCTGCTGGCAGCTTGGGTCCTAGGGCTGTGGACGCACCGACTCCTCCCTTTTGGGCTGTGGACGCACCGACTCCTCCCTTTTGGGCTGTGGACGCACCGACTCCTCCCTTTTGGGCTGTGGACGCACCGACTCCTCCCTTTTGGGCTGTGGGCGCACCGACTCCTCCCTTTTGGGCTGTGGGCGCTTACCGACTCCTCCCACTCGGGCTGTGGGCGCACCGACTCCTCCCACTCAGGCTGTGGGGCGTTCGGGCTCCTCCCACTCAGGCGTGGGGCGTTCGGGCTCCTCCCACTCAGGCGTGGGGCGTTCGGGCTCCTCCCACTCAGGCGTGGGGCGTTCGGGCTCCTCCCACTCAGGCGTGGGACGTTCGGGCTCCTCCCACTCAGGCGTGGGGCGTTCGGGCTCCTCCCACTCAGGCGTGGGACGTTCGGGCTCCTCCCACTCAGGCGTGGGGCGTTCGGGCTCCTCCCACTCAGGCGTGGGGCGTTCGGGCTCCTCCCACTCAGGCGTGGGACGTTCGGGCTCCTCCCACTCAGGCGTGGGACGTTTGGGCTCCTCCCACTCAGGTTGTGGATGCTCAGGCTCCTCCTCATAACTGCGGAAGGGACAGGCGGCAAAAGTAATGCTGCTGGTTACAGAGGGGCACAACAGTGGTGACCTACAGCTCCTCGGGTGCCTGGCCCTGATGTACTCCTCCTCCTCCCTGTCCCTCGCTTCCCGGTCCTTCTTCCACCTCATCTTCTCTTCCTTTTTTTTTTTTTTTTTAAACAACAAATTGCGGTTCCCGCTCTGGCCTGAGTCCTGGAGGCTGTAGATCCCGCGGGACACCACGTGTCACAAAGGCGGCCGACAGTGGGTGGCGTCAGACCAGAAACAGGAAGTAATACACAGAAACTTGGGGTTGTGATGAAGCTGAGCGTGATCGCTCAGCATTTAATAATCAAACAGAACAGAAAATAAAAAGGTTGCAAGACAAAAACACACAGGACACGGCACTTACGCCAAAAATAAATATATAAACAAAACGGACTATACAGTAAACACGGTGAGTGACAACTATAAACGTACTTTTCTCCTTCTCCACACCCAACCCCGAGTGATTGAAACGTGCATCTATTTATACTGTTGTGCTGGGATTCAATTACTAATTAATTATTCACTTGAATTCCAGCACGTGAATTAATTACGTGCAACCTCGTGCTCACATATTAAATACTTTAAATGCACGTGCAGTGATGTGCAATCCCGTGCCTAAATACAATTACATCTTAAATAACTCGTGCTGCACACACCCATTTATATCCCGTGCAGCCATCTCTATACACCAACATTAACACACTTAACATGCAACATATAACACACACATGCACACAGGGGCGGGGCACATTGCCACAAGCGGACAGCAGGGTTTTGGTGTATTGCATGCAAGCGTAGTGGAGCGGACAGCGGGGTTTTGGTGTATTTCATGTAAGCGTAGTGGAGCGGACAGCGGGGTTTTGGTGTATTGCATGCAAGCGTAGTGGAGCGGACAGCGGGGTTTTGGTGTATTTCATGTAAAGCGTAGTGGAGGCGGACAGCAGGGTTGTGGTGTATTTCATGTAAGCGTAGTGGAGCGGACAGCAGGGTTTTGGTGTATTTCATGTAAGCGTAGTGGAGCGGACAGCAGGGGTTTGGTGTATTTCATGTAAGCGTAGTGGAGCGGATAGCAGGGTTTTGGTATATTTCATGTAAGCGTAGTGGAGCGGACAGCAGGGTTTTGGTGTATTTCATGTAAGCGTAGTGGAGCGGACAGCAGGGTTTTGGTGTATTTCATGTAAGCGTAGTGGAGTGGACAGCAGGGTTTTGGTGTATTGCATGTAAGCGTAGTGGAGTGGACAGCAGGGTTTTGGTGTATTTCATGCAAGTGTAGTGGAGCAGAGTGGAGTGGACAGGTGAGATATCTCTGGTTTGAAGTGACATTCAGGAACAGCATCTCTCTGTTCTGAAGCCTGTATTCCCAACTGGTACCGAGTTTCCTTCAGTCCACATAAGCAAGTCTTCTTGTAAAGAATGTTTAAATCACTGTAGGATGAATCAATTGTCCTCACAATGACCATTTACTGGACACAGACTGGTTCTGTGGCGTAACTGCTTTATTAGAATCTTCAAAACAATCATTCACTTTTTACATACATCTTTATATGATTAATCTGATGATTACATTATTAAAGTGGAAGTTTTATATAGGATAAATATAAAAGATAAATGTGACTTTTCAAACATTAAGTATCTCACTGTATTTCATTGGTGAAGCCTGTACAACATGGAACTGCTTCATCTAACTTCCCCACAATCAGCCTTGTGTCTTTTCAGAAACAATTTGTTGCTGTAACAGTCAGAGAGCATGGCAAACAATAGTCTAAATAGAAACAGAGAATGTGCAGAACACATAAGATATACTAAACTATCCCTTTAAAAGGAGTGCTTAGCAAGGCTTAAAAACACATTTTCTTACCTTATTTACACAAGCAATATTATCACTGATCCCACTTCCTTCTATCTGCTGCTTCCTGGTACCGTATCTCTTCATGTGTTGTAATGGAAAGTCGCTGCAATCCAATCACACCACGTGTACCAGCAAGTGTGTCCTGAATGCATGGAGTGAGAAAATGGATTCTGAAGTATTGATAAGCACTCCTTTAAAGTAACTGTTAAAATGCTGAATTTGGCATGAGAGACAAGCGCAAGCTTCTTTAACACCAGAACCACCACGGCAGTCACTGTGATGGTTTTCACTTTTAAAATCTTAATTACTCCGTGTGTGTTAAAGATACGCGGTTGTCCGTTCTTGACTTTACTTAAATCCATGTATTAAATACCCTGATGGCGTTTGAAAGGCATGATCGCAAACAAAGAGTTATAATCTCCTCTACCTAGAACTGCCAAAGCCATCACTGACTGCCTTTTACAATACATGTTTTTATTATAAATATAACCTACAATATTCTATTTAATTTTTATATTTAAGCCGGTTATCTCTACTGCAGCCATCAATTCCTTCGTTTTGTACAAGGAATGCACCGGGGAAAATATCAGTAGGAGAGATTTCATCTTGAAGCTAGCCACAGCGCTTTGGCAGAAACATTTCGATGAGAAAACTGCAAAGCTGCAGGCTGCAGCAGCTCAACCTGGATTCAGTGCTGCACTGAGTGACAAACACAAAAGAAAAAACATGTTACTTTTGTTTTACATTAAAAACAACTTTTGTTTCTACAGTTTTGTATGTGCATATACCTGTTTACACACTAGTTTCTTTTGAAATGTTTATTTTATTACAGTTTTTATTTTTTTTAAGTAGTACATTATATATGTGGAAAGTTAGAAAATAAACACTTATGTTTAATTGTTAATTTAAATAGTGTTTCAGTTGTGCAGATGTTTGATATGACGTGCTTGAATAAAACGGATAGTTTGGCTTTCATTTTAATATTGATGTTGTTTAGAATGTAACAGTCATAATCACTGCCGGCGGTGATTTTAGGTAGGAGTATAACTGCGGTGGTTCTAGTGTTAAATCAGCACCCAAGAGCATAAAGCCTTCTCTTTCTGCCCTCTCGATAGCTCGAAATGTGGCTCGTCCCTCAACACACTGGCTGCATTGCTTTGTATTTATTTTAAATAGATTTTTTAGCAACTTGAATATATATAATGCTTATTGCGATATTTACTTCTCCTTACTAAACTAAACTCAACATTAAAATAACAATTTTACAAAATGTTGCACACACACCAAAAAAGAATAGAAAAAAATAAAATAAAAAAGAGCAATTCATTTTTGTATAGCCGGCAAGGTACTGCATTCCTGCGACTTTGTAGGAGCTGCCTTGCAGCAATCTAGACAGTACAACAGAACAGGGGGGTGCCCCCAGTCCAGGCATCTAGACAGTACAACAGAACAGGGGGGTGCCCCCAGTCCAGGCATCTAGACAGTACAACAGAACAGGGGTGTGCCCCCAGTCCAGGCATCTAGACAGTACAACAGAACAGGGGGGTGCCCCCAGTCCAGGCATCTAGACAGTACAACAGAACAGGGGGGTGCCCCCAGTCCAGGCATCTAGACAGTACAACAGGGTCGTCCCAGTCCAAGCGTACAAATACACACCCATTAGAAAAAACACTGACATTACACACTTAGTAAGTGACAATATAGAATACAGTTTCATAATGAAAATAAATATATAATAGCATAACAATATTGATTTATGTTTAAAATAGAACGGCTTGCAAGCCTGCCCTGAAGAAGTAAGAATAAAAAAAAATGCAGGATTATACATTGCTATTAAAACTACTGTGCTTGGGAGACATTTTTTCCAGAAATGTATTAAGTTTAATAAATGACATGATCAGAAGCGACAAACTACAGAATTACGCAGCATGGCTGGCTAATTTCATTGTACAACTTACAAAATGTAGTGTGCAACAGGTATTTCCAGAGTTTGTATTAATGAGAATTGACTATTTGAATATAAAAAAAACAACTGGCATGTAGTTTGCATTATTTTTCCAACCAACACTTTGTTCTGTGTTCAAAATGCGCTAGTTAAAAATGCGAGTCCTGCAGATTGTCCCTTTCTTGCAGCCATCCCTTTATTGATGGGTGCCATTTATCTTGTTCACAAGTTCACTGTTCAGAGTCTAAGTTTTCTTTCTAATATTCACTCAATGAAGTCCTCTGTATAAACATTTGTGGCCTCATGAGTGATTTAAGAATTCAGTTAACCTTCTGGTCTAGTTATTTCTGTGGACAAGTTTTCTCTTCAGCATGAATTTGCTCATGCTTTCTAAGAAGATACGTCCGCCCGAAACTTACATCACATTCCGTACAATGGTATGGCTTCTCTCCTGTGTGAGTTCGCAGGTGTATTTTAAGGCTTCCTAAATGGTAAAACCCTTTATCACAGTGAGTACAGTGAAATGGCTTCTCTTCTGTGTGAGTCCACTGGTGAGTTTTAAAATGCCCTAATGCATTGAAACTCTTCCCGCACTCGTTACACTGATAGGGTTTCTCTCCTGTGTGAAGTCGCTGATGTGTTCGAAGGTGTCCTAACTGAATGAAGCTCTTCTCGCATTCAGTACATTGATATGGCTTCTCGCCTGTGTGAATTCGCTGGTGATTTTTAAGGGTTCCTAACTCATTAAAACTCTTGCCACATTCAGAACAAGCATATGGTTTCTCCCCTGTGTGAATTCGCTGATGACTCTTAAGGGTTCCAAACTGATTAAAACTCTTCCCACATTCAGTGCAGTTATAAGGTTTTTCTCCTGTATGAATTCTCTGGTGTTTTCGAAGGACTCCTAACTGACTAAATCTCTTCCCACATTCATAACAGGGATGTGGTTTCACTCCTTTGTGAGATAGCTGGTGTCTTTTAAGGTATCTTAATTCACTGTAACTCTTGCTACAGTCAGTACAAGTATCACGGTTTCACGCCTGTGTGAACTTGTTCATGTGATTTCAGGTTTCCTAGCGACTGAAACCCTTCCCACATTCAGTACAGAGATGTGGTTTCACTCCTACGTGAATCTGTTGGTGTCTTTTAAAGCTTCCTAAGCGACTGAAACTCTTCCCACAATCATTACATATAAGACAGTTGCTTGTGTATTTGGAATGGTCAGACACAGAACCCTGAAGCCCTGCGGCCTCTTGTGAAGGTTCCTCTTCATCAGCCTCCTCAGGCTCCTCCTCTTTAATTCTGACAAGCTCCACTTCGAAGACCTCCTCTTTAACATGGACAGGTTCCAGGTCAGGCTCCTCTTCTTTAATTCTGACAATCTCCACTTCACATACTTCCTCTTTAACATGGACAGGCTCCATCTTTGGTCCTCGCCTTACACCAATATAGGCCAGTTCTGTAAAACATAAAACACAAGTTTTAGTGCAAACCTACCAAAAAACTAGGTAGAATTTAACCTGCAGCCAAACAACCACTGGGCCAACAAATAGCATGAGAATAGAACAAATGCAACAGCACTCCAACTAAAGATACAACATGCATGTCCATGAGTGTTCTAACAAGGTCCCATCCTGAGTGCAATTATGTTTACAAATTATATGCAATTCATAAATCGCCCGACACAAGATGTGTGTGAGGGACAACAAGTTTTACCGTTATACTTTGCCCGTCAGACAAGTACTTTCTTTTCTTCTTTTGTCAATGCTCTGTTGCTAGAAAAACTCCCGTAGATTTCTATGGAATCGAGCAAGGTCCTTAAAACTCTGAACTGCGGAAGTTTCGCACATATAAAAGAAAAAAAAAAATGCATAACTCTAAACCTCAAAGCAAAAATATATCCAGAGTACACAAATACACATATCCTTTTAATTTGCAAAGTTAGTTCTGCCTGCAACGGACGTGTTATGCAGAATGCTTTAATTCAGCTCTACAGGCAGTGTTCTGCAGGGAAATCACAGGGGCATAAACTTACTGACGTTTGGATTAGTGATGTTTTACTGTATATGAATACTAGTTCACTTTGACCTGGTTAATCCAACACTTCATTTGTCAAAATTGAAATCCGACATAGATTTGAGATATTAATGTTACTTAAAGACATCACTGCAAAACATGTCTGTATAAGACAAAGAATGCTGATTAGGGTCTAAACACAAGTAACAAGATAATATTTATAATCAGGGGTTCATAACAGAAAACTGCTACTGATGTTAACCTGGCATGCAAAGTGAAATTCATGCAGTTTAATAGGTTAATTAGAAAATGCACAAAATACCTCAACTTATGTAGGAGTTTAAGCTAAAACCGACTACTGTTACGCTTAACTTTGTTAATTCATTGCCATGTCTGTTAAGTTATTTTCTGCATTCAATCAAACTAAGTTACTTTCTCTCTTGCCACGGATTGTATGTATATACACAAAGTATGTTTATTAACATACATCAGAGACACTGGGCAAGTAAATATAGATTAATATTCAATATTAAAAGGAAGTGATTTTGAATATAGCTAGTACACCCTAGGGCAAGTGACAGTGAAACAGCACAAGACTCTTGGTCTGTAGACTGCTTTACTACACTGGAATAGTAACACTAGGTAAACATACTCTAAATAACACAGACAGGTACACTCACATTGTTTATAAAATAGAACAGTAATCATGTTTTTTATAATTTAAATAAAAATACACCTTGTTTACTTACATGTAATTGATGATGCTTTCGATCTATACAGTAAGCTTGCATTGCACAACTGCAGCAGACTGAGGCAAAACAAAGCTTTATTTACAGTCACCGCTCCAAGCAGGTCATCAGTCACATTTTACTACTACTAAAAATCTTAACACTAATACTACTGCTAAATAATATGAACTTGCGCTTGACCCCAGACAGTCGCTTGTGCAGTTTGCATTCACCATTTTTTTTTTTTTGGTCGTCTGGGCATTTAACAAAAAAATCCCAAACAGCAGAGGGGTTTCGAGACATTTCATTCAATACAGCGTTTTGCTGTCAAGATGGTGAATGAAGAAATTTGCCTCTGGAGCTGAGCTGGAGAGGGGAGGGGCGGACGAAATTAAAATTTAGCGTTATCGTATATTTTGTATGTTTCAAACATATTCTACCATAGCACTTCTCTTACACTGTCTTGTACACGAGGTATCCAGTACATATTTTACTGAAGCAATTCAGCCACTAGAGGTATGACCCAGTGCTTTGGCATAATAATATACCCTCCTTCATACATGACAGCGATGCCATATAGAGTTGCTACGTATAACGATTTGGTAGAGGATTTTAATACAACAACTATTGTTAAGTAATATGCATTATACAAATCAAAAGATCAAATTTTGCATGCGAGTGACATTTAATGTGTGATTTATAGTATTCACACAATGTGAAACGATTTCTGTTTACAAAGAAAAAAAAAAATTAGAAAAAACCTACACAGTGCGTGAATTGCGTCTGACAAACCTTTGAAGGTTTAAAACAATCTTCTAATTCCTGGCTAGCGAACAAACTCTCGAACATTCTAATACAGCCCTACACAGAACTGAGGCAGCTGGGGGACTAAAGCTCAGTGAAACTAAGGTGAGCTTGTCAAAAAACCTAAAAACAAAACAAACGTGTGTATTGGGCACAGAATTTAAAAAAAAAAAAAATCTAAAAAACACATCCAGGCCCTAACTAACAGGAATCTTCAAATTAGTATCCATCAACCTTACCTAATATTTATGCAGAGTGACAGATAACCTACAGAAAGTGTGCTTTCTCTTATGCCTTACTGCTAGAACTAAAAGGTTGCTGCTCAAAAAATTTGAAAAATACCTTACTAAAAAAAAAAGTAATTTTTCTGCTGGCTGGTAAGGGAGCTTCATGTTCAAATCAACAGGACGTCACAAACCTCCAACATAAAGATTCCACTTATAATGATATGATTAAAGCATACTGTACCGTTGATGGCATCCCTGCACATCACTGATTGCATTGGTCGAACAGTACTATAAATGAGCATCAAGGACAAAAAACATACTTTGAGAAGCTATTGCTGTAATTTCAAAACAAAACTTTTCCGCCCACCCAAAAGGGGTTTTAAACAAATGTTGTGTTTCCAGTTACAAAAGCAGTAACTTGAGTCACAGATTGAACAGCAGTAATTGGGTTCCTTGGCCTTGCAGAGCTTCACAAAGACCTGTCCAGACCCCCAATCAAATCGGCGCAAGTACCGGCTTTTCCATTCTAGCTTGCTGTATTCAAGCTTAGTTCACATCTAAATCGGACAGTAAATACTAAGACATAATTGGTACAAATTAATTTTATTATCCACCAAAACCAGCTAATAAATACTTTGCACGAGGAAAGCAACCAATCGCATACCTGTAACTACCGAGTCAGCCAATCACAGCCGGTCAGCTCGACTTGATTGCAGACAGAATCTTCTATGGCTACTGATTTTCCACGATCTCGGAATCACGGACGGAATCGTGGAATTAGGCATTGGGAACGGAATTGACATTTTGGGAATGGAATTCTGCTTTGCAACTGCACTTAAAAAAAAAAAAACCTGTCTTTTACCACTGTTATTCTCCTAGAAAAAATAATGGATTGCTTTGAAAACTAAACTACCCAGAAGACCAGCGATGACGCTTGTATAAAACGTTTTTGCATTTTTATATGGATCATTGAATAACGAGAAAGCGGGTGGTTTTGTGGGCGTTACGCTGATGGACTGTCTGTCTGTTGCGGCGCTGCCTGTGTGCTGTGCGAGTCGAGTTGTTTAAAAATCCAACTCCTGTTCTGTGGAATAATTTTGGAGTTGTATAAACAGAAAAGTGAAAAGTACCTGAAAGAAATGGTCAACCCCCTCCCCCCCCTTAAAAAAAACTTAATTCAATTTATGTATTCATTTATCTAGTTATTATCGCAGATCCGTTACTCCATCACCCGCTGAACACAAGGAAACAACACGGTGGTTGAGGTGAAACCTTTAGTTTTATCACTTCTTATTTCTAATTTATCATTAACTCCTTAATAATACTACGTACTCAAGTTTGTTTTACTTGTGTTGCTATAACATGGTTCTCTCTACTCTAGCTACTGTAGTAAGAACAGAAAATGGTGAAAATTGTACATTCAACAAAGAGTGGACCAATAAATACTTATTTATTTTACCAACTGTACCGAACGCAAAGCCAATGTGTTTTTTGTGCAATGAATGTGTGTCAGTGGTTAAGGAATACAATATGAAAAGGCATTTTGAAACCAAACAAGGAGCTTTTGGAAATACGTATCCAGAGGGCACTGATCTCTTCTTGACAGTTCTGCTATTGATACGTCACATGCATTTAAAAATATTTGTAATGACACTCAGTTACATTCTCACACTGTTCTATTATTCAAGTACTATTCACATGGTAATTGTGTAAGTCTTCTTCAATATATGAACATTAAGTTATGTAATATTTATTATTGTTTAAAAATGTGCAGAGTTAAATACTCTGGCCTGCCTACTCCAAACTTTTTTCCAATCTGGCCCCCCTTTAATTTAAAAAACTAGTTGAAGAGCCCTGCTCTAACTAAGGCAACTCTGTCTGTCCAGGGTATACGAGAAACACATGCAAGCAGCTTTGCAGCAAGTACAGCATAAACCAGTCTGCGTTTTTGCAGATGAAACTACAGATGGGAGAGAGGAGTGTCCTGAACATTGTGGTTAGTTTGTCATTTTATGGAGATTGTGTATTTATTATTTTCCTGGTACTCCCTTTGTCAGTTGTAAGTGGCAAATCACATTGAGCTGCAGGTCATGGTTTTTTAAATTTAAATGATTTAAATCAACATGCTGGCTTCAAAGTGACAGAGATGTGTGGCAGCATTTTAAAATATTTTCTGATGAGGAAACACTTCTAATTTAAAATGTCACCTAGATTTATGTTTGCAAAAAACTGAAGCACCCTAAAACAGCCCCCTAAAAATGTGACGTGTTTATTCAAGTTAAAAACAAATGTTATTACTTTACTTTGTTTACTGCGAAGACACAACAATGGTATTATTATTATTATTATTATTATTATTATTATTATTATTTATTATTATTATTTATGTATTTATTTTTTTTAAGTGTTGTTTAGTCTGGTTTTACTTGAAATACACACAAGATTTTTTGTAGTGCATTCTTGTGAAGTAAGGCCTTTCTTACTTCTGGGATATTTTTCCACTTTAATAGAGTGTTACATACAGAGCTCCAGATAAGGTTTTCAGCACTGCTCACAGCAAAGCAAGACCAACAGTAAAAATGGACTTCTGGAGTATCAAGGCCCCTGCAAGACATCACTGGCTGAAAATGTGTATGGAATTGGCGCCTGCACCTTTAATATGGTACAGTTGTAATATGGTAAACAGCATGCTGCAGCTCCCATGCTCAGTGTTAGTCAAGTCCTGATCTGACAGCATGGAACACAGACAGCTTTTATGATTACATGTTACCGTTTCTTTCAGCAAAAACAAGTTTAAATTGCAATGTCTTTGTTCTGCTACTTTAGATATTATATACACCACCAATTATTTCACTATTTCTCATATTTTCTGGAGTACAATCGGAGAGATATATTTAGTGAATGTCAGTTTATTTTACTACAGTCAATTAAGCTGCAATACATTTCATCTCTATCTATCTATCTATCTATCTATCTATCATCAGCAGTACACTTCTTAATTACAGTCCCAAGTATTTCTATGTATCCTGACGGTAAACAGCGTAAACCAATTACATCTGGGATAGTTGCGGCTGCTAAAAAAGACACAACAGATGAAAAAAATCTGCTTGTGGGACTCAAAACTGTATTTAGGCACTCTACGATTTTACTGGCGAAAGACAATGTAGGTTTATGTTATCTTCAATATCAAGCCATACAGATAAATAACATAAGGAAATGCATTAACTTATAAAACATAAAACACTGAATATTATAGGCAGTTTTTTGTTTTTTTTGCGGTTGCCTCTGCCGATGGTTCCAGTTGGATTTGTAGCTGCACTGGGGTGTTTACGCTTCAACCTGTGTAGCTTCGAATTTCTTATTCTTACTGCGATTGGCTGCAAAGACAGCAGGGCTAGACGGAGACAGGATCAAGTTTGTTCGGTTGTTTTTTCTTGTGTACAGTTCCCTAATAACGGAAGACATTGTACTGTGGGAGATGTAGTTGAAAGTGAAAGTTTTATGGGAGGGGAGGCAGACAAGCTGTGCAGCACAATTGCACATTAAATTTAATTTCAGTGTGTATTTGGGATTTTTTAATGCATAAAAACGGCAGGTACACAGCTTAGCTGGACCGCTGGTTACATAATTACTTTTTTTTTTTTCTTTTTATAAATTTAGTCGTTGCCAATTACTTTTATTATTTTCTCCCAATTTAGAATGGCCAATTATTTTTTAAGCTCTGCTCACCGCTACTACCCAGCTGACTCGGGAGGGTGAAGACGAACACACGCTGTCCTCCGAAGCGTGTACCGTCAGCCGACCGCTTTTTTTCAAACTGCGGACTCACCACGCAGCCACCCAAGAGCTACAGCGTCGGAGGACAACGCAGCTCTCGGGCAGCTTACAGGCAAGCCCGCAGGCGCCCAGCCAGACTACAGGGGTCGCTGGTGGGCGGTGAGGGTCGCCAATTGTGCGCCGCCCCCTGGGAGCTCCCGTCCACGGTCGGCTGTAGAATAGCCTGGACTCGAACTCGCGACATCCAGACTATAGAGCGCATCCGGCACTCTAGCGAGTGCTTTTACTGGATATGCCACTCGGGAGTCCCTACATACAATGACTTTGATAACGTTTTGAAAATGAACGAATATCCGAACATGAAAATTCCATGCTCATCCCAGCACTAGCTCAAAAGTTTGCAACATTTTTCTAAAAGGAAAAAAAAAGCTATCAATGTTTCATAACACAAATTACTGTTGTTTTAATTGAAGTGCTCTTAGTTACACGCACCCACGGTATTCCTACCAGCTTTAAAACAGTCATACAATATTATGCAATTTTTGTTTGAGAAAAACCCAAGTAAAAGCTACTACTATATTCAAAGTTGATTTTGATTTTTTTTTTTTTAAATCAAAGTTTATCTTCCAAATTATACTTGGTGACTATTTGGTTAAAAAAAGAATGCTTACCGAAGTTCAAAATTGTAAAAATGTATACCAGCAGGAAAACGGTCATTCATTTCGACAAAAACAAAAGACAATAAATGCACATCTGCTTCATTTCTAAACATACAGCTGCCATTCTCTTCTACAAATGGAGAACAGTTTTAAAACCCCACTGTCTTGAATTTGGTTATTTGTTTTCTCATCATAAAAGAGTAACTCGTTTACAGAGCCGAGTTCTGCTATACAATGACATGTGATGTTTTTGTAGGTGTGTGAAGAGGAAGATGGAAGGCTTGTTTGTTATCGCTGCTTCTGTCCATGACAAATACGGTAATTCACGGGTTTTCATGACATAGCCTCCATTTACTTCATGTTTGGAATTCTATTGTACAGTATAGCTACACAATCCTTCCCTGACCGATTCCAAACTGTCCGTACGGTTTCAAACTGAGCCTATTGCATGCCCAGTTGTGGGACTGTACTACATGGAAATGATTTCACAGTGTCTTGCGTTGAAATGTATTAACATGTAATACACAGTTAATACCGGTACATAAAAAATATGAACATTACGAGGTTAATATTAGGAAGGTTTTACCAAGTAACGTTTCGACTGAAGAAAAAAAACACAGGAGTCAGAACCAGGGGAAGCAAACTGAAAGGGCTATTAAAAGTACCCTCTCCTCTTAAGTTTTAGAAACTTTAAAAGGCTTGTCAGAAAACACATTGCTATCAATAATCGATTTGACCTAAATATGCAGCCTTGGTGTTTCACGCAACCTGTTATTTTCTCAGAAGAAGCCAACCTTGGAAAACAGATTCCGAAGTTCTGCACAGACCTGCGCTGTTCACACAACAGAACTGCAGAAATATGCGCTTTTCAACCGCCAGAAGTTTCCATTGGTGCTGTGGTGCACACCCTCTCTCACACGTGACGCGCAGAAGCCAAAGGCAGCGTTCCTAAATTCAACACTGAGAAGCAACAACTCTCAAAATCGTTCCTAAACTCACCGTTGAGAGCAAGTGATGCGCAGCGTTGGCTCAACAAACTCACCAACTCTCAGAGCTGATCAAAAGAAAGATGGCGACACCCACAACCACGATCAAGCTGCTATATAAAAACTATGAATGGGATTAGATTGTAGATACAGATACCGCAATCCGCCTTCAGAACAGTAATTGTTAACACACACACACACACACACACACACACACACACACACACACACACACACACACACACACACACACACACACACACACACACACACACACACACACACACACACACACACACACACACACACACACACACACACACACACACACACACACACACACACACACACACACACACACAGAGTCCCCTCCAAAATTATTGGCACCCTTGATACAGATGAGCAAAAAAAACTGTATAAAATAAAACATACCAGTACTGAGCTATATTGTAATTTTCCAACATGTCGAACATATTTGACTTTATTAATGATTCAATGGAATCAACCAAAATTACACATTTCTCAAATTATAAATTTATTTCCAAAAAAAATGAAGCGTCACAATTATTGGCACCCTTGTTTTCAGTACTTTGTGCACCCTCCCCTTGCAAGGATAACAGCACTGAGTCTTTTTCTATAATGTTTAATGAGATTGGAGAACACATTGGGAGGGATCTCAGACCATTCCTCCATACAGAATCTTTCCAGATCCTTGATATCCTTCGGTCTGCGCTTATGGACTGCCCTCTTCAATTGAAACCTCAGGTTTTCAATGGGGTTCAAGTCTGGAGAATGAGATGACCATTGCAAAATGTTGATTTTGTGGTTGCTGGAAGATCCACTTGTGGTCAAGTTTCAGCCTCCTGGCAGAGGCAACCAGGTTTTTGGCTAAAATGTCCTGGTACTGGGTAGAGTTCATGATGTCGTTGACCTTAACAAGGGCCCCAGGACCAGTGAAAACAAAACAGCCCCACTGGTGTGCGTGGCCAAAGAGCTATTTTTGTCTCATCTGACCATAGCACCCGGTTCCAATTGAAGTGCCAATGCTGTTTAGCAAACTCCAGGTGCTTATGTTTGTTGGTTGCTCTCAATAAAGGCTTTTTTTCTGGCAACCCTTCCAAATAGCCTATTGGCATGGAGGTGGCGTCTAATTGTAGATTTGGAGACTTGGTGACCCCAAGATTCAACCGTTCTGTAATTCTCCAGCTGTGGCTCTTGGATTTCCCTTTGCCTCCCAAACCATCTGCCTCACTGTGCGTGGGGGCAAGATACACTTGCATCCTCTACCAGGCAAGTTTACTACTGTTCCAGTGGTTTTGAACTTCTTAATTATTGCCCTAATAGTGGTAAGTGGTATATTTCGTTTTTTAGCTTTTGTTTTGTACCCATTGCCTGATTTATGAAGGTCAACAACCATTTGTCTCGTTTCTTTGTGAGTTCTTTGCCTTTCCCCATGGTGATGGATGACAAATGGATTTCATATGTCTGTTACCTCATTTTTATACCCCAGTGAAGCAGGAAGCCATGGAAGGCCACAATACAGTTCCTTAAGACTGAGATGAACTTAAAGAAGTAGAATGTTAATGTAGATTTAATTTGTTTGATTTTATTTATAAGAATCTTTAGGGTTGCCAATAATTCTGACACCTATCTTTTTGAGAACATTTTTTATTACTTGTTAATAAAAAACTCTGAGCAATTGTATTAGAATAAAAGAATATGGTTTTCCCATGTATTTGAGCATAAAATACAGCTCATTACCTGTGTTGTTTATTTTATACAGCCTTTTTTGCTCATCTTTATCAAGGGTGCCAATAATTTTGGAGGTGACTGTGTGTGTGTGTGTGTGTATATATATATATATATATATATATATATATATATATATATATATATATATATACTGTATATATATTAGTGTTGTTTTTTTTAACAAAGTAACACAGCATATTTAATAAAAAAACTTGTATTTGAGATTTTGTAATATTCTTTTTAGATTCTGAAGCTGCAGGCCGATAGGCAGAATCGCTCATTTTAAATAGCGAACCTGAACAGGCTGAACCAAGTACTACTGCCAATGTTCCCCTAGAATTAGGGAAAACAACAGATGCAGGTATACCACTTAGCTAGAATTTATATAAACACTAACCATGTTTGAATTTCATTTCATTTGTGTTTACTTTCAACTTTTATACGCAAGAAACACCAGTGAATAGAATTGTAAATTGGTGTCGTTAAGTTATTTGAGGGACATTCTAAAAGTGGAAAAGGCTTAACGTGGTTTATGTGCTTATCAAACCAATCAGTAACACTTTACTACACAGGCTGCCCAACAATGCGATTCAATATACAGAACATAATCAAGTTAATATTTTTAACCCTTTGCAGTCCATTTATTAATTGTGCGTCAGGCTCGCCAGGTCCAATTTATTTTCACACGAACAATTAATTTTAGACGCGCTGTTTAAAAGTATTTTTTTCCACAGTCAAACGGGTTTAAATGGCCCTGCATATCAACAAAGCACTCACTGGGCATCTCCAGCCCTGCCCCACCCTTTCGTTCGCTATCGCTTTCACATATGCTGACAAATAAATAATAATAATAGTCGTACATACCGATCAATCATCTCCTGATGACTCGTTTTATCACCAAACTCCTCAATAATGCAATCCGTCATTATTTTATTACTATAACATCTCGAAAAAGCTCTGCAAATGTCCGTGATAGTCTCTGTGCGCTAACACAGTAACACCCAGCTTGTTTCCTTATGACCGCCCCTATCTGATGCCAGGGGCAAGTATGACTATTGATGAGATACGCCTTTTTTTTTTTTTTTATCAGCTTGTCTCGGCTCCTGTCGCTCCCACTCGGCCATTGAATGGTTTTCTCGGCTTTTTCCGGAGAAAAAATCACTTTTGCATTTTTGCGTTTTGATGATGTCGGACAGGGTCGGACAAAGGACCTGATAGGAATAATTGCAATGCAGTCCGACAATGGACCGCAAAGGGTTAAATATAAAATTTACAGAAGGATTACTCCATAGTCCAATCAGTTTAATCACACCAATCGTATTCTTCTGCATTATTAACGTTTTAGAATGTCCATCAGATGCTAAGAAACAAGTCGGCCAATGATACAGAGCTGGGGACATTACATGAAAAATGAATACGATACCATTACATACACACAATATATATATATATATATATATATATATATATATATATATATATATATATATATATATATATATATATATACACACACTAATATATATACAGTACTGTGCAAAAGTTTTAGGCAGGTGTGAAAAAATGCTGTAAAGTAAGAATGCTTTCAAAATAGACATGTTAATAGATTATATTTATCAATTAACTAAATGCAAAGTGAGTGAACAGAAGAAAAATCTAAAATCAAATCCATATTTGGTGTGACAACCCTTTGCCTTCAAAACAGCATCATTTCTTCTAGGTACACTTGCACAAAGTCAGGGATTTTGTAGGCATATAGTCAGGTGTATGATTAAACAATTATACCAAACAGGTGCTAATGATCATCAATTCAATATGTAGGTTGAAACACAATCATTAACTGAAACAGAAACAGCTGTGTAGAAGGAATAAAACTGGGTGAGGAACAGCCAAACTCAGCTAACAAGGTGAGGTTGCTGAAGACAGTTTACTGTCAAAGGTCATACACCATGGCAAGACTGAGCACAGCAACAAGACACAAGGTAGTTATACTGCATCAGCAAGGTCTCTCCCAGGCAGAAATTTCAAGGCAGACAGGGTTTCCAGATGTGCTGTCCAAGCTCTTTTGAAGAAGCACAAAGAAACGGGCAACGTTGAGGACCGTAGAGCGCAGTGGTCGACCAAGGAAACACTGCAGCAGATGAAAGACACATCATGCTTACTTCCCTTCGCAATCGGAAGATGTCCAGCAGTGCCATCAGCTCAGAACTGGCAGAAAACAGTGGGGCCCTGGTACACCCATCTACTGTCGGAGAAGTCTGGTCAGAAGTGGCCTTCAAGGAAGACTTGCGGCCAAAAGCCATACCTCCGACGTGGAAACAAGGCCAAGCGACTCAACTATGCACGAAAACACAGGAACTGGGGTGCAGAAAAATGGCAGCAGGTGCTCTGGACTGATGAGTCAAAATATGAAATATTTGGCTGTAGCAGAAGGCAGTTTGTTAAGCCGAAGGGCTGGAGAGCGTACGCGAATGAGTGTCTGCAGGCAACAGTGAAGCATGGTGGAGGTTCCTTGCAAGTTTGGGGCTGCATTTCTGCAAATGGAGTTGGGGATTTGGTCAGAATTAATGGTCTCCTCAATGCTGAGAAGTACAGGCAGATACTTATCCATCATGCAATACCATCAGGGAGGCATCTGATTGGCCCCAAATTTATTCTGCAGCATGACAATGACCCCAAACATACAGTGAAAGTCATTAAGAACTATCTTCAGCGTAAAGAAGAACAAGGAGTCCTGGAAGTGATGGTATGGCCCCCACAGAGCCCTGATCTCAACATCATCGAGTCTGTCTGGGATTACATGAAGAAAGAGAAGCAACTGAGGCTGCCTAAATCCACAGAAGAACTGTGGTTAGTTCTCCAAGATGTTTGGGCCAACCTACCTGCCGAGTTCCTTCAAAAACTGTGTGCAAGTGTACCTAGAATTGATGCTGTTTTGAAGGCAAAGGGTGGTCACACCAAATATGGATTTGATTTAGATTTTTTTTCTGTTCACTCACTTTGCATTTAGTTAATTGATAAATATAATCTATTAACATGTCTATTTTTGAAAGCATTCTTACTTTACAGCATTTTTTCACACCTGCCTAAAACTTTTGCACAGTACTGTATATAGTTCATTTAAAAAGTAGCGCTATTGTACTATATATATCAGTATTGGTATTTAATCAGCGGCGCTTCATCTTTCCTGTCTTTTTAAAGCACCCTTTTCCACATCCCGTAAATCAAGTCAAGTATCGATACTCTGTGTCTCCGTTACAATTTCTGAGTCCACTTTTGTAATCTTTCTTTTTATACCACCATTCTTTATTGATGTTAACAGATTCTATCGGAGACTTGAATTTGACACACTGAAACAAGGCCACCGCTCTGCTTTGCAATGCACTCAGGGAGTTGCAGTCTAGGCTACATTGCTGAAGTAAACCTTGCAGCTGACGCTGCTGCAGAGACACACACACAACATGCTGCAGAGACACACACACAACATGCTGCAGAGACACACACACAACATGCTGCAGAGACACACACACAACATGCTGCAGAGACACACACAACATGCTGCAGAGACACACACACAACATGCTGCAGAGACACACACTACATGCTGCAGACACACACTACATGCTGCAGAGACACACACACAACATACTGCAGAGACACACACAACATGCTGCAGAGACACACACACACAACATGCTGCAGAGACACACACACAACATGCTGCAGAGACACACACTACATACTGCAGAGACACACACAACATGCTGCAGAGACACACACACAACATGCTGCAGAGACACACACACACACTACATGCTGCAGAGACACACACAACATGCTGCAGAGACACACACACAACATGCTGCAGAGACACACACAAAACATGCTGCAGAGACACACTACATGCTGCAGACACACACTACATGCTGCAGAGACACACACACAACATGCTGCAGAGACACACACACACACACTACATGCTGCAGAGACACACACACAACATGCTGCAGAGACACACACACACACTACATGCTGCAGAGACACACACACAACATGCTGCAGAGACACACACACAACATGCTGCAGAGACACACACACAACATGCTGCAGAGACACACACAACATGCTGCAGAGACACACACACAACATGCTGCAGAGACACACACACACAACATGCTGCAGAGACACACACTACATGCTGCAGAGACACACACACAACATGCTGCAGAGACACACACACAACATGCTGCAGAGACACACACACAACATGCTGCAGAGACACACACACAACATGCTGCAGAGACACACACAACATGCTGCAGAGACACACACACAACATGCTGCAGAGACACACACACAACATGCTGCAGAGACACACACACAACATGCTGCAGAGACACACACACAACATGCTGCAGAGACACACACACAACATGCTGCAGAGACACACACACAACATGCTGCAGAGACACACACACAACATGCTGCAGAGACACACACACTACATGCTGCAGAGACACACACACAACATGCTGCAGAGACACACACACAACATGCTGCAGAGACACACACTACATGCTGCAGAGACACACACACAACATGCTGCAGAGACACACACACTACATGCTGCAGAGACACACACACAACATGCTGCAGAGACACACACACAACATGGTGCAGAGACACACACTACATGGTGCAGAGACACACACTACATGGTGCAGAGACACACACTACATACTGCAGACACACACACACCATGCTGCAGAGACACACACACAACATGCTGCCGAGACACACACAACATGCTGCCGAGACACACACACAACATGCTGCAGAGACACACACACATGCTGCAGAGACACACACAACATGCTGCAGAGACACACACAACATGCTGCAGAGACACACACACAACATGCTGCAGAGACACACACTACATGCTGCAGACACACACTACATGCTGCAGACACACACACACAACATACTGCAGAGACACACACAACATGCTGCAGAGACACACACTACATGCTGCAGAGACACACACTACATGCTGCAGAGACACACACTACATGCTGCAGAGACACACACTACATGCTGCAGAGACACACACTACATGCTGCAGATACACACACTACATGCTGCAGATACACACTATATGCTGCAGAGACACACACACAACATGCTGCAGAGACACACACTACATGCTGCAGACACACACTACATGCTGCAGACACACACTACATGCTGCAGAGACACACACTACATGCTGCAGAGACACACACTACATGCTGCAGAGACACACACTACATGCTGCAGAGACACACACATGCTGCAGAGACACACACTACATGCTGTTTGCTTCCGAGTTTTACTTGTCCATGTCATGTAGATGTACAGAATATAATGTAGTGAGAAAAACGTATTTTTCATTTGATGATTTAATGATGCATTTGATGCATCTGTAAATATGATTTTTTCACAAAGGGTTCCTATGGACAAAGGAAATGACATTACTTGCAGCTCTAGTGAACCAACTGACAATCAAGTTAATTTAATGTATTCTCCCTGCAGCACACCCACACACCCTGCAGCACACCCACACTCCCTGCAGCACACCCACACTCCCTGCAGCACACCCACACTCCCTGCAGCACACCCCTCTCTAGTACACTAACTAGCCCCACTCCACTAACAAAAAAAAGAAAACAATAACGAACCACCAGAATGGTTCAAAAAGTTTGATCTGATTGTTTAAGCGAGGAAAACCAAAAAAAAAAATGTGGGAGGAGCAAAAAGATTGAACAAAAAAAAAAATCTAATGTTCAATAATTTGACTTCTGTTATTAAAGAAGTGGCGGGTAGACAGAACAGCTAATATATAGTGATAAGAATGTGTAGCATAAATATAGCATAAATATACATTTTGCAAGTATTGCTATTGTTTAAAAAAAATTATATTGTGTAAGGAATAAAGCAGAACTACTCCACTGTGCATTTTGTATCATTCATCTTATATATATATATATATATATATATATATATATATATATATATATATATATATATATAAGATATATATATATATATATATATATATATATAATTATGGGTTCAATTAATTAACTGAGAGCTCAGTTGGAACAAAAGCCAGAAGACACCGTGGGTCCACAGGAATGGCGTTGTGAACCACAGGGGCTCTCAATCCTGGCTCTGGGGACCCCGTCTCTTGTTCCAACATTCAATTACTTAATGGAACCCTTAATTAATTTGAGATTTGCACTTACGTATACAGTTGTATAAGGAACTTGAAATATACAGCTTTTTATAATCTTAACCATTTAAAAAGTCTAAGCAATCAGACAGCTTTCTACATTAGTGTATTATAATAAGGTCTGCTATTGCATCTCGTTTAAGCGCTGCTTCACTGTACTGGTCGTTAAGAGTGTTGTTTATGTCATCATCGGGATCATTCTGAAAAATGGTCATTTCTGGGGGTTCATCGCCATCGAGCAAGCAAATACTGTGCAGTACGCAGCATGCTAAAATTCCTTTGCCATTAAGTCAGTCCTATACATATCTGAATATTTAAGCCTCCTAAAGCGCCCTTTGAGAATTCCAAATGCTTGTTCGAATACTACGTGGCTGGAACTCAAACACCGGCTGAAGCTTTTCTGTGAGTTAGTGAGATGACCGTTACCTCTGTGTGGGGTCATCAAAAAGGTGTCAAGGGGATATGCTGAATCGCCAAGAAGATGCGTATTTGGCCTCAGTATTGTATCAGTGTCATTTGTTAATTTGCAATACACTGGACTACGTTTGAACATTGTGGCACAGTTCGATGATCCTGGCCAGCCAGCAAACACATCAGTAAATACCATGTTAGCATCACAAACGCCTTGCAACACAATTGAATGAAACCCCGTGCGGTTGTAATAGCTGGCACTATCTGTTACGGGCCCTCTAATTGGAATGTGTGTCCCATCAACGCATCCAATTACATTCAGGAAACTTCTTGTCCCACAAAATTCTTGAAACTGTTTGCAGTCTTTCAAAGCATTGTTCCCAGTGGGGAAAACAATAGATTCTTTGCTTAAAGCACTTTTTTTTTTTTTTTTTTTTTTTAACAAAAATGAATAAACTCCCTATGAGCGTGAGCTCTCCCCAACCCAAATCTATCCGCTACCCCTAGTAAGATGAAGCAGGCAGTTCGCACTTTCTAAAAAACGTCACAAAGAAAATTCCGACTCGTATTTTATGCGTGCCAGTTGTAATGAGAGAATATATAAAATAAACCAAACAAGGAATCAACGACCAATTCACTTCAGCCTGTTCAGGTCTGTATAAGGACACGGGAATTTTGCCAAAGTTTGTTTACCTATCTTTGCTCTAAATTATTACAAGCTGCGTTAAAACTTTAAAGTTCAAATGTTTTAGAAATAGAGCCATCAGCTAACTAAAGGCACGCCTAATTTAACATCCAACTATTTAAAAGAATATGTATGTGTATTTTTAAGGTAAACAGCACGTACAAACGCCAGGATTCCTGTATATCAATTGATTGTATATTCAAAGGATTCTAACACGAATGCACAGCTTACCTGCTACACAGAGTTCCGTTTAGCGACTCCACTCCCGAATAAACTCCAACAGCAACAGCCAGACCCAAAGGTATTAAAATGAAGATAATTATATAGGGGGGGAAATATTTTAAATTGTTAGCTGCTTCTCCTCAACTTGCACCCTCCCCGTGGCTTCTTCCTGTTGAGTTACATGAAATAAGCCCCTCCACGACTCACTACACACTAGTTCCACCTAAGGTCGAGATAAGCAAAGAATATATTTCGGATAAGGATTCCACAGCTGCCCAAAATACTTGCAGTGGGGTTGTTTTTTTGAAAAACGTTCATGGCCGTTAATGTGCAGGGACCCACATATCTAAGCTGAAGGGTTGCGTTCTCATATCACAGAGCCTGCTGCTCGTGGCTGCTGTCTGTCTGTCTGTCTGTCTGACGTCACACGCAGCTTCTAGAGAAACTCCTTCTCCAAACCTTGCAGCGCAGCCCAGTGAAGCGCTTGAAAACACACCGCTTTATAAAACCATCTGACCACTGGCAGTGACAGTTGTGGTTGTGTCATACATTGAACATGATGTGTGGTATGTATAGGCTGGGTCACTACCAGTGGTAAAAGGGTTTTAAAAGATGGAATTCATTGTTTGCGGTGCATCATTGAAAACACGTCTGGTGTATACATTACTGTAAACACTAACCCCCTAAGTTTCAGTAGGAAATGACTGACGTGAATAGCTCTAGTGTGTGATGCTATTACATTTCATATTAAGGTAGCTGCAGAATGATTTATGAGTATGCTATCAAATAGGTTTGTTAAAAACACTGTTAAAACAACCAGCTCAATAAACTGCGTAAACCAAGCACAATGTGTGTGTGTGTGTGTGTGTGTGTGTGTGTGTGTGTGTGTGTGTGTGTGTGTGTGTGTGTGTGTGTGTGTGTGTGTGTTGAATCATTTTCACATCAAATTAACTATTGAAGCTGCGGGTGGAGTTGAGTGACGTCACGCAGCAGCACTCGAAGAACGCGCATCTCCGCGATTCTGTGCAGAACAACCAAGGGCCGCCGAGAGCCGTCATGGGCCCCGGGGAAGGATTGGTATGTCCCTAAGCTTTTTGGTGTAGTAAAATATGAAATGCGAGAGATCAAATCATTGTGAAAGGAAGTGTTTGACAGCGCCTGGATACACAATCGTTTTACAACCACCTGGAAGTTGGTTACTTATTCCCGGTTCCTTATTTGCGATGTAGTTGACAAAGCAGCGCGTCCTTTTTCTATGTGTTTTAAATCACTTACACATCTTGCTCAATTAATATATTGCTACTATTTAAAACATAATTGCTCCTTCTTTAAAAATAACGAAAATATTAATAACAAACCTGTAACAGCAGCATAGCGGTACCCTATATTACCCGCTTGTTTTGCCCCATTTACCCCATTAGACGCCTTGCTCACTGAATATCGAGCTATCCCTAGATAGGTTATCGTCTCCTCTTTGCAAAAACACTAAAGATTTTAGTGAGCAAGCCGTACCCCACGAACAGCAGCACCCCAAAGCGTAGCCCATTATGACCAATACAGAACGCATGGGGGCACGTCTTTGGATGCCCGGTGTACCCCCTTAGACGGCTTGCTCACTAAATATCGAGCTATCTCTAAATAGGGTATCACCCCCTCTTTGTAAAACCACTAACGATTTTAGTGAGCAAGCCGTACCCCACGATCAGCAGCACCCCAAAGAGTAGCCCATTATAACCAATACGGAACGCATGGGGGCACGTCTTTGGATGCCCCATTTACCCCCCTTAGACGGCTTGCTCACTAAATATCGAGATATCCCTAGATAGGATATCACCCCCTCTTTGCAAAACCACTAATGATTTTAGTGAGCAAGCCGTACCCCACGAACAGCAGCACCCCAAAGCGTAGCCCATTATGACCAATACAGAACGCATGGGGGCACGTCTTTGGATGCCCGGTGTACCCCTTAGACGGCTTGCTCACTAAATATCGAGCTATCCCTAAATAGGTTATCACCCCCTCTTTGTAAAACCACTAACGATTTTAGTGAGCAAGCGGTACCCCACGATCAGCAGCACCCCAAAGTGTAGCCCATTATAACCAATACAGAACGCATGGGGGCACGTCTTTGGATGCCCGATTTACCCCCCTTAGACGGCTTGCTCACTAAATATTGAGATATCCCTAGATAGGTTATCACCCCCTCTTTGCAAAACCACTAATGATTTTAGTGAGCAAGCCGTACCCCACGATCAGCAGCACCCCAAAGTGTAGCCCATTATAACCAATACAGAACGCATGGGGGCACGTCTTTGGATGCCCGGTGTACCCCCTTAGACGGCTTGCTCACTAAATATCGAGGTATCCCTAGATAGGTTATCGTCTCCTCTTTGCAAAAACACTAAAGATTTCAGTGAGCAAGCCGTACCCCACGAACAGCAGCACCCCAAACCGTAGCCCATTATGACCAATACAGAACGCATGGGGGCACGTCTTTGGATGCCCGGTGTACCCCCTTAGACGGCTTGCTCACTAAATATCGAGCTATCCCTAGATAGGTTATAAAACCCTCTTTGCATTAGGACAGTATTTTGACTTTTGAGGTATCTTCAAACCGTTAGTACCTTTTAAACCTTACAGTGGTGTATTCATATATATATATATATATATATATATATATATATATATATATATATATATTATTGTTAAAATGATCAGTGACTTATGTTCCTTGTCTTTACTTTTTTCCCAACTAAAAAAGAAAATACAATTATACAAATAAAAAAGGTCTGTATTCTGCCTACACAGCAGAGAACAGAGCTATAGATACTTTCAGCACCACAAACTGAAGCTTGGGGAAATATAAATGTAATTAGTAATACACATGCTTTAATATATAATAATTAAAAAATATGAATATATGCAACTCTGCTTCACATTATTTACACTACTGTGCAAAAGTTTTAGGCAGGTGTGAAAAAATGCTGTAAAGTAAGAATGCTTTAAAAAATAGACAATTAATAGTTAATAGTTTATATTTATCAATTAACAAAATGCAAAGTGAGTGAACAGAAGAAAAATCTAAATCAAATCCATATTTGGTGTGACCACCCTTTGCCTTCAAAACAGCATCAATTCTTCTTGGTACACTTGCACACAGTTTTTGAAGGAACTCGGCAGGTAGGTTGGCCCAAACATCTTGGAGAACTAACCACAGTTCTTCTGTGGATTTAGGCAGCCTCAGTTGCTTCTCTCTCTTCATGTAATCCCAAACAGACTCGATGATGTTGAGATCAGGGCTCTGTGGGGGCCATACCATCACTTCCAGGACTCCTTGTTCTTCTTTACGCTGAAGATAGTTCTTAAAGACTTTCGCTGTATGTTTGGGGTCATTGTCATGCTGCAGAATAAATTTGGGGCCAATCAGATGCCTCCCTGATGGTATTGCATGATGGATAAGTATCTGCCTGTACTTCTCAGCATTGAGGAGACCATTAATTCTGACCAAATCCCCAACTCCATTTGCAGAAATGCAGCCCCAAACTTGCAAGGAACCTCCACCATGCTTCACTGTTGCCTGCAGACACTCATTCGTGTACTGCTCTCCAGCCCTTCGGTGAACAAACTGCCTTCTGCTACAGCCAAATATTTCAAATTTTGACTCATCAGTCCAGAGCACCTGCTGACATTTTTCTGCACCCCAGTTCCTGTGTTTTCGTGCATAGTTGAGTCGCTTGGCCTTGTTTCCACGTCAGAGGTATGGCTTTTTGGCCGCAAGTCTTCCATGAAGGCCCCTTCTGACCAGACTTCTCCGGACAGTAGATGGGTGTACCAGGGTCCCACTGTTTTCTGCCAGTTCTGAGCTGATGGCACTGCTGGACATCTTCCGATTGCGAAGGGAAGTAAGCATGATGTGTCTTTCATCTGCTGCAGTAAGTTTCCTTGGCCGACCACTGCGTCTACGGTCCTCAACGTTGCCCGTTTCTTTGTGCTTCTCAAAAGAGCTTGGACAGCACATCTGGAAACCCCTGTCTGCCTTGAAATTTCTGCCTGGGAGAGACCTTGCTGATGCAGTATAACTACCTTGTGTCTTGTTGCTGTGCTCAGTCTTGCCATGGTGTATGACTTTTGACAGTAAACTGTCTTCAGCAACCTCACCTTGTTAGCTGAGTTTGGCTGTTCCTCACCCAGTTTTATTCTTCCTACACAGCTGTTTCTGTTTCAGTTAATGATTGTGTTTCAACCTACATATTGAATTGATGATCATTAGCACCTGTTTGGTATAATTGTTTAATCATACACCTGACTATATGCCTACAAAATCCCTGACTTTGTGCAAGTGTACCTAGAAGAATTGATGCTGTTTTGAAGGCAAAGGGTGGTCACACCAAATATGGATTTGATTTAGATTTTTCTTCTGTTCACTCACTTTGCATTTTGTTAATTGATAAATATAAACTATTAACTATTAAGTGTCTATTTTTAAAGCATTCTTACTTTACAGCATTTTTCACACCTGCCTAAAACTTTTGCACAGTAGTGTAAATAATGTGAAGCAGAGTTGCATATATTCATATTTTTAATTATTATACATTAAAGCATGTGTATTACTAATTATATTTATATTTCCCAAGCTTCAGTTTGTGGTGCTGAAAGTATCTATAGCTCTGTTCTCTGCTGTGTAGGCAGAATACAGACCTTTTTATTTGTATAATTGTATTTTCTTTTTAGTTGGGAAAAAAGTAAAGACAAGGAACATAAGTCACTGATCATTTTTAACAATAACATATATATATATATATATATATATATATATATATATATATATATATATATATATATATATATATATATATATATATATATATATATATATGAATACACCACTGTAAGGTTTAAAAGGTACTAACGGTTTGAAGATACTCTCAAAAGTCAAAATACTGTCCTAATGCAAAGAGGGTTTTATAACCTATCTAGGGATAGCTCGATATTTAGTGAGCAAGCCGTCTAAGGGGTACACCGGGCATCCAAAGACGTGCCCCATGCGTTCTGTATTGGTCATAATGGGCTACGCTTTGGGGTGCTGCTGTTCGTGGGGTACGGCTTGCTCACTGAAATCTTTAGTGTTTTTGCAAAGAGGAGACGATAGCCTATCTAGGGATAGCTCGATATTTAGTGAGCAAGCCGTCTAAGGGGTACACCGGGCATCCAAAGATGTGCCCCATGCGTTCTGTATTGGTCATAATGGGCTACGCTTTGGGGTGCTGCTGTTCGTGGGGTACGGCTTGCTCACTGAAATCTTTAGTGTTTTTGCAAAGAGGAGACGATAACCTATCTAGGGATAGCTCGATATTTAGTGAGCAAGCCGTCTAAGGGGGTAAATGGGGCATCCAAAGACGTGCCCCCATGCGTTCTGTATTGGTCATAATGGGCTACGCTTTGGGGTGCTGCTGTTCGTGGGGTACGGCTTGCTCACTGAAATCTTTAGTGTTTTTGCAAAGAGGAGACGATAAACTATCTAGGGATAGCTCGATATTTAGTGAGCAAGCCGTCTAAGGGGGTACACCGGGCATCCAAAGACGTGCCCCCATGCGTTCTGTATTGGTCATAATGGGCTACGGTTTGGGGTGCTGCTGTTCGTGGGGTACGGCTTGCTCACTGAAATCTTTAGTGTTTTTGCAAAGAGGAGACGATAACCTATCTAGGGATACCTCGATATTTAGTGAGCAAGCCGTCTAAGGGGGGTAAATGGGGCATCCAAGACGTGCCCCCATGCGTTCTGTATTGGTCATAATGGGCTACGCTTTGGGGTGCTGCTGTTCGTGGGGTACGGCTTGCTCACTGAAATCTTTAGTGTTTTTGCAAAGAGGAGACGATAGCCTATCTAGGGATAGCTCGATATTTAGTGAGCAAGCCGTCTAAGGGGGTACACCGGGCATCCAAAGACGTGCCCCCATGCGTTCTGTATTGGTCATAATGGGCTACGCTTTGGGGTGCTGCTGCTCGTGGGGTACGGCTTGCTCACTAAAATCTTCAGTGTTTTTGCAAAGAGGAGACGATAGCCTATCTAGGGATACCTCGATATTTAGTGAGCAAGGCGTCTATTGGGGTAAATGGGGCAAAACAAGCGGGTAATATAGGGTACTGCTATGCTGCTGTTACAGGTTTGTTATTAATATTTTCGTTTTTTTAAAGAAGGAGCGATTATTTTTTAAATAGTAGCAATATATTAATTGAGCAAGATGTGTAAGTGAGTTAAAACACACAGAAAAAGGACACGCTGCTTTGTCAACTACATCGCAAATAAGGAACCGGGAATAAGTAATCAACTTCCAGGTGGTATCACCTGGTGTGTGCGTGACCTTATTCTTTTTCTGTTTTCCCGTTACAAAAAGAAACAGAGCGATCGCTTCACGGTTAGAAACAAATCAGAACATTTTGATAGCAAATGAAGTTCATGAATAAAACCACAAAGGCATTACATAAATGTTACAGATATGTTTCGTAGACAAAACAGTTGTAACATAATTGAAAACATTTCTAAATAATCCACTAGTAACAGACATTATCTCAAAGCGCTATAATTTATTTTCAGCTGTTGTGAAAGACAACTATGCTTGCTCATTATATCACAGAAAACATGATAATCCTAGCTCTTCATTTAATCCCTCGGGTTTTACCGTATGGAGATAGAAGATCCATTTTGATTCACATTGAAATAGTTTTTGATCGAAATGATCATCTCCTCGAGCTTGAAATATATTTTTGTATGCCACGGTATTTAAGATCTGAAACGGAATGTTTGGCATGTACAAAATGTCTAGCTAGTGGTGAATGGATATCTTTTCTCCTAATTGAATTTTTATGCTCGCTCATTAATGCGCAATTGTGACTGTCTCGTACCTTTACCAACATGCTGTAAATGGCAAGGACAAGAAATCAAATAAATGACATGAGTTGAAGCACAGGTCATCACTTGTAAGATACTGTACTCTTTTTTCGTTGTATGGCTTGTAAAATTCTTAGTTTCAAACGCATTATCACAGGCGGCACAATCACGACATGGAAAAAATCCAGTATATTTGTCCAGTACACCTAGATCTCTCGAACATTTAAATGAGTCAGCCCTTAATAAACACTGTCCGTGTTAATTTCTGTGTATATGACATTGTCTATACACAATACCTATCATGTAAGCCTATATTGGTATCAATCCGAACACAATTAATGTGATCCGTGTTTTCAGTCAGTTTGATAGATTTAATCAATCATCGAAAAAGCAGCAGTGCTTTGCAACGGTAGTTTGTCTTTCGTACCTTTTGGTAAGATACCCACTCAGAACGTGTCCGCTTCCTCCAGCCCCTAAGGAACACTGGAGCGGTCATCAATAACAGCGAGCAGTTGGCCAAAACAACACTCGCTGTCTCCTTCACGCTCAAAACGAACACTCTCACTCTTCCTCGTGGATAGCGAGTCCAAACACTTTAGAAACGCATTTTGTTAACAAATCACTATAGAATTGATCCCTGAAAGTATTGTTTAATGGGCAAGTGGCCGACCGTCTCCCTCCAACTCTGAGTGGCACCGGTAGCTGTGCCGGTGACAAATAAACAGGAGCACTTTCAAATAATGCAATTGCTGTAGCCCAGTGAGGTGTTACAATAACATTTCAAACTCATTCCAGACTGCAGGCGGTTAAAAGCTGTATTGGGTTCAAGTTTCTCGTATGATTTAAAAAGTACGAGCCAGTTGCCTCATTTGCATTGCCTGCCTTCCTCCTTTGCACTGTGAAGTCTATCAAATGTGTGCTTAAAATCTAAATACTATTCCCATTTGAATCATATTTGGTTTCCATTTTAGCAATGTGCCTACACACCGTTCTGTTGAGCTCCCAGGGTGTTATCTAATAAAACACCGTAATCGGTTAGCACGTTCGGCTGTTAACCGAAATGTTGGTGTTTCAAGTCCTCGTAGGGATGATGCTTTTGCATTTCTTAATCACAATAGAAAATTGCACTATAATAGGTTTTATTTCATCCAATTACACTGAAGAAAAAATGTGCTGGGTTTTTAATTAAAAAAAACCTAGTTGTGCTGTTTGCAAAACCCGGTATCTTTACTGTCTAACGCGTCCCAATTGAGCTATTTTAGCTTGACACGACTTTGCTATCGAGATAGCATTCTTTTCTCAATCGCCTTTTTGTCAAGCCAGTAAACCTGTATATAATGAGAAACGTTCAACAGTTCGGAAACACCATAATAGAATCCAATGCCTTTACAAATGTGTTTCGAAACTGTTAGTTTTTCTCCCAAATGTGGTTCTCAAAAAAAGGTTTTGCCTACTTTGTATTATTACTATTACTTTTTCCAGAGTAAGACCAAAAGGCAAACATCCAGGAAATAGTTGAACACTGCTTGAACTGTCTCAACAAACGATTAGCTGTAAAACGTGTACATGAAAAGTCTATTAACATCTTTAACACAATCATCTGTGTTCCAATAGCGGTTAATCCACATGGTGATCAATAAAGTGATTGTTGGCTTTGTTCACATATTAGCAAGGCGTTTTCAGGATTCACGCATATTCTGAACAAGCACACTAGAATATGGCAATGAAAGGACAGGAAAATAACTGGTTTATTGGCTCTGGTCTTATATCGTCACCTTGATTACTGTCCATAAGAAAGTGGCATTAATCAAAAACCTAATTATGTAAGGTTACCAATGCGCAAATACGCAGCATATTTAAACTTCTTCACAATCTTAAATATTCCCACATGAATTTCAAATACTTACTGACAAATACGGCCCTTTCCCAATGTAACACTCTGCTGTGTTTGAAAACCAACGATGGCTTGGATATGATGTATTAAACCACGATACTATTGTTCCCACTTTCTTTAGTACTAACAAATGTGCTTTTCGTGTCGGCCCTTGTGGCCTAATGGATAAGGCACTGGCCTCCTAAGCCAGGGATTGTGGGTTCGAGTCCCACCTGGGGTGTGGTGTTGTTATAAAAGGAGCATAATTATGGTATGTTTTTTGGCATGTGATATTTTGTAGATCTTGTTATCTGCTAAGTCCGCTCACGCTAGCCAGAACGTGCTCGAGTGCTCTGGCAGCAGCCATGAAGCAAGTCAGTTTTTCAGTTGAAATAAATAACTACTTTGTTTTTGTGTATGGGGGTGTTTTGAAAAGATCAGTTAAATAGCTACGTATTTTGAAATAAAGATGTATTCATTATTATGAACGTTAACAGAAAGGATATTGTATTTACATTTCCCACGTGTGCTTGCCTTGTACAAATCTGATAGAGTTTCAACAAAGGCATTTGACTTCAGTTTATTAGCCTATACTGCCATCTACAGCATTACTGCGGGTGTCGTTTACTTCTTGTGACTTCTTTTAGATATTTTCACAAACACCGGCGTGAGCATGTAGTCGTGGCCGAGTGGTTAAGGCGATGGACTAGAAATCCATTGGGGTTTCCCGCGCAGGTTCGAATCCTGCCGACTACGTTTGCTTTGTTTTTAATTGTATGTGTTCATTGTTAATACATGTTTAAAGCTCAGGAGGTCTCAGATATTACTGGTTGTACTTCATATCGCTTTGGTTCATTTTGTTAAGGAATGTTCATTTTGGCAACATTACAAATGCTGTGGTTTCTTTAAAGAAGAAAAGTCATGGCCCGTACGGGGATCGAACCCGCGACCTTGGCGTTATTAGCACCACGCTCTAACCAACTGAGCTAACCGCCACACGCTCAAAGCTTGGTACTAAAACCCGAGGAAAATGAGTCCTGCGGACATTATGATTGTTCTATCAAGATGTTATGTTAAACTGAACTATAACACATTCAAAGTATTGGAAAGGCATAATTAGAGGCCTCATCATAATGAGGCCGTTTAACAGTGTGAAGGATGTGGTGAGGTGCTGGCTTGCGCTGACTTTCTCTCATTTAACGACCTTGTGATTTGAATACTAACAAGAAAAACAAATCAAATTACCAAGCATTTAGTGGATGTTTTAAGAAATAAATTAACAAACAGATTTGTCAGAAGTGGGATTCGAACCCACGCCTCCAGAGAGACTGCGACCTGAACGCAGCGCCTTAGACCGCTCGGCCATCCTGACTTCCACCGACGACTTGATACAACACTGCAGTACACTGCTGAACCTCCAATGTCTGACGCTGCAGTAAATCACCTGGTGTGTGCGTGACCTTATTCTTTTTCTGTTTTCCCCTTACAGAAAGAAATAGAGCGATCGCTTCACGGTTAGAAACAAATCAGAACATTTTGATAGCAAATGAAGTTCATGAATAAAACCACAAAGGCATTACATAAATGTTACAGATATGTTTCGTAGACAAAACAGTTGTAACATAATTGAAAACATTTCTAAATAATCCACTAGTAACAGACATTATCTCAAAGCGCTATAATTTATTTTCAGCTGTTGTGAAAGACAACTATGCTTGCTCATTATATCACAGAAAACATGATAATCCTAGCTCTTCATTTAATCCCTCGGGTTTTACCGTATGGAGATAGAAGATCCATTTTGATTCACATTGAAATAGTTTTTGATCGAAATGATCATCTCCTCGAGCTTGAAATATATTTTTGTATGCCACGGTATTTAAGATCTGAAACGGAATGTTTGGCATGTACAAAATGTCTAGCTAGTGGTGAATGGATATCTTTTCTCCTAATTGAATTTTTATGCTCGCTCATTAATGCGCAATTGTGACTGTCTCGTACCTTTACCAACATGCTGTAAATGGCAAGGACAAGAAATCAAATAAATGACATGAGTTGAAGCACAGGTCATCACTTGTAAGATACTGTACTCTTTTTTCGTTGTATGGCTTGTAAAATTCTTAGTTTCAAACGCATTATCACAGGCGGCACAATCACGACATGGAAAAAATCCAGTATATTTGTCCAGTACACCTAGATCTCTCGAACATTTAAATGAGTCAGCCCTTAATAAACACTGTCCGTGTTAATTTCTGTGTATATGACATTGTCTATACACAATACCTATCATGTAAGCCTATATTGGTATCAATCCGAACACAATTAATGTGATCCGTGTTTTCAGTCAGTTTGATAGATTTAATCAATCATCGAAAAAGCAGCAGTGCTTTGCAACGGTAGTTTGTCTTTCGTACCTTTTGGTAAGATACCCACTCAGAACGTGTCCGCTTCCTCCAGCCCCTAAGGAACACTGGAGCGGTCATCAATAACAGCGAGCAGTTGGCCAAAACAACACTCGCTGTCTCCTTCACGCTCAAAACGAACACTCTCACTCTTCCTCGTGGATAGCGAGTCCAAACACTTTAGAAACGCATTTTGTTAACAAATCACTATAGAATTGATCCCTGAAAGTATTGTTTAATGGGCAAGTGGCCGACCGTCTCCCTCCAACTCTGAGTGGCACCGGTAGCTGTGCCGGTGACAAATAAACAGGAGCACTTTCAAATAATGCAATTGCTGTAGCCCAGTGAGGTGTTACAATAACATTTCAAACTCATTCCAGACTGCAGGCGGTTAAAAGCTGTATTGGGTTCAAGTTTCTCGTATGATTTAAAAAGTACGAGCCAGTTGCCTCATTTGCATTGCCTGCCTTCCTCCTTTGCACTGTGAAGTCTATCAAATGTGTGCTTAAAATCTAAATACTATTCCCATTTGAATCATATTTGGTTTCCATTTTAGCAATGTGCCTACACACCGTTCTGTTGAGCTCCCAGGGTGTTATCTAATAAAACACCGTAATCGGTTAGCACGTTCGGCTGTTAACCGAAATGTTGGTGTTTCAAGTCCTCGTAGGGATGATGCTTTTGCATTTCTTAATCACAATAGAAAATTGCACTATAATAGGTTTTATTTCATCCAATTACACTGAAGAAAAAATGTGCTGGGTTTTTAATTAAAAAAAACCTAGTTGTGCTGTTTGCAAAACCCGGTATCTTTACTGTCTAACGCTCCCAATTGAGCTATTTTAGCTTGACACGACTTTGCTATCGAGATAGCATTCTTTTCTCAATCGCCTTTTTGTCAAGCCAGTAAACCTGTATATAATGAGAAACGTTCAACAGTTCGGAAACACCATAATAGAATCCAATGCCTTTACAAATGTGTTTCGAAACTGTTAGTTTTTCTCCCAAATGTGGTTCTCAAAAAAAGGTTTTGCCTACTTTGTATTATTACTATTACTTTTTCCAGAGTAAGACCAAAAGGCAAACATCCAGGAAATAGTTGAACACTGCTTGAACTGTCTCAACAAACGATTAGCTGTAAAACGTGTACATGAAAAGTCTATTAACATCTTTAACACAATCATCTGTGTTCCAATAGCGGTTAATCCACATGGTGATCAATAAAGTGATTGTTGGCTTTGTTCACATATTAGCAAGGCGTTTTCAGGATTCACGCATATTCTGAACAAGCACACTAGAATATGGCAATGAAAGGACAGGAAAATAACTGGTTTATTGGCTCTGGTCTTATATCGTCACCTTGATTACTGTCCATAAGAAAGTGGCATTAATCAAAACCTAATTATGTAAGGTTACCAATGCGCAAATACGCAGCATATTTAAACTTCTTCACAATCTTAAATATTCCCACATGAATTTCAAATACTTACTGACAAATACGGCCCTTTCCCAATGTAACACTCTGCTGTGTTTGAAAACCAACGATGGCTTGGATATGATGTATTAAACCACGATACTATTGTTCCCACTTTCTTTAGTACTAACAAATGTGCTTTTCGTGTCGGCCCTTGTGGCCTAATGGATAAGGCACTGGCCTCCTAAGCCAGGGATTGTGGGTTCG
The DNA here is from genome assembly GCA_030684275.1 of Acipenser oxyrinchus oxyrinchus. Taxonomy (NCBI): domain Eukaryota; kingdom Metazoa; phylum Chordata; class Actinopteri; order Acipenseriformes; family Acipenseridae; genus Acipenser; species Acipenser oxyrinchus. The sequence continues at coordinate 6,078,416 of CM060274.1, read as the reverse complement.
AGTCCCACCTGGGGTGTGGTGTTGTTATAAAAGGAGCATAATTATGGTATGTTTTTTGGCATGTGATATTTTGTAGATCTTGTTATCTGCTAAGTCCGCTCACGCTAGCCAGAACGTGCTCGAGTGCTCTGGCAGCAGCCATGAAGCAAGTCAGTTTTTCAGTTGAAATAAATAACTACTTTGTTTTTGTGTATGGGGTGTTTTGAAAAGATCAGTTAAATAGCTACGTATTTTGAAATAAAGATGTATTCATTATTATGAACGTTAACAGAAAGGATATTGTATTTACATTTCCCACGTGTGCTTGCCTTGTACAAATCTGATAGAGTTTCAACAAAGGCATTTGACTTCAGTTTATTAGCCTATACTGCCATCTACAGCATTACTGCGGGTGTCGTTTACTTCTTGTGACTTCTTTTAGATATTTTCACAAACACCGCGTGAGCATGTAGTCGTGGCCGAGTGGTTAAGGCGATGGACTAGAAATCCATTGGGGTTTCCCGCGCAGGTTCGAATCCTGCCGACTACGTTTGCTTTGTTTTTAATTGTATGTGTTCATTGTTAATACATGTTTAAAGCTCAGGAGGTCTCAGATATTACTGGTTGTACTTCATATCGCTTTGGTTCATTTTGTTAAGGAATGTTCATTTTGGCAACATTACAAATGCTGTGGTTTCTTTAAAGAAGAAAAGTCATGGCCCGTACGGGGATCGAACCCGCGACCTTGGCGTTATTAGCACCACGCTCTAACCAACTGAGCTAACCGCCACACGCTCAAAGCTTGGTACTAAAACCCGAGGAAAATGAGTCCTGCGGACATTATGATTGTTCTATCAAGATGTTATGTTAAACTGAACTATAACACATTCAAAGTATTGGAAAGGCATAATTAGAGGCCTCATCATAATGAGGCCGTTTAACAGTGTGAAGGATGTGGTGAGGTGCTGGCTTGCGCTGACTTTCTCTCATTTAACGACCTTGTGATTTGAATACTAACAAGAAAAACAAATCAAATTACCAAGCATTTAGTGGATGTTTTAAGAAATAAATTAACAAACAGATTTGTCAGAAGTGGGATTCGAACCCACGCCTCCAGAGAGACTGCGACCTGAACGCAGCGCCTTAGACCGCTCGGCCATCCTGACTTCCACCGACGACTTGATACAACACTGCAGTACACTGCTGAACCTCCAATGTCTGACGCTGCAGTAAATCACCTGGTGTGTGCGTGACCTTATTCTTTTTCTGTTTTCCCCTTACAGAAAGAAATAGAGCGATCGCTTCACGGTTAGAAACAAATCAGAACATTTTGATAGCAAATGAAGTTCATGAATAAAACCACAAAGGCATTACATAAATGTTACAGATATGTTTCGTAGACAAAACAGTTGTAACATAATTGAAAACATTTCTAAATAATCCACTAGTAACAGACATTATCTCAAAGCGCTATAATTTATTTTCAGCTGTTGTGAAAGACAACTATGCTTGCTCATTATATCACAGAAAACATGATAATCCTAGCTCTTCATTTAATCCCTCGGGTTTTACCGTATGGAGATAGAAGATCCATTTTGATTCACATTGAAATAGTTTTTGATCGAAATGATCATCTCCTCGAGCTTGAAATATATTTTTGTATGCCACGGTATTTAAGATCTGAAACGGAATGTTTGGCATGTACAAAATGTCTAGCTAGTGGTGAATGGATATCTTTTCTCCTAATTGAATTTTTATGCTCGCTCATTAATGCGCAATTGTGACTGTCTCGTACCTTTACCAACATGCTGTAAATGGCAAGGACAAGAAATCAAATAAATGACATGAGTTGAAGCACAGGTCATCACTTGTAAGATACTGTACTCTTTTTTCGTTGTATGGCTTGTAAAATTCTTAGTTTCAAACGCATTATCACAGGCGGCACAATCACGACATGGAAAAAATCCAGTATATTTGTCCAGTACACCTAGATCTCTCGAACATTTAAATGAGTCAGCCCTTAATAAACACTGTCCGTGTTAATTTCTGTGTATATGACATTGTCTATACACAATACCTATCATGTAAGCCTATATTGGTATCAATCCGAACACAATTAATGTGATCCGTGTTTTCAGTCAGTTTGATAGATTTAATCAATCATCGAAAAAGCAGCAGTGCTTTGCAACGGTAGTTTGTCTTTCGTACCTTTTGGTAAGATACCCACTCAGAACGTGTCCGCTTCCTCCAGCCCCTAAGGAACACTGGAGCGGTCATCAATAACAGCGAGCAGTTGGCCAAAACAACACTCGCTGTCTCCTTCACGCTCAAAACGAACACTCTCACTCTTCCTCGTGGATAGCGAGTCCAAACACTTTAGAAACGCATTTTGTTAACAAATCACTATAGAATTGATCCCTGAAAGTATTGTTTAATGGGCAAGTGGCCGACCGTCTCCCTCCAACTCTGAGTGGCACCGGTAGCTGTGCCGGTGACAAATAAACAGGAGCACTTTCAAATAATGCAATTGCTGTAGCCCAGTGAGGTGTTACAATAACATTTCAAACTCATTCCAGACTGCAGGCGGTTAAAAGCTGTATTGGGTTCAAGTTTCTCGTATGATTTAAAAAGTACGAGCCAGTTGCCTCATTTGCATTGCCTGCCTTCCTCCTTTGCACTGTGAAGTCTATCAAATGTGTGCTTAAAATCTAAATACTATTCCCATTTGAATCATATTTGGTTTCCATTTTAGCAATGTGCCTACACACCGTTCTGTTGAGCTCCCAGGGTGTTATCTAATAAAACACCGTAATCGGTTAGCACGTTCAGCTGTTAACCGAAATGTTGGTGTTTCAAGTCCTCGTAGGGATGATGCTTTTTGCATTTCTTAATCACAATAGAAAATTGCACTATAATAGGTTTTATTTCAACCAATTACACTGAAGAAAAAATGTGCTGGGTTTTTAATTAAAAAAAAAAAACCTAGTTGTGCTGTTTGCAAAAACCCGGTATCATTACAGTCTAACGCGCGCCCAATTGAGCTATTTTAGCTTGACACGACTTTGCTATCGAGATAGCATTCTTTTCTCAATCGCCTTTTTGTCAAGCCAGTAAACCTGTATATAATGAGAAACGTTCAACAGTTCGGAAACACCATAATAGAATCCAATGCCTTTACAAATGTGTTTCGAAACTGTTAGTTTTTCTCCCAAATGTGGTTCTCAAAAAAAGGTTTTGCCTACTTTGTATTATTACTATTACTTTTTCCAGAGTAAGACCAAAAGGCAAACATCCAGGAAATAGTTGAACACTGCTTGAACTGTCTCAACAAACGATTAGCTGTAAAACGTGTACATGAAAAGTCTATTAACATCTTTAACACAATCATCTGTGTTCCAATAGCGGTTAATCCACATGGTGATCAATAAAGTGATTGTTGGCTTTGTTCACATATTAGCAAGGCGTTTTCAGGATTCACGCATATTCTGAACAAGCACACTAGAATATGGCAATGAAAGGACAGGAAAATAACTGGTTTATTGGCTCTGGTCTTATATCGTCACCTTGATTACTGTCCATAAGAAAGTGGCATTAATCAAAACCTAATTATGTAAGGTTACCAATGCGCAAATACGCAGCATATTTAAACTTCTTCACAATCTTAAATATTCCCACATGAATTTCAAATACTTACTGACAAATACGGCCCTTTCCCAATGTAACACTCTGCTGTGTTTGAAAACCAACGATGGCTTGGATATGATGTATTAAACCACGATACTATTGTTCCCACTTTCTTTAGTACTAACAAATGTGCTTTTCGTGTCGGCCCTTGTGGCCTAATGGATAAGGCACTGGCCTCCTAAGCCAGGGATTGTGGGTTCGAGTCCCACCTGGGGTGTGGTGTTGTTATAAAAAGGAGCATAATTATGGTATGTTTTTTGGCATGTGATATTTTGTAGATCTTGTTATCTGCTAAGTCCGCTCACGCTAGCCAGAACGTGCTCGAGTGATCTGGCAGCAGCCATGAAGCAAGTCAGTTTTTCAGTTGAAATAAATAACTACTTTGTTTTTGTGTATGGGGGTGTTTTGAAAAGATCAGTTAAATAGCTACGTATTTTGAAATAAAGATGTATTCATTATTATGAACGTTAACAGAAAGGATATTGTATTTACATTTCCCACGTGTGCTTGCCTTGTACAAATCTGATAGAGTTTCAACAAAGGCATTTGACTTCAGTTTATTAGCCTATACTGCCATCTACAGCATTACTGCGGGTGTCGTTTACTTCTTGTGACTTCTTTTAGATATTTTCACAAACACCGGCGTGAGCATGTAGTCGTGGCCGAGTGGTTAAGGCGATGGACTAGAAATCCATTGGGGTTTCCCGCGCAGGTTCGAATCCTGCCGACTACGTTTGCTTTGTTTTTAATTGTATGTGTTCATTGTTAATACATGTTTAAAGCTCAGGAGGTCTCAGATATTACTGGTTGTACTTCATATCGCTTTGGTTCATTTTGTTAAGGAATGTTCATTTTGGCAACATTACAAATGCTGTGGTTTCTTTAAAGAAGAAAAGTCATGGCCCGTACGGGGATCGAACCCGCGACCTTGGCGTTATTAGCACCACGCTCTAACCAACTGAGCTAACCGCCACACACTCAAAGCTTGGTACTAAAACCCGAGGAAAATGAGTCCTGCGGACATTATGATTGTTCTATCAAGATGTTATGTTAAACTGAACTATAACACATTCAAAGTATTGGAAAGGCATAATTAGAGGCCTCATCATAATGAGGCCGTTTAACAGTGTGAAGGATGTGGTGAGGTGCTGGCTTGCGCTGACTTTCTCTCATTTAACGACCTTGTGATTTGAATACTAACAAGAAAAACAAATCAAATTACCAAGCATTTAGTGGATGTTTTAAGAAATAAATTAACAAACAGATTTGTCAGAAGTGGGATTCGAACCCACGCCTCCAGAGAGACTGCGACCTGAACGCAGCGCCTTAGACCGCTCGGCCATCCTGACTTCCACCGACGACTTGATACAACACTGCAGTACACTGCTGAACCTCCAATGTCTGACGCTGCAGTAAATCACCTGGTGTGTGCGTGACCTTATTCTTTTTCTGTTTTCCCCTTACAGAAAGAAATAGAGCGATCGCTTCACGGTTAGAAACAAATCAGAACATTTTGATAGCAAATGAAGTTCATGAATAAAACCACAAAGGCATTACATAAATGTTACAGATATGTTTCGTAGACAAAACAGTTGTAACATAATTGAAAACATTTCTAAATAATCCACTAGTAACAGACATTATCTCAAAGCGCTATAATTTATTTTCAGCTGTTGTGAAAGACAACTATGCTTGCTCATTATATCACAGAAAACATGATAATCCTAGCTCTTCATTTAATCCCTCGGGTTTTACCGTATGGAGATAGAAGATCCATTTTGATTCACATTGAAATAGTTTTTGATCGAAATGATCATCTCCTCGAGCTTGAAATATATTTTTGTATGCCACGGTATTTAAGATCTGAAACGGAATGTTTGGCATGTACAAAATGTCTAGCTAGTGGTGAATGGATATCTTTTCTCCTAATTGAATTTTTATGCTCGCTCATTAATGCGCAATTGTGACTGTCTCGTACCTTTACCAACATGCTGTAAATGGCAAGGACAAGAAATCAAATAAATGACATGAGTTGAAGCACAGGTCATCACTTGTAAGATACTGTACTCTTTTTTCGTTGTATGGCTTGTAAAATTCTTAGTTTCAAACGCATTATCACAGGCGGCACAATCACGACATGGAAAAAAATCCAGTATATTTGTCCAGTACACCTAGATCTCTCGAACATTTAAATGAGTCAGCCCTTAATAAACACTGTCCGTGTTAATTTCTGTGTATATGACATTGTCTATACACAATACCTATCATGTAAGCCTATATTGGTATCAATCCGAACACAATTAATGTGATCCGTGTTTTCAGTCAGTTTGATAGATTTAATCAATCATCGAAAAAGCAGCAGTGCTTTGCAACGGTAGTTTGTCTTTCGTACCTTTTGGTAAGATACCCACTCAGAACGTGTCCGCTTCCTCCAGCCCCCTAAGGAACACTGGAGCGGTCATCAATAACAGCGAGCAGTTGGCCAAAACAACACTCGCTGTCTCCTTCACGCTCAAAACGAACACTCTCACTCTTCCTCGTGGATAGCGAGTCCAAACACTTTAGAAACGCATTTTGTTAACAAATCACTATAGAATTGATCCCTGAAAGTATTGTTTAATGGGCAAGTGGCCGACCGTCTCCCTCCAACTCTGAGTGGCACCGGTAGCTGTGCCGGTGACAAATAAACAGGAGCACTTTCAAATAATGCAATTGCTGTAGCCCAGTGAGGTGTTACAATAACATTTCAAACTCATTCCAGACTGCAGGCGGTTAAAAGCTGTATTGGGTTCAAGTTTCTCGTATGATTTAAAAAGTACGAGCCAGTTGCCTCATTTGCATTGCCTGCCTTCCTCCTTTGCACTGTGAAGTCTATCAAATGTGTGCTTAAAATCTAAATACTATTCCCATTTGAATCATATTTGGTTTCCATTTTAGCAATGTGCCTACACACCGTTCTGTTGAGCTCCCAGGGTGTTATCTAATAAAACACCGTAATCGGTTAGCACGTTCGGCTGTTAACCGAAATGTTGGTGTTTCAAGTCCTCGTAGGGATGATGCTTTTTGCATTTCTTAATCACAATAGAAAATTGCACTATAATAGGTTTTATTTCATCCAATTACACTGAAGAAAAAAATGTGCTGGGTTTTTAATTAAAAAACCTAGTTGTGCTGTTTGCAAAAACCGGTATCTTTACAGTCTAACGCGCTCCCAATTGAGCTATTTTAGCTTGACACGACTTTGCTATCGAGATAGCATTCTTTTTGTCAATCGCCTTTTTGTCAAGCCAGTAAACCTGTATATAATGAGAAACGTTCAACAGTTCGGAAACACCATAATAGAATCCAATGCCTTTACAAATGTGTTTCGAAACTGTTAGTTTTTCTCCCAAATGTGGTTCTCAAAAAAAGGTTTTGCCTACTTTGTATTATTACTATTACTTTTTCCAGAGTAAGACCAAAAGGCAAACATCCAGGAAATAGTTGAACACTGCTTGAACTGTCTCAACAAACGATTAGCTGTAAAACGTGTACATGAAAAGTCTATTAACATCTTTAACACAATCATCTGTGTTCCAATAGCGGTTAATCCACATGGTGATCAATAAAGTGATTGTTGGCTTTGTTCACATATTAGCAAGGCGTTTTCAGGATTCACGCATATTCTGAACAAGCACACTAGAATATGGCAATGAAAGGACAGGAAAATAACTGGTTTATTGGCTCTGGTCTTATATCGTCACCTTGATTACTGTCCATAAGAAAGTGGCATTAATCAAAAACCTAATTATGTAAGGTTACCAATGCGCAAATACGCAGCATATTTAAACTTCTTCACAATCTTAAATATTCCCACATGAATTTCAAATACTTACTGACAAATACGGCCCTTTCCCAATGTAACACTCTGCTGTGTTTGAAAACCAACGATGGCTTGGATATGATGTATTAAACCACGATACTATTGTTCCCACTTTCTTTAGTACTAACAAATGTGCTTTTCGTGTCGGCCCTTGTGGCCTAATGGATAAGGCACTGGCCTCCTAAGCCAGGGATTGTGGGTTCGAGTCCCACCTGGGGTGTGGTGTTGTTATAAAAGGAGCATAATTATGGTATGTTTTTTTGGCATGTGATATTTTGTAGATCTTGTTATCTGCTAAGTCCGCTCACGCTAGCCAGAACGTGCTCGAGTGCTCTGGCAGCAGCCATGAAGCAAGTCAGTTTTTCAGTTGAAATAAATAACTACTTTGTTTTTGTGTATGGGGGTGTTTTGAAAAGATCAGTTAAATAGCTACGTATTTTGAAATAAAGATGTATTCATTATTATGAACGTTAACAGAAAGGATATTGTATTTACATTTCCCACGTGTGCTTGCCTTGTACAAATCTGATAGAGTTTCAACAAAGGCATTTGACTTCAGTTTATTAGCCTATACTGCCATCTACAGCATTACTGCGGGTGTCGTTTACTTCTTGTGACTTCTTTTAGATATTTTCACAAACACCGGCGTGAGCATGTAGTCGTGGCCGAGTGGTTAAGGCGATGGACTAGAAATCCATTGGGGTTTCCCCGCGCAGGTTCGAATCCTGCCGACTACGTTTGCTTTGTTTTTAATTGTATGTGTTCATTGTTAATACATGTTTAAAGCTCAGGAGGTCTCAGATATTACTGGTTGTACTTCATATCGCTTTGGTTCATTTTGTTAAGGAATGTTCATTTTGGCAACATTACAAATGCTGTGGTTTCTTTAAAGAAGAAAAGTCATGGCCCGCACGGGATCGAACCCGCGACCTTGGCGTTATTAGCACCACGCTCTAACCAACTGAGCTAACCGCCACACACTCAAAGCTTGGTACTAAAACCCGAGGAAAATGAGTCCTGCGGACATTATGATTGTTCTATCAAGATGTTATGTTAAACTGAACTATAACACATTCAAAGTATTGGAAAGGCATAATTAGAGGCCTCATCATAATGAGGCCGTTTAACAGTGTGAAGGATGTGGTGAGGTGCTGGCTTGCGCTGACTTTCTCTCATTTAACGACCTTGTGATTTGAATACTAACAAGAAAAACAAATCAAATTACCAAGCATTTAGTGGATGTTTTAAGAAATAAATTAACAAACAGATTTGTCAGAAGTGGGATTCGAACCCACGCCTCCAGAGAGACTGCGACCTGAACGCAGCGCCTTAGACCGCTCGGCCATCCTGACTTCCACCGACGACTTGATACAACACTGCAGTACACTGCTGAACCTCCAATGTCTGACGCTGCAGTAAATCACCTGGTGTGTGCGTGACCTTATTCTTTTCTGTTTTCCCCTTACAGAAAGAAATAGAGCGATCGCTTCACGGTTAGAAACAAATCAGAACATTTTGATAGCAAATGAAGTTCATGAATAAAACCACAAAGGCATTACATAAATGTTACAGATATGTTTCGTAGACAAAACAGTTGTAACATAATTGAAAACATTTCTAAATAATCCACTAGTAACAGACATTATCTCAAAGCGCTATAATTTATTTTCAGCTGTTGTGAAAGACAACTATGCTTGCTCATTATATCACAGAAAACATGATAATCCTAGCTCTTCATTTAATCCCTCGGGTTTTACCGTATGGAGATAGAAGATCCATTTTGATTCACATTGAAATAGTTTTTGATCGAAATGATCATCTCCTCGAGCTTGAAATATATTTTTGTATGCCACGGTATTTAAGATCTGAAACGGAATGTTTGGCATGTACAAAATGTCTAGCTAGTGGTGAATGGATATCTTTTCTCCTAATTGAATTTTTATGCTCGCTCATTAATGCGCAATTGTGACTGTCTCGTACCTTTACCAACATGCTGTAAATGGCAAGGACAAGAAATCAAATAAATGACATGAGTTGAAGCACAGGTCATCACTTGTAAGATACTGTACTCTTTTTCGTTGTATGGCTTGTAAAATTCTTAGTTTCAAACGCATTATCACAGGCGGCACAATCACGACATGGAAAAAATCCAGTATATTTGTCCAGTACACCTAGATCTCTCGAACATTTAAATGAGTCAGCCCTTAATAAACACTGTCCGTGTTAATTTCTGTGTATATGACATTGTCTATACACAATACCTATCATGTAAGCCTATATTGGTATCAATCCGAACACAATTAATGTGATCCGTGTTTTCAGTCAGTTTGATAGATTTAATCAATCATCGAAAAAGCAGCAGTGCTTTGCAACGGTAGTTTGTCTTTCGTACCTTTTGGTAAGATACCCACTCAGAACGTGTCCGCTTCCTCCAGCCCCTAAGGAACACTGGAGCGGTCATCAATAACAGCGAGCAGTTGGCCAAAACAACACTCGCTGTCTCCTTCACGCTCAAAACGAACACTCTCACTCTTCCTCGTGGATAGCGAGTCCAAACACTTTAGAAACGCATTTTGTTAACAAATCACTATAGAATTGATCCCTGAAAGTATTGTTTAATGGGCAAGTGGCCGACCGTCTCCCTCCAACTCTGAGTGGCACCGGTAGCTGTGCCGGTGACAAATAAACAGGAGCACTTTCAAATAATGCAATTGCTGTAGCCCAGTGAGGTGTTACAATAACATTTCAAACTCATTCCAGACTGCAGGCGGTTAAAAGCTGTATTGGGTTCAAGTTTCTCGTATGATTTAAAAAGTACGAGCCAGTTGCCTCATTTGCATTGCCTGCCTTCCTCCTTTGCACTGTGAAGTCTATCAAATGTGTGCTTAAAATCTAAATACTATTCCCATTTGAATCATATTTGGTTTCCATTTTAGCAATGTGCCTACACACCGTTCTGTTGAGCTCCCAGGGTGTTATCTAATAAAACACCGTAATCGGTTAGCACGTTCGGCTGTTAACCGAAATGTTGGTGTTTCAAGTCCTCGTAGGGATGATGCTTTTGCATTTCTTAATCACAATAGAAAATTGCACTATAATAGGTTTTATTTCATCCAATTACACTGAAGAAAAAATGTGCTGGGTTTTTAATTAAAAAAAACCTAGTTGTGCTGTTTGCAAAAACCCGGTATCTTTACAGTCTAACGCGCTCCCAATTGAGCTATTTTAGCTTGACACGACTTTGCTATCGAGATAGCATTCTTTTCGTCAATCGCCTTTTTGTCAAGCCAGTAAACCTGTATATAATGAGAAACGTTCAACAGTTCGGAAACACCATAATAGAATCCAATGCCTTTACAAATGTGTTTCGAAACTGTTAGTTTTTCTCCCAAATGTGGTTCTCAAAAAAGGTTTTGCCTACTTTGTATTATTATTATTACTTTTTCCAGAGTAAGACCAAAAGGCAAACATCCAGGAAATAGTTGAACACTGCTTGAACTGTCTCAACAAACGATTAGCTGTAAAACGTGTACATGAAAAGTCTATTAACATCTTTAACACAATCATCTGTGTTCCAATAGCGGTTAATCCACATGGTGATCAATAAAGTGATTGTTGGCTTTGTTCACATATTAGCAAGGCGTTTTCAGGATTCACGCATATTCTGAACAAGCACACTAGAATATGGCAATGAAAGGACAGGAAAATAACTGGTTTATTGGCTCTGGTCTTATATCGTCACCTTGATTACTGTCCATAAGAAAGTGGCATTAATCAAAAACCTAATTATGTAAGGTTACCAATGCGCAAATACGCAGCATATTTAAACTTCTTCACAATCTTAAATATTCCCACATGAATTTCAAATACTTACTGACAAATACGGCCCTTTCCCAATGTAACACTCTGCTGTGTTTGAAAACCAACGATGGCTTGGATATGATGTATTAAACCACGATACTATTGTTCCCACTTTCTTTAGTACTAACAAATGTGCTTTTCGTGTCGGCCCTTGTGGCCTAATGGATAAGGCACTGGCCTCCTAAGCCAGGGATTGTGGGTTCGAGTCCCACCTGGGGTGTGGTGTTGTTATAAAAGGAGCATAATTATGGTATGTTTTTTGGCATGTGATATTTTGTAGATCTTGTTATCTGCTAAGTCCGCTCACGCTAGCCAGAACGTGCTCGAGTGCTCTGGCAGCAGCCATGAAGCAAGTCAGTTTTTCAGTTGAAATAAATAACTACTTTGTTTTTGTGTATGGGGTGTTTTGAAAAGATCAGTTAAATAGCTACGTATTTTGAAATAAAGATGTATTCATTATTATGAACGTTAACAGAAAGGATATTGTATTTACATTTCCCACGTGTGCTTGCCTTGTACAAATCTGATAGAGTTTCAACAAAGGCATTTGACTTCAGTTTATTAGCCTATACTGCCATCTACAGCATTACTGCGGGTGTCGTTTACTTCTTGTGACTTCTTTTAGATATTTTCACAAACACCGCGTGAGCATGTAGTCGTGGCCGAGTGGTTAAGGCGATGGACTAGAAATCCATTGGGGTTTCCCGCGCAGGTTCGAATCCTGCCGACTACGTTTGCTTTGTTTTTAATTGTATGTGTTCATTGTTAATACATGTTTAAAGCTCAGGAGGTCTCAGATATTACTGGTTGTACTTCATATCGCTTTGGTTCATTTTGTTAAGGAATGTTCATTTTGGCAACATTACAAATGCTGTGGTTTCTTTAAAGAAGAAAAGTCATGGCCCGTACGGGATCGAACCCGCGACCTTGGCGTTATTAGCACCACGCTCTAACCAACTGAGCTAACCGCCACACGCTCAAAGCTTGGTACTAAAACCCGAGGAAAATGAGTCCTGCGGACATTATGATTGTTCTATCAAGATGTTATGTTAAACTGAACTATAACACATTCAAAGTATTGGAAAGGCATAATTAGAGGCCTCATCATAATGAGGCCGTTTAACAGTGTGAAGGATGTGGTGAGGTGCTGGCTTGCGCTGACTTTCTCTCATTTAACGACCTTGTGATTTGAATACTAACAAGAAAAACAAATCAAATTACCAAGCATTTAGTGGATGTTTTAAGAAATAAATTAACAAACAGATTTGTCAGAAGTGGGATTCGAACCCACGCCTCCAGAGAGACTGCGACCTGAACGCAGCGCCTTAGACCGCTCGGCCATCCTGACTTCCACCGACGACTTGATACAACACTGCAGTACACTGCTGAACCTCCAATGTCTGACGCTGCAGTAAATCACCTGGTGTGTGCGTGACCTTATTCTTTTTCTGTTTTCCCCTTACAGAAAGAAATAGAGCGATCGCTTCACGGTTAGAAACAAATCAGAACATTTTGATAGCAAATGAAGTTCATGAATAAAACCACAAAGGCATTACATAAATGTTACAGATATGTTTCGTAGACAAAACAGTTGTAACATAATTGAAAACATTTCTAAATAATCCACTAGTAACAGACATTATCTCAAAGCGCTATAATTTATTTTCAGCTGTTGTGAAAGACAACTATGCTTGCTCATTATATCACAGAAAACATGATAATCCTAGCTCTTCATTTAATCCCTCGGGTTTTACCGTATGGAGATAGAAGATCCATTTTGATTCACATTGAAATAGTTTTTGATCGAAATGATCATCTCCTCGAGCTTGAAATATATTTTTGTATGCCACGGTATTTAAGATCTGAAACGGAATGTTTGGCATGTACAAAATGTCTAGCTAGTGGTGAATGGATATCTTTTCTCCTAATTGAATTTTTATGCTCGCTCATTAATGCGCAATTGTGACTGTCTCGTACCTTTACCAACATGCTGTAAATGGCAAGGACAAGAAATCAAATAAATGACATGAGTTGAAGCACAGGTCATCACTTGTAAGATACTGTACTCTTTTTTCGTTGTATGGCTTGTAAAATTCTTAGTTTCAAACGCATTATCACAGGCGGCACAATCACGACATGGAAAAAATCCAGTATATTTGTCCAGTACACCTAGATCTCTCGAACATTTAAATGAGTCAGCCCTTAATAAACACTGTCCGTGTTAATTTCTGTGTATATGACATTGTCTATACACAATACCTATCATGTAAGCCTATATTGGTATCAATCCGAACACAATTAATGTGATCCGTGTTTTCAGTCAGTTTGATAGATTTAATCAATCATCGAAAAAGCAGCAGTGCTTTGCAACGGTAGTTTGTCTTTCGTACCTTTTGGTAAGATACCCACTCAGAACGTGTCCGCTTCCTCCAGCCCCTAAGGAACACTGGAGCGGTCATCAATAACAGCGAGCAGTTGGCCAAAACAACACTCGCTGTCTCCTTCACGCTCAAAACGAACACTCTCACTCTTCCTCGTGGATAGCGAGTCCAAACACTTTAGAAACGCATTTTGTTAACAAATCACTATAGAATTGATCCCTGAAAGTATTGTTTAATGGGCAAGTGGCCGACCGTCTCCCTCCAACTCTGAGTGGCACCGGTAGCTGTGCCGGTGACAAATAAACAGGAGCACTTTCAAATAATGCAATTGCTGTAGCCCAGTGAGGTGTTACAATAACATTTCAAACTCATTCCAGACTGCAGGCGGTTAAAAGCTGTATTGGGTTCAAGTTTCTCGTATGATTTAAAAAGTACGAGCCAGTTGCCTCATTTGCATTGCCTGCCTTCCTCCTTTGCACTGTGAAGTCTATCAAATGTGTGCTTAAAATCTAAATACTATTCCCATTTGAATCATATTTGGTTTCCATTTTAGCAATGTGCCTACACACCGTTCTGTTGAGCTCCCAGGGTGTTATCTAATAAAACACCGTAATCGGTTAGCACGTTCGGCTGTTAACCGAAATGTTGGTGTTTCAAGTCCTCGTAGGGATGATGCTTTTTGCATTTCTTAATCACAATAGAAAATTGCACTATAATAGGTTTTATTTCATCCAATTACACTGAAGAAAAAATGTGCTGGGTTTTTAATTAAAAAAAACCTAGTTGTGCTGTTTGCAAAACCCGGTATCTTTACTGTCTAACGCGCGCCCAATTGAGCTATTTTAGCTTGACACGACTTTGCTATCGAGATAGCATTCTTTTCTCAATCGCCTTTTTGTCAAGCCAGTAAACCTGTATATAATGAGAAACGTTCAACAGTTCGGAAACACCATAATAGAATCCAATGCCTTTACAAATGTGTTTCGAAACTGTTAGTTTTTCTCCCAAATGTGGTTCTCAAAAAAAGGATTTTGCCTACTTTGTATTATTACTATTACTTTTTCCAGAGTAAGACCAAAAGGCAAACATCCAGGAAATAGTTGAACACTGCTTGAACTGTCTCAACAAACGATTAGCTGTAAAACGTGTACATGAAAAGTCTATTAACATCTTTAACACAATCATCTGTGTTCCAATAGCGGTTAATCCACATGGTGATCAATAAAGTGATTGTTGGCTTTGTTCACATATTAGCAAGACGTTTTCAGGATTCACGCATATTCTGAACAAGCACACTAGAATATGGCAATGAAAGGACAGGAAAATAACTGGTTTATTGGCTCTGGTCTTATATCGTCACCTTGATTACTGTCCATAAGAAAGTGGCATTAATCAAAACCTAATTATGTAAGGTTACCAATGCGCAAATACGCAGCATATTTAAACTTCTTCACAATCTTAAATATTCCCACATGAATTTCAAATACTTACTGACAAATACGGCCCTTTCCCAATGTAACACTCTGCTGTGTTTGAAAACCAACGATGGCTTGGATATGATGTATTAAACCACGATACTATTGTTCCCACTTTCTTTAGTACTAACAAATGTGCTTTTCGTGTCGGCCCTTGTGGCCTAATGGATAAGGCACTGGCCTCCTAAGCCAGGGATTGTGGGTTCGAGTCCCACCTGGGGTGTGGTGTTGTTATAAAAGGAGCATAATTATGGTATGTTTTTTGGCATGTGATATTTTGTAGATCTTGTTATCTGCTAAGTCCGCTCACGCTAGCCAGAACGTGCTCGAGTGCTCTGGCAGCAGCCATGAAGCAAGTCAGTTTTTCAGTTGAAATAAATAACTACTTTGTTTTTGTGTATGGGGTGTTTTGAAAAGATCAGTTAAATAGCTACGTATTTTGAAATAAAGATGTATTCATTATTATGAACGTTAACAGAAAGGATATTGTATTTACATTTCCCACGTGTGCTTGCCTTGTACAAATCTGATAGAGTTTCAACAAAGGCATTTGACTTCAGTTTATTAGCCTATACTGCCATCTACAGCATTACTGCGGGTGTCGTTTACTTCTTGTGACTTCTTTTAGATATTTTCACAAACACCGCGCGAGCATGTAGTCGTGGCCGAGTGGTTAAGGCGATGGACTAGAAATCCATTGGGGTTTCCCCGCAGGTTCGAATCCTGCCGACTACGTTTGCTTTGTTTTTAATTGTATGTGTTCATTGTTAATACATGTTTAAAGCTCAGGAGGTCTCAGATATTACTGGTTGTACTTCATATCGCTTTGGTTCATTTTGTTAAGGAATGTTCATTTTGGCAACATTACAAATGCTGTGGTTTCTTTAAAGAAGAAAAGTCATGGCCCGTACGGGGATCGAACCCGCGACCTTGGCGTTATTAGCACCACGCTCTAACCAACTGAGCTAACCGCCACACGCTCAAAGCTTGGTACTAAAACCCGAGGAAAATGAGTCCTGCGGACATTATGATTGTTCTATCAAGATGTTATGTTAAACTGAACTATAACACATTCAAAGTATTGGAAAGGCATAATTAGAGGCCTCATCATAATGAGGCCGTTTAACAGTGTGAAGGATGTGGTGAGGTGCTGGCTTGCGCTGACTTTCTCTCATTTAACGACCTTGTGATTTGAATACTAACAAGAAAAACAAATCAAATTACCAAGCATTTAGTGGATGTTTTAAGAAATAAATTAACAAACAGATTTGTCAGAAGTGGGATTCGAACCCACGCCTCCAGAGAGACTGCGACCTGAACGCAGCGCCTTAGACCGCTCGGCCATCCTGACTTCCACCGACGACTTGATACAACACTGCAGTACACTGCTGAACCTCCAATGTCTGACGCTGCAGTAAATCACCTGGTGTGTGCGTGACCTTATTCTTTTTCTGTTTTCCCCTTACAGAAAGAAATAGAGCGATCGCTTCACGGTTAGAAACAAATCAGAACATTTTGATAGCAAATGAAGTTCATGAATAAAACCACAAAGGCATTACATAAATGTTACAGATATGTTTCGTAGACAAAACAGTTGTAACATAATTGAAAACATTTCTAAATAATCCACTAGTAACAGACATTATCTCAAAGCGCTATAATTTATTTTCAGCTGTTGTGAAAGACAACTATGCTTGCTCATTATATCACAGAAAACATGATAATCCTAGCTCTTCATTTAATCCCTCGGGTTTTACCGTATGGAGATAGAAGATCCATTTTGATTCACATTGAAATAGTTTTTGATCGAAATGATCATCTCCTCGAGCTTGAAATATATTTTTGTATGCCACGGTATTTAAGATCTGAAACGGAATGTTTGGCATGTACAAAATGTCTAGCTAGTGGTGAATGGATATCTTTTCTCCTAATTGAATTTTTATGCTCGCTCATTAATGCGCAATTGTGACTGTCTCGTACCTTTACCAACATGCTGTAAATGGCAAGGACAAGAAATCAAATAAATGACATGAGTTGAAGCACAGGTCATCACTTGTAAGATACTGTACTCTTTTTCGTTGTATGGCTTGTAAAATTCTTAGTTTCAAACGCATTATCACAGGCGGCACAATCACGACATGGAAAAAATCCAGTATATTTGTCCAGTACACCTAGATCTCTCGAACATTTAAATGAGTCAGCCCTTAATAAACACTGTCCGTGTTAATTTCTGTGTATATGACATTGTCTATACACAATACCTATCATGTAAGCCTATATTGGTATCAATCCGAACACAATTAATGTGATCCGTGTTTTCAGTCAGTTTGATAGATTTAATCAATCATCGAAAAAGCAGCAGTGCTTTGCAACGGTAGTTTGTCTTTCGTACCTTTTGGTAAGATACCCACTCAGAACGTGTCCGCTTCCTCCAGCCCCTAAGGAACACTGGAGCGGTCATCAATAACAGCGAGCAGTTGGCCAAAACAACACTCGCTGTCTCCTTCACGCTCAAAACGAACACTCTCACTCTTCCTCGTGGATAGCGAGTCCAAACACTTTAGAAACGCATTTTGTTAACAAATCACTATAGAATTGATCCCTGAAAGTATTGTTTAATGGGCAAGTGGCCGACCGTCTCCCTCCAACTCTGAGTGGCACCGGTAGCTGTGCCGGTGACAAATAAACAGGAGCACTTTCAAATAATGCAATTGCTGTAGCCCAGTGAGGTGTTACAATAACATTTCAAACTCATTCCAGACTGCAGGCGGTTAAAAGCTGTATTGGGTTCAAGTTTCTCGTATGATTTAAAAAGTACGAGCCAGTTGCCTCATTTGCATTGCCTGCCTTCCTCCTTTGCACTGTGAAGTCTATCAAATGTGTGCTTAAAATCTAAATACTATTCCCATTTGAATCATATTTGGTTTCCATTTTAGCAATGTGCCTACACACCGTTCTGTTGAGCTCCCAGGGTGTTATCTAATAAAACACCGTAATCGGTTAGCACGTTCGGCTGTTAACCGAAATGTTGGTGTTTCAAGTCCTCGTAGGGATGATGCTTTTGCATTTCTTAATCACAATAGAAAATTGCACTATAATAGGTTTTATTTCATCCAATTACACTGAAGAAAAAATGTGCTGGGTTTTTAATTAAAAAAAACCTAGTTGTGCTGTTTGCAAAACCCGGTATCTTTACTGTCTAACGCTCCCAATTGAGCTATTTTAGCTTGACACGACTTTGCTATCGAGATAGCATTCTTTTCTCAATCGCCTTTTTGTCAAGCCAGTAAACCTGTATATAATGAGAAACGTTCAACAGTTCGGAAACACCATAATAGAATCCAATGCCTTTACAAATGTGTTTCGAAACTGTTAGTTTTTCTCCCAAATGTGGTTCTCAAAAAAAGGTTTTGCCTACTTTGTATTATTACTATTACTTTTTCCAGAGTAAGACCAAAAGGCAAACATCCAGGAAATAGTTGAACACTGCTTGAACTGTCTCAACAAACGATTAGCTGTAAAACGTGTACATGAAAAGTCTATTAACATCTTTAACACAATCATCTGTGTTCCAATAGCGGTTAATCCACATGGTGATCAATAAAGTGATTGTTGGCTTTGTTCACATATTAGCAAGGCGTTTTCAGGATTCACGCATATTCTGAACAAGCACACTAGAATATGGCAATGAAAGGACAGGAAAATAACTGGTTTATTGGCTCTGGTCTTATATCGTCACCTTGATTACTGTCCATAAGAAAGTGGCATTAATCAAAACCTAATTATGTAAGGTTACCAATGCGCAAATACGCAGCATATTTAAACTTCTTCACAATCTTAAATATTCCCACATGAATTTCAAATACTTACTGACAAATACGGCCCTTTCCCAATGTAACACTCTGCTGTGTTTGAAAACCAACGATGGCTTGGATATGATGTATTAAACCACGATACTATTGTTCCCACTTTCTTTAGTACTAACAAATGTGCTTTTCGTGTCGGCCCTTGTGGCCTAATGGATAAGGCACTGGCCTCCTAAGCCAGGGATTGTGGGTTCGAGTCCCACCTGGGGTGTGGTGTTGTTATAAAAGGAGCATAATTATGGTATGTTTTTTGGCATGTGATATTTTGTAGATCTTGTTATCTGCTAAGTCCGCTCACGCTAGCCAGAACGTGCTCGAGTGCTCTGGCAGCAGCCATGAAGCAAGTCAGTTTTTCAGTTGAAATAAATAACTACTTTGTTTTTGTGTATGGGGGTGTTTTGAAAAGATCAGTTAAATAGCTACGTATTTTGAAATAAAGATGTATTCATTATTATGAACGTTAACAGAAAGGATATTGTATTTACATTTCCCACGTGTGCTTGCCTTGTACAAATCTGATAGAGTTTCAACAAAGGCATTTGACTTCAGTTTATTAGCCTATACTGCCATCTACAGCATTACTGCGGGTGTCGTTTACTTCTTGTGACTTCTTTTAGATATTTTCACAAACACCGGCGTGAGCATGTAGTCGTGGCCGAGTGGTTAAGGCGATGGACTAGAAATCCATTGGGGTTTCCCGCGCAGGTTCGAATCCTGCCGACTACGTTTGCTTTGTTTTTAATTGTATGTGTTCATTGTTAATACATGTTTAAAGCTCAGGAGGTCTCAGATATTACTGGTTGTACTTCATATCGCTTTGGTTCATTTTGTTAAGGAATGTTCATTTTGGCAACATTACAAATGCTGTGGTTTCTTTAAAGAAGAAAAGTCATGGCCCGTACGGGATCGAACCCGCGACCTTGGCGTTATTAGCACCACGCTCTAACCAACTGAGCTAACCGCCACACGCTCAAAGCTTGGTACTAAAACCCGAGGAAAATGAGTCCTGCGGACATTATGATTGTTCTATCAAGATGTTATGTTAAACTGAACTATAACACATTCAAAGTATTGGAAAGGCATAATTAGAGGCCTCATCATAATGAGGCCGTTTAACAGTGTGAAGGATGTGGTGAGGTGCTGGCTTGCGCTGACTTTCTCTCATTTAACGACCTTGTGATTTGAATACTAACAAGAAAAACAAATCAAATTACCAAGCATTTAGTGGATGTTTTAAGAAATAAATTAACAAACAGATTTGTCAGAAGTGGGATTCGAACCCACGCCTCCAGAGAGACTGCGACCTGAACGCAGCGCCTTAGACCGCTCGGCCATCCTGACTTCCACCGACGACTTGATACAACACTGCAGTACACTGCTGAACCTCCAATGTCTGACGCTGCAGTAAATCACCTGGTGTGTGCGTGACCTTATTCTTTTTCTGTTTTCCCCTTACAGAAAGAAATAGAGCGATCGCTTCACGGTTAGAAACAAATCAGAACATTTTGATAGCAAATGAAGTTCATGAATAAAACCACAAAGGCATTACATAAATGTTACAGATATGTTTCGTAGACAAAACAGTTGTAACATAATTGAAAACATTTCTAAATAATCCACTAGTAACAGACATTATCTCAAAGCGCTATAATTTATTTTCAGCTGTTGTGAAAGACAACTATGCTTGCTCATTATATCACAGAAAACATGATAATCCTAGCTCTTCATTTAATCCCTCGGGTTTTACCGTATGGAGATAGAAGATCCATTTTGATTCACATTGAAATAGTTTTTGATCGAAATGATCATCTCCTCGAGCTTGAAATATATTTTTGTATGCCACGGTATTTAAGATCTGAAACGGAATGTTTGGCATGTACAAAATGTCTAGCTAGTGGTGAATGGATATCTTTTCTCCTAATTGAATTTTTATGCTCGCTCATTAATGCGCAATTGTGACTGTCTCGTACCTTTACCAACATGCTGTAAATGGCAAGGACAAGAAATCAAATAAATGACATGAGTTGAAGCACAGGTCATCACTTGTAAGATACTGTACTCTTTTTTCGTTGTATGGCTTGTAAAATTCTTAGTTTCAAACGCATTATCACAGGCGGCACAATCACGACATGGAAAAAATCCAGTATATTTGTCCAGTACACCTAGATCTCTCGAACATTTAAATGAGTCAGCCCTTAATAAACACTGTCCGTGTTAATTTCTGTGTATATGACATTGTCTATACACAATACCTATCATGTAAGCCTATATTGGTATCAATCCGAACACAATTAATGTGATCCGTGTTTTCAGTCAGTTTGATAGATTTAATCAATCATCGAAAAAGCAGCAGTGCTTTGCAACGGTAGTTTGTCTTTCGTACCTTTTGGTAAGATACCCACTCAGAACGTGTCCGCTTCCTCCAGCCCCTAAGGAACACTGGAGCGGTCATCAATAACAGCGAGCAGTTGGCCAAAACAACACTCGCTGTCTCCTTCACGCTCAAAACGAACACTCTCACTCTTCCTCGTGGATAGCGAGTCCAAACACTTTAGAAACGCATTTTGTTAACAAATCACTATAGAATTGATCCCTGAAAGTATTGTTTAATGGGCAAGTGGCCGACCGTCTCCCTCCAACTCTGAGTGGCACCGGTAGCTGTGCCGGTGACAAATAAACAGGAGCACTTTCAAATAATGCAATTGCTGTAGCCCAGTGAGGTGTTACAATAACATTTCAAACTCATTCCA
Organism: Acipenser oxyrinchus oxyrinchus; assembly: GCA_030684275.1. Taxonomy (NCBI): domain Eukaryota; kingdom Metazoa; phylum Chordata; class Actinopteri; order Acipenseriformes; family Acipenseridae; genus Acipenser; species Acipenser oxyrinchus. The sequence goes on along the minus strand of CM060274.1, from coordinate 6,056,558 downwards.
GACTGCAGGCGGTTAAAAGCTGTATTGGGTTCAAGTTTCTCGTATGATTTAAAAAGTACGAGCCAGTTGCCTCATTTGCATTGCCTGCCTTCCTCCTTTGCACTGTGAAGTCTATCAAATGTGTGCTTAAAATCTAAATACTATTCCCATTTGAATCATATTTGGTTTCCATTTTAGCAATGTGCCTACACACCGTTCTGTTGAGCTCCCAGGGTGTTATCTAATAAAACACCGTAATCGGTTAGCACGTTCGGCTGTTAACCGAAATGTTGGTGTTTCAAGTCCTCGTAGGGATGATGCTTTTGCATTTCTTAATCACAATAGAAAATTGCACTATAATAGGTTTTATTTCATCCAATTACACTGAAGAAAAAATGTGCTGGGTTTTTAATTAAAAAAAACCTAGTTGTGCTGTTTGCAAAACCCGGTATCTTTACTGTCTAACGCTCCCAATTGAGCTATTTTAGCTTGACACGACTTTGCTATCGAGATAGCATTCTTTTCTCAATCGCCTTTTTGTCAAGCCAGTAAACCTGTATATAATGAGAAACGTTCAACAGTTCGGAAACACCATAATAGAATCCAATGCCTTTACAAATGTGTTTCGAAACTGTTAGTTTTTCTCCCAAATGTGGTTCTCAAAAAAAGGTTTTGCCTACTTTGTATTATTACTATTACTTTTTCCAGAGTAAGACCAAAAGGCAAACATCCAGGAAATAGTTGAACACTGCTTGAACTGTCTCAACAAACGATTAGCTGTAAAACGTGTACATGAAAAGTCTATTAACATCTTTAACACAATCATCTGTGTTCCAATAGCGGTTAATCCACATGGTGATCAATAAAGTGATTGTTGGCTTTGTTCACATATTAGCAAGGCGTTTTCAGGATTCACGCATATTCTGAACAAGCACACTAGAATATGGCAATGAAAGGACAGGAAAATAACTGGTTTATTGGCTCTGGTCTTATATCGTCACCTTGATTACTGTCCATAAGAAAGTGGCATTAATCAAAACCTAATTATGTAAGGTTACCAATGCGCAAATACGCAGCATATTTAAACTTCTTCACAATCTTAAATATTCCCACATGAATTTCAAATACTTACTGACAAATACGGCCCTTTCCCAATGTAACACTCTGCTGTGTTTGAAAACCAACGATGGCTTGGATATGATGTATTAAACCACGATACTATTGTTCCCACTTTCTTTAGTACTAACAAATGTGCTTTTCGTGTCGGCCCTTGTGGCCTAATGGATAAGGCACTGGCCTCCTAAGCCAGGGATTGTGGGTTCGAGTCCCACCTGGGGTGTGGTGTTGTTATAAAAAGGAGCATAATTATGGTATGTTTTTTTGGCATGTGATATTTTGTAGATCTTGTTATCTGCTAAGTCCGCTCACGCTAGCCAGAACGTGCTCGAGTGCTCTGGCAGCAGCCATGAAGCAAGTCAGTTTTTCAGTTGAAATAAATAACTACTTTGTTTTTGTGTATGGGGTGTTTTGAAAAGATCAGTTAAATAGCTACGTATTTTGAAATAAAGATGTATTCATTATTATGAACGTTAACAGAAAGGATATTGTATTTACATTTCCCACGTGTGCTTGCCTTGTACAAATCTGATAGAGTTTCAACAAAGGCATTTGACTTCAGTTTATTAGCCTATACTGCCATCTACAGCATTACTGCGGGTGTCGTTTACTTCTTGTGACTTCTTTTAGATATTTTCACAAACACCGGCGTGAGCATGTAGTCGTGGCCGAGTGGTTAAGGCGATGGACTAGAAATCCATTGGGGTTTCCCAGCAGGTTCGAATCCTGCCGACTACGTTTGCTTTGTTTTTAATTGTATGTGTTCATTGTTAATACATGTTTAAAGCTCAGGAGGTCTCAGATATTACTGGTTGTACTTCATATCGCTTTGGTTCATTTTGTTAAGGAATGTTCATTTTGGCAACATTACAAATGCTGTGGTTTCTTTAAAGAAGAAAAGTCATGGCCCGCACGGGGATCGAACCCGCAACCTTGGCGTTATTAGCACCACGCTCTAACCAACTGAGCTAACCGGCCACACGCTCAAAGCTTGGTACTAAAACCCGAGGAAAATGCGTCCTGCGGACATTATGATTGTTCTATCAAGATGTTATGTTAAACTGAACTATAACACATTCAAAGTATTGGAAAGGCATAATTAGAGGCCTCATCATAATGAGGCCGTTTAACAGTGTGAAGGATGTGGTGAGGTGCTGGCTTGCGCTGACTTTCTCTCATTTAACGACCTTGTGATTTGAATACTAACAAGAAAAACAAATCAAATTACCAAGCATTTAGTGGATGTTTTAAGAAA
>CM060274.1:6009291-6053708 GCA_030684275.1 Acipenser oxyrinchus oxyrinchus | reverse complement strand
AGGAGGGGCATGATTAAAGTCTTTAAAATCTTAAAAGGATACATTTACAACACAAATAGAGGCAGCACACTATGATTGTTGCACTATTATTCTGGAAAAAAGTAAGTAGCGGGGTTCTAAAAAATATAGCATTATACATCCCCACGTGATTCTACAACTGTTAAATAACGTACCTGTAATTTTTTTTCATTGTTAACATCTTGACAAGTCTGTTTCGAAGCTTTTTTTAAATGTCTGTTCTAGAGCACTGGGGTTTGAGATCTGTTCTGTAAATTACTGCAGGTGCTCTGGCTTTTCTGTTCCGAGCCACATCATGGATTGTTATTGATATATGAAAAGTTGCCAGGATGTTAACAATGAAAAGAAGAATTACAGGTACATTATTTAAACAGTTGTAACAAAACGTGGGCACGTGTAATGCTACATTGTTCCGGACCCCGCTACTTACTCTTTAATGTGCTGTGCTAAAGGTGTGGCAACATGAGCCGCTACTACAGTTTATTTTTAAACTACATCAGATGTGCTTCGCTTTTTGGCTACTCAGCATTGCGACCATCACAATCGCTCTACTGTAATGTGAACTTCAATCATTCAATCAATCAAATTATTTGTATATTATTTATTATTTCACGGCAGAGTCATCTCAAGGTGCTTCACAATAAAATAAAATTTGTCTGGTAAAAGATGTATGATTCTGAACTTCAAATCAATTAATTTGTAAAGAAAGACTAGAACTGCTATAATTATTATGAGAAGTATTTTGTATGTTTTAATATAATCAATTGTCAAGAGAAATATAGCAACCAGCATGCTGACAAACTAGCAGAAAAAATGAAATTCACAAGAGAAAGCATAAAGCACACTTCCTGATTTAAATATAACGCTTTCCCGTGCTTGTCCCATAATTCCTCTTCGAAAAGGTTTGAGAAACTCCATTGGAATTCCTTTATAATAAGTGACGTATAAGTATTTAAAACTTGATTTCGATTCATTCTTCTCACCTCTCGCCTCTCTAGCGACAGGAATGTAGTGGAGGCAGTCGTACACACGTATGTCACACTTACATTTGTGCACATATCTGGAAATGTGAAACTTGTATTAACAGTATTTATCACAGATTGAGAGTAGTACATTATAGGGATATATAGAGGTGTCTATATGTCCATACATGTGTCCATCTGTCTCTCACATTACATTGTTACATTTATCAGGAATGCTGCTTATTAAACTGTGATGAAACTTGGAGTGAACATTAATTAGTAGAAGTTATTGAGAGGATGATTGTGGGGATATATAGAGGCACCTATCTGTATGACTGTCTGGAAGCCACACTGATATTTTTACAGCATCTTGAGAACACAAGATATTCTACATAATGTACAGTTTAAATGACAATGATACTAACACCACATTTGCTTAACTAATGACATCTAGGTCTTAAATACCACTTATCTCATTTTCATGCGGTTGCTCATTGCTGTTTCTTAAATACCACTTATCTCATTTTCATTCAGTTGTTCATTGCTGTTTTTTAAATATCACTTATATCATTTTCATGCAGTTGTTCATTGCTGTTTCTTAAATACCACTTATCTCATTTTCATTCAGTTGTTCATTGCTGTTTCTTAAATACCACTTATCTCATTTTCATTCAGTTGTTCATTGCTGTTTCTTAAATACCAATTATCTCATTTTCAATCAGTTGTTCATTGCTGTTTCTTAAATACCACTTATCTAATTTTCATTCAGTTGTTCATTGCTGTTTCTTAAATACCACTTATCTAATTTTCATTCAGTTGTTCATTGCTGTTTCTTAGTTTTTACTCTTCTGTTCTTACTTAAGACGAGGAGACACTAAACATGTTGCCAGAAAACAGTAGAAAGGGAGAATTTTTGTAAAAAGTGGCGTGCAAACTACAATTTACGTGCAATTTTGTTTGCAAGCAACCTTATCAAAGGAGTGTTGATTTTGTAGAAGCAACATTACATCATAGGATCAGTCAACCAATGAAAAGTCATTAGAGAAGTCATGTGACTGGCTATCTCGCCGACCGAGAGAAAATGTTTATATTTATGTTCCAGTAAAAACTGACACAGATGAAGAATAGAGTTATCTGCAGCTTGACATGCTGCATCATAACTACAACTATGTTTGAGTTAAAGTAATAAAGGCTTCCAATTGATAAATACAAAGTTGTTGTTTTTTTTTCTACCGGTAGTAAATGGATCAAGTGACTGTTGTTTTCTATGGCAAGCAGTTTCAATATTGGGTAGTATGGTGTTTTGGGTTTACATTGTTTTCTATGGCAAGCAGTTTCAATATTGGGTAGTATGGTGTTTCGGGTTTACATTGTTTTCTATGGCAAGCAGTTTCAATATTGGGTAGTATGGTGTTTCGGGTTCACATTGTTTTCTATGGCAAGCTTTTTCGATATTGGGTAGTATGATGTTTCGGGTTTACATTGTTTTCTATGGCAAGCACTTTCAATATTGGGTAGTATGGTGTTTTGGGTTTACATTGTTTTCTATGGCAAGCAGTTTCAATACTGGGTAGTATGGTGTTTCGGGTTTACATGATTTTGCCCGGGGGTTCAGATACATAAATAAATACACAATTAGGTAGAAAATTTTTTTTTACATAATCCTAATATTAATCATTGATTCTGGGTGAAGGTTTGTTGTGTCTTATACTGCAGGAAGGGGCAGTTAGTATTTTTTTAAAATGTTTTCTGGCTGAATGATGTTTTCTGATAGTTTTGACTCTTAAAGAAAACAGTTTGGGGAAAATGATAAGTGTATTCAATTTTGTTTGGTTGAAAGTAACACAAATACAAGCAATCTCATTGGATGACTTCACAGATTCTTTCTCCAGTTTGTACAAGTTGTAGAATGAAGTAGAAAGGTGTTCCATGAAAGCAGAATCAGCATTGTAGAAGCAACACATTTTGTTCTACATTTTATGGCAACATGTAGACTAGTGTCCTCGGCTTAAGGGACTAGCTTTCAGCTTTATTTTTTTTGGGATAATCCAGCTATTATTTCCTACCCTTCACATATAAAACATCAGAAGCTTTACCTTTTAAAATGTAATTATTTGTTTTTCTCTTGGTTTATTAAAATGTCACACAATCAAATTGGTGGGTAGAAATCAGATTTTTTTTCTGGTTTAACCCTTTAATGAGAACCCCTAATCACTCACTTCTTGTTTCTGTTAAGATCATTATTTACAAGGCTTAGTTAATTCCAGCAGAAATATCATTTTTCAAGCAATGGGTCTGCTTTTGAAAATGTCTGGAGTGAGGTGCGTGTTATAAATTCTGCAATTCTAAATAGTAAGTATAAAATGTAAGCAAAAACAACATTCTAAATTGAACCCAAAATAACCAAAAGATCTTCAGCTGAAAAAGGGGAATCGGTAATATCGGGACCATTCATAAAATGTTAAGGACTTTGGTCTCGATTTTTTAAATTTAATTTTTAGAAACTTTTAAGCCAATTTAAAACAAGTTGCCCTACCAACATTTGAAAAAAATGCATGCATTATAAAATAATGACATAGATAGGAAACTCAACATAGTACAATTATACACACAGAGATTGAAGGGAGTCTGTGTTATCTGAACAGGTCTGCTATTCTACTAGATTCAACAAGGCCTTTGGACCTGTCATGTCCGAAGACGTGACATCGTGCTCTAAAAAGCATCCCAGGTACCTGGGTATCAACACAGTCATCTTCTACTATTGACTCACCGCTTTGCTTGCATTTCCACTGGATTTCTTGGGACTAGCCTGAGGAGAAACACAATGTGGAGATCTAGCCTTTTCCCGGCCGTAGGCGTTAGTAGTGTGAGTCACGGGCTGAAAATCGTCTCAATGTGTAGCCAGGTCCACAAAACTGTGGAACTGTTCTGACATTGTATTGAGTGCAGATAACTGCGCACATTAGTGGTGGGGTCAGCGCTGGAAGTATTCTGCACTTCTCTGCATTATTCTCCTCAGTTAAGAGCACGGCATTTTCAGTCTCTTGGTCCAGTATATCTAACTGCCGAAACAGCAGACTGAGCGCTTGTAGACTGAAGTGCCAGCTGACCGTCACTTTCTGTGTTACCTTCTTTTTTATCTTCTGTCGCTGCCCGCGTTACCTCAGTGGGCAAGTCTTCTAGTGTCAATGTTTCATTTAAAGTAGTTTCTGTCGACATATTTGAAATGTTGTTGTAAAAATAATAATAATAATAAAGAATTCCCAACAAAAACGGTCAAACTGTCCGCGCGAGAGCTCGGTAGAACTGCGCGTGCAGCCTGAGGCATCTCGTGGAACACCTGAAACGGTGACGTCATAGAATAACTACCTGCTTCGCTTGGCAAGTTAGAGAACGGGGTCTTGTGTAATATAAGGGTGAAAATAACAAGCAAATGGTGCAACATAATGGGGAGCGCTTAATGAATTTTGATTATATAATGGTGTAGTCTAAGGGATGCTTTTCCATGTTGTGTTGTATTCATTTTTCCAAAAAAATAATAATTATAAATTCATGTCATATTTTAGTCATCAGTCAGCTTACACGGATCCAGTTATTATTATTTATTTCTTAGAAGACGCCCTTATATAGGGCGACTTACAATTGTTACAAGATATCACATTATTTTTTTTACATACAATTACCCATTTATACAATTGGGTTTTTTACTGGAGCAATCTAAGTAAAGTATGTTGCTCAAGGGTACAGCAGCAATGTCCCCCACTTGAGATTGAACCCACGACCCTCCGGTAAAGAGTCCAGAGCCCTAACCACTACTCCACACTGCTGCCCTTGTAACCGTTGTTTAGTTACGAATACAATTATATTACTCATTTAAATAGGCCTAAAGTAATAGTATTTGATCCAAACAAAAAAACACTATTATTACAAGTACTGTTGTCCACGCATACATTGCATCTTTGGAACAGCAAATAAAATCTATTGAAAATGACCAGTAGCCTCCGTATTGCACTTAGCATACGACAGTTTGCACACGCTTAGAATAATCTGTTGAACACAGCACTCGAATTTGCAACTTCGCTAAATCTAAAATACATGATAATTCATGCCTCAGTCTTTCTGCGCACCGAGCGCTGTCTGTCGCCAATGCCATCCCGCTCGCTACTGCCTATGGGCAAAAGCTCTACGTTTTGATTTTACTTCTGCAGCTCCACGGCGCTTTTGGATGGAACTGGCCGGATCAGCAGGTTTATAACCCAGTGCTGTTTAACGCGCCTAGAGCGGTATTTCAGGCGAAGCCCACCCCTGACACCGTGCAGAGAGCTGACCTGTCGCTGTTGAATTCTGTCACCCTGGACTGCAGGAAAGGCGCCATGGTCGTGACGGTGAACCGGGACTTGTTTGGGATCGGCTACCTGGTGAACAGCGCCGACTTGAGCGTGGGGTTCGCGGGCTGCTCGGCCACTTCCTCCGACAGCGTCGCCAACACGGTTTTGTTCAGCATCCAGCTCCAGGACTGCGGCAGCACTTTCCAGGTAACCCTGCGTGTCGATCGCATTTGTTACTGCGGTAGACAGTAAAGTGAACTGTCAAGTGGGTAGCCCAGCTTTCCTTATTGCTTGCACTTCAGTTACAGTAGTGTGCACATTTTATTAAAACCCCAAAAGATGTGTTATTTGTAGCACTGTTTGTATATATCTACCTGCAGAAAACCTCAGTCAGGGCGTGAATTTCAATATTCTGGTCAGCAATATAGAAACAATAGGATGTGTGGCCTACTTCTAACTAAATTATTAAATGGCTAATTTTGTCTTGACAATTTCCCAAGACTAAGTTGCAGTGGTTTAGATTTCCTGTGCACAACACAATGGGGTGTTCATACCTACAGATTCAGTAGTGCTTCCTGATGAGCTGGGGAGAGTTTGTCCCTTTTTAAGGTATAAGGGACATGTGTTCCACTAATCCTAAATTCTGATTACTTTCTCTTTGCAACGAGGGGCACAAAACCTGGTTTAAAATGTGCTGCCAGGATGGATCTGGTCATCCAAATAGTCGGCTTCCTCCTTGTGATACTAGCCACACAAGTGTAATATGAACTGCTCAATTCCTTGTGTAGCTTAAGGTTTTAAAGCACAAGACCACTTCACTTTTTTATAATCAAGCATTGAAGGGTCACGTTTCAGCTTCTCTCCCTAGGTATTCCCAGACTTCCTGATCTACACAAACCATCTCTATTACAAGCCTGCCAGCGTTGGCATCACCAGGGTTACTATGGCTGATATCTGAACTTGGCATTTGTCTTCTGTAAAGACCAGCTTCTCTTGTATTGGATGCTGAAGTGTCTTCAAATCATTTTTAACCTTGATGCCTTATCCCGGGGGTGTCCAATCAGTCCTGGGGGGCTATTCCATGTTTGACAGGTTAAACGGGGTCTGGGGGAGGTTTGATTTAAACAATTCAGAATGGGGTTGGAACAAAGAGCAGGAGTGGAACGGCCAGTGTTGGGCACCCTGCCCTGTCGCTGTTTCTTGTTGGATATCCTATGTTTTTGCTCCATTGGGCGTGTCTTCAGATTCTATTGTCCTCAAAACTGAACAAAGATTTCATGTTTAGTCTAAATTTAATTCTATTTTTTACCCACAGGTGATATGCAATAGTCTAAGTGTTTGGGGCAGGGGTGGCTAAAGTTGGGCTGTTGGTCTTTGTTCCAATCATGTTCTAAACTGTAATTGAATGAATTAAACCTCCATCCAGACCCTGGAGTAGTTAATCTTCCCTCTGGAGTGGAAGGGGTCCCCCCCAGGGCTGATTGGCCACCCCTGGCATGGAGGGTTCATGCAACAATTCTCTGCCAGCTCCTAGAGGACCACTCCAGTTAACTCTAGTCTTAAGATTTGGTAGTGCTTTTCTTTGCTGTAGTTCAGAGTAGAGGTGCTTGTATAGTGTGCTTAACCCTTTAGGGTCGAAGCCTCAAGTCGGGTGCTCCCTGTTCTATCTTGAGAGTTTCTTCATAACTTGCAAGGAGCAAACAGGACACGGAGTTCATGCTTTCTACTGCCTTTATTACGAACTGCGCAACAACTGACAATGATACCTTCAATATCCCATAGTGCCCCTGTATAACCCCACTACGGTATGCGTGCAAGGACAAACATAATATACAACATCTCCTCCCCTCTTACATGAATTGTCCCTTTTGAAAAAACAATAGACTGTATCTCTTTTGTTTAGATTTCCTTTTCTTAAAACAACTGTATCCATATATATATTTTATTAAACAATTCCCATAAAATAATATTTCAATGAGCTCACCAATTTTTTTTAATAATAACAAAAAGGAAGGGATGAGGGTAGACTGCCTCAACCCCTGACCTTACCCATGGGTATTATTCTGCCCCAGATAAAAGGGTACATCATTATAAGTCCAAGCGACTTGGTGCCCACCTTTCCCAACAACAGCTGGTCTGTATGTCTCCTCCAGATAAGATTGTCTGCAGTTTTGACTGTGTACGATACAGGACCAGTCTGTGCGATGACTGTGGCAGGAACCCATTTCGGTCCGTGGAGATAGTTCCGTGCTAGTACATGCTCTTCCGGATTGAAGGCTCTGTCCTTTGCTCTTTGCTCTCTTCTCTTGACTTGGATCTCCTGTTGACGTCTCACGACTTCCTTTTCCTTAGGTGGTCTGAGAAGGTCAAAGTTGGTGCGTAATGGTCTTTTCAAGAGAAGCGATGCTGGTGACGCTTTTGTGGTTGCGTGCGGTGTGTTTCTGTAAGCTAACAGAAAACTGTTCAGGCGTTGATGCAGGGTCCCTTGACCTTGTGACGCTTTTAAGGCATGCTTCATGGTCTGTACAAACCTCTCGGCCAGCCTGTTGGTCGATGGGTTGTAAGGTGTGGATCTGATATGCTGTACACCATTTACCTGGAGGAATGTAGCCAGTTCCTGCGACACGAATTGTGGTCCATTGTCACTCACAAGTTGTTCTGGGGAACCAAAACGACTGAACATTTCACCCAACTTTTCGATGGTCTTCTCAGCAGTAGTAGACCTCATAACCACAACTTCTGGCCACTTGCTATGGGCATCTACCACTACCAGAAACATTCTCTCTTCGAATGGACCAGCGAAGTCGACATGTAGGCGTTGCCACGCCTCCTCCGGCCAATCCCACGGATGCAAAGGAGCAGGTTGGGGTTGGTTTCGAAACCTCTGGCATGCGAAGCATGTCTTCGCCTTCTCCTCTATGTTTCCATCCAAACCATGCCACCAAAAGTAGCTCCGCGCGATCTCTTTCATGCGAACCATTCCACAATGGCCTGAGTGTAACTGTTGCAGCACTGGCTTCCTCAGCAACAGCGGAATAATCACTCTCCTCCCCCACAAAAGGCAACCAGACTGCACTGACAGCTCATGTCTCCTAGAAAGGTACGGTTTCAGCTCAGGCGTGTCTCCTGTTGCTTTGCCTTTTGACGATTATGTCCATCACCTCAGATAGCAATGGGTCGTTTCAGGTATATCTTCGTACTTGTTTTGAAGTGATAGGTGCATTTTCCACTTGTCTGAAGTAAAAGATGTCCGCTTGGCGTGTGTCTGGTTTTCCCACGGGTAATGGCAACCTTGAAAGTCCATCTGCGTCGCAGTGAAGTTCCGACTTACAGTATTTGATGTCGTAGGTATGCGCGGACAACAACAAAGCCCACCTTTGCATTCTGCTCGCTGCAAGTGATGGAATTCCCCTGTGCGGCCCGAAGATAGATACTCGTCGGTGGACGGTGATCTGTCAGAAGAGTAAACTTCCTCCCGAACAGATATTGGTGAAACTTGCGAACGCCGAAAACGATGCCTAGGACTTCTCTTTCTATCTGGGCGTAGTTACTTTCTGCTTTGTTCAGTGTTCTTGATGCAAAAGCGATAGGTTTCTCCTCACCGTTTGGCATGATGTGAGACACGACTGCTCCCACGCCATATGGTGATGCATCACAAGCAAGCTGTAGTGATGGGTCGAAGTGCGTCAGGGCCTCCGACTTCAGGAGTGTTTCCTTTGTTTTAACAAATGCTTCTTCGCATTTGTCAGTCCAGGTTTTCTCCTGACAGAGCAACTGATGTAGCGGCTTTAACATCGTTGCTAAATTTGGGATAAACCGTCCGTAAATAGTTCAGTAACCCCAGGAAGGAACGCAGCTGGCTGACGCGCTGGGGCGTCCAAGATAGCCTTGGTCTTGGAGGGAGCCTTGTGGAGACCTGTGGCATCGATCACATGTCCGAGATATTCCACCGATGACTGGAAAAACTTGCATTTGTCTTTTCGAACTCTGAGTCCATAGTCCTGCAGCCTCTGTAAAGTTGCATCCAGGTTCCGGAGATGGTCCTCTTCGTCCTTCCCAGTAACCAGGATATCATCCAGGTAGCATTGAACTCCTGGCAATCCACTCAAGATTTGATCCATTGCCCTCTGGAACAACGCTGGTGCTGATGTGATTCCAAAAGGAAGACGACCGTACCTGAACAACCCCTTGTGTGTCGTAACAGTCAGCAGTTCCCTTGACTTTCCATCCACATGCATTTGCAGGTAGGCTTGGCAGAGGTCGATTTTTACTGAACTTTTGACCCCCAGCTAGGCCTGCAAACAGATCATCAATGTGCGGTAGCGGATACTGCTCGACTGACAACACAGGGTTAAGAGTCACTTTAAAATCTCCACATATTCTGATTGACCCATCCTTCTTGAGGACAGGTACGATGGGCGTCGCCCATTCACTCACACTGACCGGTACTCCGTCCTTCAGTAGACCGTCGAGATCCGCCTCCACCTTTGGTCTGATAGCGTAGGGTACGGGTCGTGCTTTCAGAAACTTTGGTTTGCTGTCTGGCTTAATATCAAGCTTCACAGTAATGTCTTTCATGCTACCCAGCTCACTTTTAAAAACTTCGTAATGTCTCTTTAAAATGGAGGGTAGACCTGAGTCTCCATGGGTCATCATGCGTACTGACGGCCAGCCCAGTTTGATACTCTCCATCCATGAGCGTCCCAGTAGAGAAGGGTAGTCACCTTTAACTACATAGTGGCAGTTTTGCAGTCTGTCCATTTAACTGAACTGTAACCTCAGTGATTCCTTTCATAGCAACAGATTCTCCAGTATATGTCTTTAACACCACGTTGGCTGGCTGAAGTGGAAGGTGTTTCAATGTCTTTTTGTATACTGTGTCTGACACGAGAGATACAGCTGCCCCTGTGTCGATTTCCATGCGCACAGGCTGCCCTTCTAGCAAGGGAGAGACCCAATAGCCGTGTGGACCTCCAGCAACCGTCAGTATGTGTAGTGTAACTTCCTCATCTGATGAGTCACTCACCTCTGTTCTTTCCTGCTCCAGAGAGTGAACATGTCTCTTTTTTTTTATCTTTGAAGGTCTCTTTTCTGTTCTCTGACTTTGACACTTTCCCTGTCCTCCTTTTTGTTTCTGCATGCACGCTCAATGTGCCCCTTTTTACCACAGCTGCGGCAATCCATGTCCTTACACCAGCATGCGGAGGCCTGATGTCCCACTTTGCCACAGTGGAAGCATGTGCCTTGCCCATTGGCCTGTCTCTGATTTTCAGTGGAAACTCTATGCACTTTCCCTGATGAGCTCAAGTTTTGAGCCTCTTTAGCTGCTAACTCCATGGATACACTAACTTCAATAGCCTTTTGCAAAGTTAGGTTGGTTTCAGTCAATAGTCTCTCTTGCGTAGCTTCACTACGTAGGCCACACACTAATCTGTCTCGAATAGTGTCATTTAGCACATCATTAAATTCACAGTGCTCTGCTAATTTTCTCAGTACAGAAACAAACACTGTCACAGTTTCTCCTTCCTCCTGATTTCGTTGGTGGAACCGAAACCTCTCAGCTATGACTAGGGGTTTTGGTGAGAAATGTCCTGCCAATGTATCCACTATTTCTTTATAGGTCTTATCACCTGGCCTCCCTGGCTGTAACAGACTGCGTAATAAATTGAAAGTCTTTGCCCCCATAACACTCAAAAATGTGGGTACCAGTTTGTCATTAGGAATGTCAAGAACAAAATAGTCAAATCTCTCCGTGTATGAGCTCCACTGCTCCACACTCTCATCGAACTGTCCAATGTTCCCGACAATTCCAGCCTTTTTTTTTTTTTTTCCCCGTTCCTACGTCCGTCTTGAGTCCTTTCTTCTCAACCTAGACGATACTAGCCTAGTTTCTAGCCAGCCTCATTCATGTTCGTGTCTAGCTAGCAATACACTGTGCTTACATTAGCCTAAACTGTTCACGGAAAATAAAAGTTTTACACTTTAAAAAAAAAAAAAAAACGACTTATCTTCCTAACAGAGAAGGGAACGCCGGTTCAGAATTCCTTGTCGCCAATTTGTTGTATCTTGAGAGTTTCTTCATAACTTGCAAGGAGTAAACAGGACATGGAGTTCATGCTCTCTACTGCCTTTATTACGAACTGTGCAACAACTGACAATGATACCTTCAATATCCCATAGTACCCCTGTATAACCCCACTACGGTATGCGTGCAAGGACAAACGTAATATACAACACTCCCCCAGGACCAGAGTTTTTTGGTTGTACAGTAGCATCTTGGAATTGGGTGGGGTGTGTTTTTTACTTTGGGGGTAGTACGTTAAAGTACGTCATTTTGTTCAACACTAGTGTTAATGTCATGTGTTCTGCTTGGAGATGCATTTATAATGTGGTCTTGTCTGACCTGAGGGACCTTGCAGTACTTCCTGACAGTTTTGTTGAAACAATATTGATTGGGCAGAAAACAAGACCTTGCTTTTACCAAAGTGATTGCAATGTCATAATATATACTGGGGGTCTTCATAAGCAGTAATGGACTTTAGGGTGTGTGTGTGTGTGTGTGTGTGTGTGTGTGTGTGTGTGTGTGTGTGTTTGTTTTTGTTTTTTTTTTTATTTATTTTTAAATCTCAAAATAAAACACTACTTGATTTTATTATCTGTAATAAGAAAAGATGTAGCTGATTCAGTAAATTGAACATTCATCTGCTTATAACCACTCATTTCTCATGATACAGAATAAGTGTGAATAATTCTTTTGGCTAAACAATTTCCTGTAATTGTTCTGTGTGCTGCTGTAAACTCTCTCCACCCTTTAAAAGTTAAATGCCTGTCATCCAGACAGTGAAATTCAATCGCTCCCCCTATCCAATGATAGTGGTTTTACAACCTGTACAGCAAAGCATTGTGGCCCAGCAAGTCAAAGAAATGAAGTGTTGGCACGTCTCCTCACTCTCACGTGATTTTCACACTCACACACGTGGTGCGCGTGCGTGTTGGTAGACAGACAAACGGCTGCTGTATTTCCAGCAGTTATAATCTTATCACTTAAATACTGCAGCAATGATCTTTATGTTCATATTGAAGTAAGCTACAATATTTTCTCATTAAAACTTGTTAGTTGAAATTTAATGTTCAGCTTTTCATATTTTGTTGTGTACTCATTTAATCAAACAAAGTAGTGTAAGACGTTTTTCAAATCAAGTATGCTTATTTGTGAATAAAGAGTCGCAGTCCTTGTTGTGCTGCCACTGTCATTAAAGACACTCGGCTAAAATCGTGAAGTACAAACTTGGCAGCAGACTGTCTCTCTTTAGTGCGGATGCAAGAACTGTGTTGAGAATTAAGAAAATGCATTTGAAAGCAAAAATGTTATGAGATTATCTTTCATAAGTGAAGAGGTACTGGGGGCCTGCGTCCCGGCAAGCCCCAGCACAAATGACGCTACTGGACAGGATACATCATCGCTTACGTGACGCAGCTGAATGAACGGAAGAGGCGGGTTGGGTAGTTGTTGGGGAATGCCGTCACGGTCCTGATTGTCAAGGCGTACCACGGAGGTGCTGGCAGAAGCGCGTGACCGGCTGGGGCGGGACGCCTTCCTGGGGGCTGTCGCACCCATTGAACTCCAGAGCCTCCTACTGCTTGTGGGTCCTGCTACCCTGCAGTTAACACCGTGGCCAGGCCCGGCATTCTATATATAATATATATATATATATATATATATATATATATATATATATATATATATATATATGTGTGCAGTGTGTGTAATATAATCACGGCTTGGAAAAATATTCTGAAGATATTCTGAAAGATTGGAAAGTGTCCAGAAATAGGGCGTGGCTAGGGTTTCACTTTCTGTCACTATTTTTCTGTCAGGAATGTGGCAGCCCTGCTTCCACCAGCTCTCAGATGTTCATAACGAATATCTTTGTACGGCCTTTAGTTATAGTAAGTTGTGTGAGGTTACGTACCAAACGGGATCTTCAATGCTGAAGTCTTGTGAACATACGATACTGCTTTCAGACAGGTTTCCTTCCAAATTAAACTTTACATGTTTTTTTTAACGTGAGGAGGCAATTTACCAACCCTTTAGTTGTACCATGTTTTGGCCACGCATTTTCTATAGTGTGAGGAATGTGTGTGCTGTGTCACATGCTCATGACAATGGAGTTAGGATTTGGAGTTTCTGAACTACATGGAAACCTGGCCATTGTGTACCACAGCCTTTAGTTTTTCAAAAAAATAAATGGGGTTAATGATTTCACTTTAAACAATAATTTAGTTTTATTCAAAGACTAGGATTTCAATTTGTAATCGCATAAGAAAATTTATGAGTGAGAGGAGGCCGTTCGGACCGTCTATGCTGGTCCAGTTCCTAGTACTTGATTGATCTCAAAACTTTTAAAGGATCCAAATGATTCAGCAACAACATGACGAAGCAGCCCAGTCCATCCCCTCACCACTCTGTGTGAAGAAGCGTCTCCTTCAATCTGTACTTAATCTTCAGAATCTCCACTTCATTTCCAACAGTGTCATCTGTTCCTGGTTTCTTAACTATGCTTAAAGTATTGGTCAGGGTTAACTGTCAACTTCAATCACATCCCCCTGATTCTTCTTTGTTCTTGTCTGAACAGATTCAGTTCTTTCAGCCTCTCTTTTGTAGCTCATTCCTTTAAGCCCTGGGAATGGTTCTTTTAAACAGTCCGTTGACACACAGCTGTGTCGTCTGGTCTAGGTCTCTGAGGAAGTCCAGTATTCTGCCATTATTTTATTATTTTATTTCTTAGTAGAAACCCTTATCCAGGGTTACTTACAATTGTTACAAGATATCACATTATTTTTACATACAATTACATTATTTTTTACACTTTTTAAATACAATTACCCATTTATACAGTTGGGTTTTTACTGGAGCAATCTATAAAGCACCTTGCTCAAGGGTACAGCAGCAGTGTCCCCCACCTGGGATTGAACCCGTGACCCTCCGGTCAAAAGTCCAGAACCCTAACCACTACTCCACACTGCCTCCCTATTTGCAACTTAATCACGTTAACTGTTTAATTATGTATTTATGATAGGGTTTAATTACCGGTGATTAAAAATCACATTTTAAAAGACAGACCACATAGTATTTATACAAAAATGTATGCTTTAATTAAGTTGGAAGATTTACAAATGGAATATACATAGATAGAAATAAGACTATTTTCATACAGTAACACTGAGCTATAAAGCACAATGTGTTCAACAATATTAATCATATGCACAACAGTGCTAATACAGTAATCAATATAATAATAAACACGTTAAAACAAACCCATCAAACAGTTAAACATGAGATTGTACCAAACATATGTGCTACATCTCAGCAAACACAGGTACTGTACATGGGTGTTGGAGTGCTCTGGCTATTGAGTCATTCAGCCTCTGTGGTCACAAGTTTATTTTATTTTTTTAAAAATTTTTGTTCCATCTAATTTCAGGATTATTGTCACTGGGTTCACAGAACTTCTTCAATCAATACTTTGCACGCAGAAAAGCAACCAATCCCGTACCTGCAACAGCCGAGTCAGCCAATCACAGCCTGTCAGCTCGACTAGAGCAGATAGCACGTTTTCAACAACAACAAACTGAGATTAGTTTAAAGTTTAAAAAAAGTGATTTGTTTAATAAAGTTATTTATTTCTCGATTATGTGTGTGAACATTTTTGGGATTATTTTCCTAAAACCTTTCATTACAAGTTCAAGGTACATGTAGGGTTTAAAGTGTTTATTTAAAGAAAATAATGAGAAATATTTTTCTCCAGTCGGGGTCAACTAGCAGACAGTAGAGCCTTCATGATCCGGCACTATCGCTTCATTATATACATGGCTGCAATCTGTTCTTTCTGGAAGGACTACATGAGCATAGTGAAAATGTTCTTGCCAAATCAAATGTATTCAATAAACATTTATAGAATTCATGTTTTCTTAATTCTTCTTTTCATTGTTTTCTTTGGATGCCATGCTTATTCATATCATATTGATGCTCCTGCTAAAATGAAATGGAATATGAAGTTAATACACTTGAAGGAAAAAAAAAAACCTACATCACTTTAAAAGTGCTTTTGATTAAAGAATCATTATATCTAACAGACACACAAGGACAGTGGCATCTGTTAGAAGACATCACAATCTGAAATGATGTTATTTACTGTTGATCTATTAACAATATGTTGTGTCTCCTCAGAACTAAGAGCATTCCTAGCTTAAGGCCCTGGCTCAGCATTTAACCAGGACAGTTCTGGCATGTATTGCAGCATGCAAGTTTAAAAATAGTCACATTCACTGCTCCTTAAGCTAATATATGAAAGCTACATTTGTTAAATTCAAAGTAGCTTAGAAATATTTAGATTTTTTACATATCTGTACATTTTTGAAACTGTAAACTATGCACACCTAGGAATAGATGACATTATGCTCACTTACAGCAGGTTCACTACATATTATTTTTTCTGCAATACTTGTGTAGATCAGGGAAACCTTTATTTTCACATTCACTCTGGTCCAGAATTGATTTGCAGGATCGTTATGTCAGTAAGAAGATGGACATGCGTCTGGAACAATAATCTGACTAGTTAACCTACCTCATAGAGGGGAGACTCCAGAGAGCAAGCCTGTGCCAGCTTTGAACACATTTTGGTCTTCAGGACCTGAGAATTATAAAAGGGACAAATGAGCTAAGAATGAAAACACCTTACCTGTGAACTTCAACACTTAACATCTCTAGAACTTTTTTTTTCTAATAATTTAACATTTTTATCCTGGAAAACCCAATATTTGAAGCTGGTCTCATGTCTTTTAAAGCACTCCAAAACCAACCTTATCTTTTCATGGATATAATGTGTCCGTCTGAATCTATCATCAACCAGTAATATAAGTCTCATATTGATACCAGCAGTTACCAGTAATAAACTAGTGAGAAAGACATGTTCATTATGTTAACATATTATTCATTTTTCTTAAAATAAACAAATGCACTATAACGTTTTGTGAAGAATTATCTTCATTCATGAACAGGTTAACTGTTTAAAACAATTGAAGCTTACCAGAATCATAATTAGTGGGACAGCCAAGATGGCTAAACCGCACATGACAATGATGGCAACAGCGAACCCAGGAAAGGGCCTTTGGGTGGTTGTATTGACTGCTGTTGCTGGAGGTTTTCCAGCTGCTGCTGTAGGGGCCACGGTTGCTGTTGCAGTAGGGGCTGTGGTTGCTGCTGTAGTTGGGGTCACAGTTGCTACTGTAGTAGGGGGTGCAGTTGCTGCTGTAGTTGAGGACACTGTTGCTGCTGTAGTAGGGGCTGTGGTTGCTGCTGTAGTTGGGGCCACAGTTGCTGCTGTAGTTGGGGCCACAGTTGCTGCTGTAGTTGGGGCCACAGTTGCTGCTGTAGTAGGGGCTGTGATTGCTGCTGTAGTTGGGGCCACAGTTGCTGCTGTAGTAGGGGGTGCAGTTGCTGCTGTAGGGGCCACGGTTGCTGCTGTAGTTGAGGACACTGTTGCTGCTGTAGTTGGGGCTGTGGTTGCTGCTGTAGTTGGTACCACAGTTTTTGCTGTAGTTGGGGCCACAGTTGCTGCTGTAGTTGGGGCCACGGGTGCTGCTGTAGTTGAGGCCACAGTTGCTGCTGTAGTTGGGGCAACGGTTGCTGCTGTAGTAGGGGGTGCAGTTGCTGCTGTAGTTGGGGCCACGGTTGCTGCTGTAGTTGGGGCCACAGTTGCTGCTGTAGTAGGGGGTGCAGTTGCTGCTGTAGGGGCCACGGTTGCTGCTGTAGTTGTGGCCACGGTTGCTGCTGTAGTAGGGGCTGTGGTTGCTGCTGTAGTTGGGGCCGTGGTTGCTGCTGTAGTTGGGGCCACAGTTGCTGCTGTAGTAGGGGGTGCAGTTGCTGCTGTAGGGGCCACGGTTGCTGCTGTAGTTGAGGACACTGTTGCTGCTGTAGTTGGGGCTGTGGTTGCTGCTGTAGTTGGGGCCACAGTTGCTGCTGTAGTTGGGGCCACGGTTGCTGCTGTAGTTGGGGCCACGGGTGCTGCTGTAGTTGAGGCCACAGTTGCTGCTGTAGTTGGGGCAACGGTTGCTGCTGTAGTAGGGGGTGCAGTTGCTGCTGTACTTGGGGCCACGGTTGCTGCTGTAGTTGAGGCCACAGTTGCTGCTGTAGTTGGGGCCACAGTTGCTGCTGTAGTAGGGGGTGCAGTTGCTGCTGTAGGGGCCACGGTTGCTGCTGTAGTTGTGGCCACGGTTGCTGCTGTAGTAGGGGCTGTGGTTGCTGCTGTAGTTGGGGCCGTGGTTGCTGCTGTAGTAGGGGCCACAGTTGCTGCTGTAGTAGGGGCTGTGATTGCTGCTGTAGTAGGGGCTGTGATTGCTGCTGTAGTAGGGGCTGTGATTGCTGCTGTAGTAGGGGCTGTGGTTGCTGCTGTAGTTGGGGCCACGGTTGCTGCTGTAGTTGGGGCCACGGTTGCTGCTGTAGTTGGGGCCACAGTTGCTGCTGTAGTAGGGGCTGCAGTTGCTGCTGTAGGGGCCACAGTTGCTGCTGTAGTTGGGGCCACTGTTGCTGCTGTAGTAGGGGCTGTGGTTGCTGCTGTAGTTGGGGCCACAGTTGCTGCTGTAGTTGGGGCCACGGTTGCTGCTGTAGTTGGGGCAATGGTTGCTGCTGTAGTAGGGGCTGTGGTTGCTGCTGTAGTAGGGGCTGTGGTTGCTGCTGTAGTTGGGGCCACGGTTGCTGCTGTAGTTGGGGCCACAGTTGCTGCTGTAGTAGGGGCTGTGGTTGCTGCTGTAGTTGGGGCTGCGGTTGCTGCTGTAGTAGGGGCTGTGGTTGCTGCTGTAGTTGGGGCCACAGTTGCTGCTGTAGTTGGGGCTGCGGTTGCTGCTGTAGTTGGGGCTGTGGTTGCTGCTGTAGTTGGGGCCACGGTTGCTGCTGTAGTTGGGGCTACGGTTGCTGCTGTAGTAGGGGCTGTGGTTGCTGCTGTAGTTGGGGCCACAGTTGCTGCTGTAGTTGGGGGTGCAGTTGCTGCTGTAGTAGGGGCTGTGGTTGCTGCTGTAGTTGGGGCAACGGTTGCTGCTGTAGTAGGGGCTGTGGTTGCTGCTGTAGTTGGGGCCACAGTTGCTGCTGTAGTTGGGGCAGCGGTTGCTGCTGTAGTTGGGGCTGTGGTTGCTGCTGTAGTTGGGGCCATGGTTGCTGCTGTAGTTGGGGCTGCGGTTGCTGCTGTAGTAGGGGCTGTGGTTGCTGCTGTAGTAGGGGCTGTGGTTGCTGCTGTAGTTGGGGCCGCAGTTGCTGCTGTAGTAGGGGCTGTGGTTGCTGCTGTAGTTGGGGCTGTGGTTGCTGCTGTAGTTGGGGCTGCAGTTGCTGCTGTAGTAGGGGCTGTGGTTGCTGCTGTAGTTGGGGCCACAGTTGCTGCTGTAGTTGGGGCTGTGGTTGCTGCTGTAGTAGGGGCTGTGGTTGCTGCTGTAGTTGGGGCCACAGTTGCTGCTGTAGTAGGGGGTGCAGTTGCTGCTGTAGTAGGGGCTGTGGTTGCTGCTGTAGTAGGGGCTGTGGTTGCTGCTGTAGTTGGGGCTGTGGTTGCTGCTGTAGTTGGGGCTGTGGTTGCTGCTGTAGTTGGGGCAACAGTTGCTGCTGTAGTTGGGGCTGTGGTTGCTGCTGTAGTTGGGGCTGTGGTTGCTGCTGTAGTTGGGGCTGTGGTTGCTGCTGTAGTTGGGGCTGTGGTTGCTGCTGTAGTTGGGGCTGTGGTTGCTGCTGTAGTTGGGGCTGTGGTTGCTGCTGTAGTTGGGGCTGTGGTTGCTGCTGTAGTTGGGGCTGTGGTTGCTGCTGTAGTAGGGGCTGTGGTTGCTGCTGTAGTTGGGGCTGTGGTTGCTGCTGTAGTTGGGGCTGTGGTTGCTGCTGTAGTTGGGGCTGTGGTTGCTGCTGTAGTTGGGGCTGTGGTTGCTGCTGTAGTTGGGGCTGTGGTTGCTGCTGTAGTTGGGGCTGTGGTTGCTGCTGTAGTAGGGGCTGTGGTTGCTGCTGTAGTTGGGGCTGTGGTTGCTGCTGTAGTTGGGGCTGTGGTTGCTGCTGTAGTTGGGGCTGCGGTTGCTGCTGTAGTTGGGGCTGTGGTTGCTGCTGTAGTTGGGGCTGTGGTTGCTGCTGTAGTTGGGGCTGTGGTTGCTGCTGTAGTTGGGGCTGTGGTTGCTGCTGTAGTTGGGGCTGTGGTTGCTGCTGTAGTTGGGGCTGTGGTTGCTGCTGTAGTTGGGGCTGTGGTTGCTGCTGTAGTTGGGGCTGTGGTTGCTGCTGTAGTTGGGGCTGTGGTTGCTGCTGTAGTTGGGGCTGTGGTTGCTGCTGTAGTTGGGGCTGTGGTTGCTGCTGTAGTTGGGGCTGTGGTTGCTGCTGTAGTTGGGGCTGTGGTTGCTGCTGTAGTTGGGGCTGTGGTTGCTGCTGTAGTTGGGGCTGTGGTTGCTGCTGTAGTTGGGGCTGTGGTTGCTGCTGTAGTTGGGGCTGTGGTTGCTGCTGTAGTTGGGGCTGTGGTTGCTGCTGTAGTTGGGGCTGTGGTTGCTGCTGTAGTTGGGGCTGTGGTTGCTGCTGTAGTTGGGGCTGTGGTTGCTGCTGTAGTTGGGGCTGTGGTTGCTGCTGTAGTTGGGGCTGTGGTTGCTGCTGTAGTAGGGGCTGTGGTTGCTGCTGTAGTTGGGGCTGTGGTTGCTGCTGTAGTTGGGGCTGTGGTTGCTGCTGTAGTAGGGGCTGTGGTTGCTGCTGTAGTTGGGGCTGTGGTTGCTGCTGTAGTTGGGGCTGTGGTTGCTGCTGTAGTTGGGGCTGTGGTTGCTGCTGTAGTTGGGGCTGTGGTTGCTGCTGTAGTTGGGGCTGTGGTTGCTGCTGTAGTTGGGGCTGTGGTTGCTGCTGTAGTTGGGGCTGTGGTTGCTGCTGTAGTTGGGGCTGTGGTTGCTGCTGTAGTTGGGGCTGTGGTTGCTGCTGTAGTTGGGGCTGTGGTTGCTGCTGTAGTTGGGGCTGTGGTTGCTGCTGTAGTTGGGGCTGTGGTTGCTGCTGTAGTTGGGGCTGTGGTTGCTGCTGTAGTTGGGGCTGTGGTTGCTGCTGTAGTTGGGGCTGTGGTTGCTGCTGTAGTTGGGGCTGTGGTTGCTGCTGTAGTTGGGGCTGTGGTTGCTGCTGTAGTTGGGGCTGTGGTTGCTGCTGTAGTTGGGGCTGTGGTTGCTGCTGTAGTAGGGGCTGTGGTTGCTGCTGTAGTTGGGGCTGTGGTTGCTGCTGTAGTTGGGGCTGTGGTTGCTGCTGTAGTTGGGGCTGTGGTTGCTGCTGTAGTTGGGGCTGTGGTTGCTGCTGTAGTTGGGGCTGTGGTTGCTGCTGTAGTTGGGGCTGTGGTTGCTGCTGTAGTTGGGGCCGTGGTTGCTGCTGTAGTTGGGGCTGTGGTTGCTGCTGTAGTTGGGGCCGTGGTTGCTGCTGTAGTTGGGGCTGTGGTTGCTGCTGTAGTTGGGGCTGTGGTTGCTGCTGTAGTTGGGGCTGTGGTTGCTGCTGTAGTTGGGGCTGTGGTTGCTGCTGTAGTTGGGGCTGTGGTTGCTGCTGTAGTTGGGGCTGTGGTTGCTGCTGTAGTTGGGGCTGTGGTTGCTGCTGTAGTTGGGGCTGTGGTTGCTGCTGTAGTTGGGGCTGTGGTTGCTGCTGTAGTTGGGGCTGTGGTTGCTGCTGTAGTTGGGGCTGTGGTTGCTGCTGTAGTTGGGGCTGTGGTTGCTGCTGTAGTTGGGGCTGTGGTTGCTGCTGTAGTTGGGGCTGTGGTTGCTGCTGTAGTTGGGGCTGTGGTTGCTGCTGTAGTTGGGGCTGTGGTTGCTGCTGTAGTTGGGGCTGTGGTTGCTGCTGTAGTTGGGGCTGTGGTTGCTGCTGTAGTTGGGGCTGTGGTTGCTGCTGTAGTTGGGGCTGTGGTTGCTGCTGTAGTTGGGGCTGTGGTTGCTGCTGTAGTTGGGGCTGTGGTTGCTGCTGTAGTTGGGGCTGTGGTTGCTGCTGTAGTTGGGGCTGTGGTTGCTGCTGTAGTTGGGGCTGTGGTTGCTGCTGTAGTTGGGGCTGTGGTTGCTGCTGTAGTTGGGGCTGTGGTTGCTGCTGTAGTTGGGGCTGTGGTTGCTGCTGTAGTTGGGGCTGTGGTTGCTGCTGTAGTTGGGGCTGTGGTTGCTGCTGTAGTTGGGGCTGTGGTTGCTGCTGTAGTTGGGGCTGTGGTTGCTGCTGTAGTTGGGGCTGTGGTTGCTGCTGTAGTTGGGGCTGTGGTTGCTGCTGTAGTTGGGGCTGTGGTTGCTGCTGTAGTTGGGGCTGTGGTTGCTGCTGTAGTTGGGGCTGTGGTTGCTGCTGTAGTTGGGGCTGTGGTTGCTGCTGTAGTTGGGGCTGTGGTTGCTGCTGTAGTTGGGGCTGTGGTTGCTGCTGTAGTTGGGGCTGTGGTTGCTGCTGTAGTTGGGGCTGTGGTTGCTGCTGTAGTTGGGGCTGTGGTTGCTGCTGTAGTTGGGGCTGTGGTTGCTGCTGTAGTTGGGGCTGTGGTTGCTGCTGTAGTTGGGGCTGTGGTTGCTGCTGTAGTTGGGGCTGTGGTTGCTGCTGTAGTTGGGGCTGTGGTTGCTGCTGTAGTTGGGGCTGTGGTTGCTGCTGTAGTTGGGGCTGTGGTTGCTGCTGTAGTTGGGGCTGTGGTTGCTGCTGTAGTTGGGGCTGTGGTTGCTGCTGTAGTTGGGGCTGTGGTTGCTGCTGTAGTTGGGGCTGTGGTTGCTGCTGTAGTTGGGGCTGTGGTTGCTGCTGTAGTTGGGGCTGTGGTTGCTGCTGTAGTTGGGGCTGTGGTTGCTGCTGTAGTTGGGGCTGTGGTTGCTGCTGTAGTTGGGGCTGTGGTTGCTGCTGTAGTTGGGGCTGTGGTTGCTGCTGTAGTTGGGGCTGTGGTTGCTGCTGTAGTTGGGGCTGTGGTTGCTGCTGTAGTTGGGGCTGTGGTTGCTGCTGTAGTTGGGGCTGTGGTTGCTGCTGTAGTTGGGGCTGTGGTTGCTGCTGTAGTTGGGGCTGTGGTTGCTGCTGTAGTTGGGGCTGTGGTTGCTGCTGTAGTTGGGGCTGTGGTTGCTGCTGTAGTTGGGGCTGTGGTTGCTGCTGTAGTTGGGGCTGTGGTTGCTGCTGTAGTTGGGGCTGTGGTTGCTGCTGTAGTTGGGGCTGTGGTTGCTGCTGTAGTAGGGGCTGTGGTTGCTGCTGTAGTTGGGGCTGTGGTTGCTGCTGTAGTTGGGGCTGTGGTTGCTGCTGTAGTTGGGGCTGTGGTTGCTGCTGTAGTAGGGGCTGTGGTTGCTGCTGTAGTTGGGGCTGTGGTTGCTGCTGTAGTTGGGGCTGTGGTTGCTGCTGTAGTTGGGGCTGTGGTTGCTGCTGTAGTTGGGGCTGTGGTTGCTGCTGTAGTTGGGGCTGTGGTTGCTGCTGTAGTTGGGGCTGTGGTTGCTGCTGTAGTTGGGGCTGTGGTTGCTGCTGTAGTTGGGGCTGTGGTTGCTGCTGTAGTTGGGGCTGTGGTTGCTGCTGTAGTTGGGGCTGTGGTTGCTGCTGTAGTTGGGGCTGTGGTTGCTGCTGTAGTTGGGGCTGTGGTTGCTGCTGTAGTTGGGGCTGTGGTTGCTGCTGTAGTTGGGGCTGTGGTTGCTGCTGTAGTTGGGGCTGTGGTTGCTGCTGTAGTTGGGGCTGTGGTTGCTGCTGTAGTTGGGGCTGTGGTTGCTGCTGTAGTTGGGGCTGTGGTTGCTGCTGTAGTTGGGGCTGTGGTTGCTGCTGTAGTTGGGGCTGTGGTTGCTGCTGTAGTTGGGGCTGTGGTTGCTGCTGTAGTTGGGGCTGTGGTTGCTGCTGTAGTTGGGGCTGTGGTTGCTGCTGTAGTTGGGGCTGTGGTTGCTGCTGTAGTTGGGGCTGTGGTTGCTGCTGTAGTTGGGGCTGTGGTTGCTGCTGTAGTTGGGGCTGTGGTTGCTGCTGTAGTAGGGGCTGTGGTTGCTGCTGTAGTTGGGGCTGTGGTTGCTGCTGTAGTTGGGGCTGTGGTTGCTGCTGTAGTAGGGGCTGTGGTTGCTGCTGTAGTTGGGGCTGTGGTTGCTGCTGTAGTTGGGGCTGTGGTTGCTGCTGTAGTTGGGGCTGTGGTTGCTGCTGTAGTTGGGGCTGTGGTTGCTGCTGTAGTTGGGGCTGTGGTTGCTGCTGTAGTTGGGGCTGTGGTTGCTGCTGTAGTTGGGGCTGTGGTTGCTGCTGTAGTTGGGGCTGTGGTTGCTGCTGTAGTTGGGGCTGTGGTTGCTGCTGTAGTTGGGGCTGTGGTTGCTGCTGTAGTAGGGGCTGTGGTTGCTGCTGTAGTAGGGGCTGTGGTTGCTGCTGTAGTAGGGGCTGTGGTTGCTGCTGTAGTTGGGGCTGTGGTTGCTGCTGTAGTTGGGGCTGTGGTTGCTGCTGTAGTTGGGGCTGTGGTTGCTGCTGTAGTTGGGGCTGTGGTTGCTGCTGTAGTTGGGGCTGTGGTTGCTGCTGTAGTTGGGGCTGTGGTTGCTGCTGTAGTTGGGGCTGTGGTTGCTGCTGTAGTAGGGGCTGTGGTTGCTGCTGTAGTTGGGGCTGTGGTTGCTGCTGTAGTAGGGGCTGTAGTTGCTGCTGTAGTAGGGGCTGTGGTTGCTGCTGTAGTTGGGGCAATGGTTGCTGCTGTAGTTGGGGCTGCAGTTGCTGCTGTAGTTGGGGCTGTGGTTGCTGCTGTAGTTGGGGCTGTGGTTGCTGCTGTAGTTGGGGCTGTGGTTGCTGCTGTAGTAGGGGCTGTGGTTGCTGCTGTAGTAGGGGCTGTGGTTGCTGCTGTAGTTGGGGCTGTGGTTGCTGCTGTAGTTGGGGCTGTGGTTGCTGCTGTAGTTGGGGCAACGGTTGCCGCTGTAGTAGGGGCTGCAGTTGCTACTGTAGTTGGGACCACGGTTGCTGCTGTAGTGAGGGCTTCAGTTTGTCTGTAAACTGCAGACCAACTGTATGCTGTATAAATAAATCCATAATAAAAAACTGAAGGTAAACACTCGTGTCCTTTTATAAAAGTTATATAAGTGTAAGAACAGCCATCTGATGAGCTTTTAACTAAAGTATATATTACCCTTTAAAAAATGGTATTAGAAAATTAGAAAATGTTTCTAATGTTCTACAAATATTGCTGCTGTTGGTTCAACTGTCAGCACTACCACTAAAGATATGCTAATGTTTTCAAAAGGCTGCTGGTGCTGAAGTATAGCTTTTTGATATTATAAGAACATAAAAACATTCAGGAATGACAGAAGGCCGTTCAGCACATCTGGTTTCTATGGTAACCCATTCCGTACTCTCTATCTCCATTTCATTTGCAACTATGCCCCCTGGTCCTGGTTTCTGTACTGTGCTCAAAGTATTTTCTCAGATCCTTTCAAAAGACTTCAATCATGCTCCCCTTAATTCCCCTTAATTCTTCTTTGTTTCAGGCTAAATAAATGCCCCCCGAACTAGAAAAGATTTCAGGGTTCTAAGCATCTTAATTAACCCAGTGGTTAATTTAAAACCCCCCCCAACCCAGTGGGGTCGACCCGATCTAGATGGGGGCGTATTTCGGGGGTCCTAACATATACATTACAAACTTTGAATGCAGCATCGTTCAAATACACGAGTTGCCCCACCAGACCAAAAATGTAATTCCTGTGCAATTTCTCTTGCGTATGATAAAATGCTTGTACATGTACTTGTGCTAATGGTGGCACCACTGTAAAGCTGAGCTGCCAATATATATGAAATCAATAGAAATTCAGGGCTGGTTTTTACACAACAGTGAAGGAATTGGAAACAATTTAAACCTACCTATCAGAATGACAAGCGCTTTCAATTGTCGCAGCTGCATTCTGGTTACTGTGATTTACCTGCTCACCAGAAATCTAGAAAGAAGGAGACAGTGATATGATTAGAGTTAAACTAATATAATATTTGTAAATATTAGAGGCACACTCTGTAGAAAAATACTTTCTATTCAGCTCCCTAGCCTATGGGCAGATATACACAAAGTCATGAATCAGAGAGAGATGACTCAATAAAATAGCAAAACCTGCAGTCCTGTTTATCGCATAGGTCCCATAATGAATATCTCTCTTCTCTAATTTAAGTGCCAACTGTTCATACTTCCAAAGAATGTAAGCTTTCCACACACAGTACCAAATGATTTAGCTTAAATATTTAATTTATGGTGACATTTAAAAAAAAAATCTATTTGCAAAAGAAGACAGTGTATTCATTGTATAATATATTATTATTATTATTATTATTATTATTATTATTATTATTATTATTATTATTATTATTATTATTATTATTATTCCAGTTATAAATACATTTAAAAAGACACACACTGTTAGATGTTAGATATTCTTCACTTTGATACAGAAAAGGGTTCTATTTTAATAGCACAAAAGATACTTAAAAAATTCAGTGACAAATTTGATTTTCAAAAATGTCATCAATGAGCAGACTTTTATGAGAAATGTAAGTTTCTTTTGGTATTTCTCAGTTTAGCACTATTGGGTGTGGTCATGGATAACAGCAGTATTGAGATACATTGAATTAACCAGACCACACATTCCTCTCAGTCTCCACATATATTGTTAAAATGTGTTTTGTGAAAAACAAAATATGGGTTTGGATTCCTGTTAACCCTTTCACTGTTTTATTTATTAACACTTATAACTGAACACACACTGGGATCTATTGTAATGATCTACACAGTGATCACTCTTATTGTAATGATCTACACAGTGATCACTCTTATCATAATGATCTACACAGTGATCACTCTTATTGTAATGATCTACACAGTGATCACTCTTATTGTAATGATCTACACAGTGATCACTCTTATCGTAATGATCTACACAGTGATCACTCTTATCGTAATGATCTACACAGTGATCACTCTTATCGTAATGATCTACACAGTGATCACTCTTATCGTAATGATCTACACAGTGATTACTCTTATCGTAATGATCTACACAGTGATCACTCTTATCGTAATGATCTACACAGTGATCACTCTTATCGTAATGATCTACACAGTGATCACTCTTATTGTAATGATCTACACAGTGATCACTCTTATTGTAATGATCTACACAGTGAGCAGCTCATTCACAATTTCAAACATGAGAAAATAGAAAATACTGATCCCTCGTAATGAAGTAAAAATAGAAAATACTGATCCCTTTGCAGGTCTACACTGTGTGGCAGACATTTTCTTTCTAAATTATTTAGAATTCTTTCACCAAAAATACATTATTTGTACACAATAAAATAATGTTAAGTGTGTTTTAATATATATTTTGATATCAATGAAACTGTTCTGGGCTGTTGTTAGACAATAGTAATTTTCTTAACGGTTTCATAGATACCAGCAACTGTGTTTCATTAACCCGTTAAGTACCAAATTACATATTCTTTGAATACATCAGAACAAACTGTATGCATGTAATTTGATACATTACATTTAGACTTAACTTTTGTGGTCAACACAATTAGGTTCAGTTATCATAACTATATCATTAAAGAGAAGATTAAACTAGCAGGTAGATGCCAGTTTAAAAATGCTACAATGAATTGGGTTAATAAAAGGAGACTTTGAAAAAATGTGTTTCAATAAGTTAAGCATTAAAGCATTTAAATAATAAATGATTGTGCTACTGACCTGCTTTTTGAAAGGGTTTTGTAAAGTGTCCCGGGTCCTTTGTTCTTAATTGGCAGTACAATCCCAAAGTCTTGTCGATAGAGCGGGCGATGCACTTCACCACTAAGTGTCGATATTAGTGAGATAACTGATCTACTCATTCAGTTGTCTTTATATTTAAAGACAGACAAGTGATGACAACAAATGACATTGAAAGCATAACGACAATAACATGAATGCACAACCTTTGAGTCACTGCTGCACCCAGACTAGCACAGAGCCTGTTATGCTGTACTTGTATATTTTCTGTGTGCGGTGTCTAGTATGTGTAAATCATGCATGACAATAACCAACCCTTAAGATTTCAAGGGTGAATAGAAATAGTATGAGGAAGGAAGGGACTTTTCTTGTAAGGCTCCATCTGTCAGAGAAGGTAGGGCTCTTACTGCTTTTAAATCAAGACACATGTTTACAAACTAGCCTTCTTATAGTTTTTTATTCTACAATATAACTGCTTTTTGTTGTCCTTTCATTTTCAAATGTTATTAATGTTCCTACTATGTTGTTTTTATTGTTATTTTTGTATGAACTGGCTTTCTTTCTGTTACCAAACGTTGTATTTACTATCTTATTACAATGGATTGGTTTTTAACTTTGTGCAAAGCACCTTGGGGTCCATGTGACGTCAGGTGCTCTATGAATGTGAATAAATAACTAAATAAATAAATAAATATGTGCCATTGTAGGAGGTGAAGAAGTGAATGGCCAAACAGTAAGTACAACAACACTGTTGCAGCAGCAATGGTCATTCAAAATGATCTAGACAGCATTCAGAACTGGGCAGACACATGGCAAATTACATTTAATAGAGAAAAGTGTAAGGTACCGCACACAGGCAATAAAAATGTGCATTATAAATGTCATATGGGAGATACTGTACTGAAATTGAAGAAGGAATCTATGAAAAAGACCTAGGAGTTTATGTTGACTCAGAAATGTCTTCATCTTGACAGTGTGGGGAAGCTATAAAAAAGGCCAACAAGATGCTCGGATATATTGTGAGAAGTGTTGAATTTAAATCAAGGGAAGTAATGTTAAAACTTTACAATGCATTAGTAAGACCTCACCTAGAATATTGTGTTCCGTTCTGGTCACCTCGTTACAAAAAGGATATTGCTGTTCTAGAAAGAGTGCAAAGAAGAGCAACCAGAATTATCCCAGGTTTAAAAAGGCATGTCTTATGTAGACAGGCTAAAAGAATTGAATCTGTTCAGTCTTGAACAAAGAAGACTACGCGGTGATCTGATTCAAGCATTCAAAATCCTAAAAGGTATAGACAATGTCGATCCAGGGGACTTTTGACCTGAAAAAAGAAACCAGGGGTCACAAATGGAGATTAGATAAAGGGGCATTCAGAACAGAAAATAGCAGGCACTTTTTTACACAGAGAATTGTGAGGGTCTGGAACCAACTCCCCAGTAATATTGTTGAAGCTGACACCCTGGGATCCGTCAAGAAGCTGCTTGATGAGATTCTGGGATCAATAAGCTACTAACAACCAAACGAGCAAGATGGGCTGAATGGCCTCCTCTCGTTTGTAAACTTTCTTATGTTCTTATACAGTTCCAAAATGTCCGTATATAATAACAAGAAATAATAAATCCATCCCCTATACCAGCAATGGTATGGGGGTTTATACGGCAGGTTTACAGTCCCACACCAAAGAATACAAACACAATCCTAATCCAGCAATTTCACCTTTGTGCACGGAAGAGTAGTCCGGTGTGTGGGCTGTGCATGTGCTGTGCTGTGCAGAGGTAGTGGTGCTCCCGGGTGTATGTGCTTGTGCTTGTGCTGTGCTGTGCAGAGGTAGTGGTGCTCTCGGGTGTATGTGCTGGCTGTGCTTATGCTGTGCTGTGCAGAGGTAGTGGTGCTCCCGGGTGTATGTGCTGGCTGTGCTTGTGCTGTGCTGTGCTGTGCAGAGGTAGTGGTGCTCCCGGGTCTATGTGCTGGCTGTGCTTGTGCTGTGCTGTGCAGAGGTAGTGGTGCTCCCGGGTGTATGTGCTGGCTGTGTGGTCTCACCTGACTTGATTTTCGGGATCGCCGCCTCCACTAAAGCCTGGATATTAGAGGCTACTGGCTTTACCCGACATTACCCATGATATAGCCAAGATATTGGGTCTCTTTCTTGCCAAATGTACACTTACCTAGATTAGCCATTGCTTCCCTCAGAGACTGAAACTCTAACAATATGCTCTTTCCAGGTAGGGCTAAATACCAACACATCAAAATATCGGCTGCATATGCCTGATGTGGGTAGAGGACCTGGTCCATCAGTCTCTGGAAGGTCGCTGGGGCTCCATGCAGTCCAATCGGCATGGTCTGAAAATGGAACAGCCCATCTGGGGTAGAGAAAGTGGTTTTCTTGTGAGCTCTGAGTCAGTATATCCAAAGTCGAGATGCACCTTGTCTTACCCAGTCTATCAAGGAGTTCATCCATTCGGGGCATATGGTATGCATCAAACTTAGAGATCGCATTATGAAAATCCACACAGAAAGGAGTGGAGAGGTCCTTTTAGGCACCATCACTATTGGACTGCACCACTCGCTCGGGAAGGATGAATGACTCCCAGATTGAGCATTGCTCCCACCTCCTTGGGACTGCATCTCGGCAACTTTCCGGGATCCGGTACGGTCTCTCCCTGTCCTTGACACCTGGTGGAGTAATAACAGCATGTTCTACCAG
The DNA here is from genome assembly GCA_030684275.1 of Acipenser oxyrinchus oxyrinchus. Classification (NCBI taxonomy): domain Eukaryota; kingdom Metazoa; phylum Chordata; class Actinopteri; order Acipenseriformes; family Acipenseridae; genus Acipenser; species Acipenser oxyrinchus. Next base: position 6,024,010 of record CM060274.1, on the reverse strand, counting down.
GTAGGCAATTTTTAGTGTCCCTTTTCAGTACCTGCCCCCATGTGGGGAGAGCATCGCTATCCCTGAAAAAGGCTGCTCAGTCACCCATGCAGGATACAGGTGCCACATCTACCCCAGTCTGTGGCAAACGACCATCACACATGGGCTGCCTGTGTGCAGATTTGTGGCTAAAGACTCCTGGCAGAATCCTCGGCCTGTCCCCGTCACCACTTGCCTGTCGCCACAGGACTTGAAGGAATTGAGTCACTGTTCTTAGTCACTTGGCGCTTCTGAATTGCCTGCATTATAGTGAGAAAGGTTTGTGCAATCCCGATCCCACTCTCTCATCCATGCACACCATTTGCTGACTGGTGCAAGAGCTGCCACAAGTTTAGCAGTGTGCATGGATACAGGTTTTATATCGGAGTGGCCTTCTAGGTAGTTTGCCAACCCAAGGCTCAAGAGCACTACCTGCCCGCACTATTTAACCCATAGCTGGAGCATGGTTGACAAGATGCCAGGGCATGTCCACTCGTCGGTGGGCTTGTCTCTGGGGTCCATGCTACTCCGAGATCCCCTGCAGTTTAGCCTGGGACTGTAAGGTCCCAGTTGCCTGTGTGGTGCCAAGAAGAGGCACTGCAGAAGTCTTGGTGGCGGAGAGGCTATATACTGGCAAAGGAAAGCTTATGCGCTTGGCTTCCTCTTTCAACAAACAGCTAGCCAGCAGCAGCTATATTGCTGTACAAGACGCATCACACACTCTATGCCAATAGCCATCAACACACATAGTAATATAGTAATTATAGGTTATTTTAACCACTGCTTTCTGTATTTAGCTTACTGTCTAGACGTAAAACCGAGGTCCTATTGTATAATAATAATAATAATAAACGTAGGCTATGGTACATCTTTTACACATACTAACCTTTATCCATAACTTCAAAACACTCAATCGTAATTCTAAAGTAAAACTAATAAACTTCAAGTAAACAAATGAATATGTCATGTTTCAGCTAGTCCCTGCTAGTAATTTAGTAATGTGTGATTCATGTTCTAAATATATTTGAAACATCATAACAAACATGTCTAATAATTGAATAGAACTGCTCAAAATGACTGTAACCATAATACACTATTAATATCATTTCTAGGTGTTTCTGGGATGTTTCTGGGATTTGTACATAAGAGTCAGATAGAATAATATTGCTGGGTGTGGACTTCTCCATTCCTTCTGTTTCCTGACATCAGACCGTGACGTTTACACCTTGTGAAGACGCAGCAGGAATGACTAATGACAACATGAGCTTTCATTTACACCCTGCACAGGGGAACAGCAAGAATATCATTCACTACACTAATTGACACTTATAGCTTTCATTTCTACATGTCTAAATGCTGCATAGTACTATGTAATGGTGTTATAAATAACCACTATCTTCTTCATTAACATGCTGTATCTCAACCATAACAAACATTATTACAGTTTATACTTTGAAACAAACAAAAAAAAATACTGGCATAGGGAATTGTGATTATAATATTGTGTGTTCTATATTATGTTACCAAACTAATCCCAGGACTTAAAGAAGTGAATCTATTTAGTCTGGAACAAATTAGGGGAGGTGTGATTGCAGTCTTAAAATAAGAGCAGTACTGAAATGAGGACCAGGGGACACAGCTGGAAATGAAGTGGAGATAGAGGGTATGGAATGGGCTTCCTAGTCATGTTCTTTTTTGGGTATTACACTAGGTCCTCTCATTCATAAAGGTTCTTGTGTTCTTATGTTCGTGGTCAACGTATGGAGTATTTGTAGTTTTATTTATATTTCACTATCCAAACTTATAAAAAGGTTGAAAACAGCCATCTAGAGAACCACTTCAATTGTGATTAATCTTGCTAGCAACCTTCTTTCTCTCAAATTATTAAGTGTAACATAGTCTGAGGGTATAGACCATAGAGACTTTCTGTCTGACCATCTGTCTGTATATCACACTTACATTTATCAAGAAAACCACTTCATGAAACTTGCAAAGGACATTCTTTTTCCTCAATTAGTAAGAGTTATCAGAATGTGAAGTTTGTCTACCTGTCTCTCTGTCTTTATGTCTGTGAGAGGGGCGTGGGTGATTCTCTGAACACACAGGAGTCAGATCATGTCTTTGAAACGCCACGCAGGCTCTCAAGCTTTGTGGGATGCAAGTGGCAGGGATACTCTGGCGACACTTTGGATTGCTATGAACAATGGTATCCCCATCAGTGGTTTATACACACATAGGTGCAGAAATGATAGTTCATAATCAAAAGGAGAAATAAAAAAGGAAAACACTGTAAATAAAACTAGAAAGAAAAGTGCTGCTTTAAGCAGGGTCCGTGGGGTCTCGCAGCCTGAAAGAAAGACAAGTGTGATTCATACGGGCTTTCAGGGGCATCTAGCTTGAAGCAATACATGAACAAGCCATTCCTTTCTTGATCTGTCTTACTCTTTTGTAAGTGAAATGTTATGGTATCAGTTGAGAGGACAGATAGATCAGAAATATAGGGATCAGACTGAGAGTTGAAACAAGAACAAGTAGTACATTCAGATCATCTTAAGAATTCAAAAACCTGAACCTTGTCTACTTCTGCTGAATGGTAACTGAGTGAGGATGCACACCCACTGCCTGTGGCACAGCAAATACGTACACAATTCAAAAACATCAAATAATAACATATCAAACTAGCAGCGCGACATCTTCAAAAACATTCTTTAAAAAATCCTGCTTGTCACACAATGTTATTATTATTTATTTCTTAGCAGACGCCCTTATCCAGGGCGACGTACAATTGTTACAAGATATCACATTATTTTTACATACAATTACATTCTTTTTTTGCACATTATTTTTACATACAATTACCCATTTATACAGTTGGGTTTTTACTGGAGCAATCTAGATAAAGTACCTTGCTCAAAGGTACAGCAGCAGTGTCCCCCACCTGGGATTGAACCCACGACCCTCCGGTCCAGAGTCCAGAGCCCTAACCACTACTCCACAATGCTACTAGGCTTCATTGTGATCAAGATAAGAACAAAAGCATTTGTTGTTTTTTTTTAAGCAGAGAAAAAAAACATTTTGTACTGCTCTAAGCTAAATTCTGCCATGCCTCCATGTTTGTGTACAATTTAGAATACATGAACCAGTCAAAAGTGCCTACTTTCACGTTCACTGTGGTGAGTAAGACAAAGAGCACGCTGTGTACCCTTGCTGTAATTTATCATCATTTTGGACGACCCCCTTATGAGAGAACACCCTAACCCAATACATTGTTACTCACATAATAATGTATGTTTATCGTTGTTCAGTGACTTCCTCTAATCATGTTGAGTGTATCTGATATCTGCTCACCTCCACAAGAAATAAACTCAACGTGATTAGAAGTAGCCACCGAACACTTACACTATTGTAAGAGAGCATTTTATATATGCATGGAAGCGTGTGAAAATGGATGTGCACAATGGGATTCCACTGAAAATGTCCAGTAATGAATGTTCTTAGCTTTGCCATGTTTATTGCTCCCCTTGTCATTGCATGCTGCTCTGCCCATCACATCTCAGTAGCTCTGCTAAAAGCTTCACCTCTATGCACCTCAGTTATAGGTTGTATGGCATTTCCTAACTTTTGTGGCTTAAAGCCACAAAAGTTATGTTTAAACTGTAGTATTTGGTATTTAATCATATCTTGATGTAACTATCACTGTCACTTTTATCTGCTGTATTATTGAATTGTATTTTGTCACACTTGTACTTGCTTGAACTAGTCATTGTATTTATCTTGCTCTTATTGTATTATTACCTGTACTGTAACACTTCAAATGTATTTGCTTACGATTGTAAGTCGCCCTGGATAAGGGCGTCTGCTAAGAAATAAATAATAATAATAATAGTAATAATAAAGCGGCACCATTGAATTGTATTTATTGTAATTGTTTGTTTTTTAAGGAATTTCCTTGTGGCTTCAAGCTTAAACCATAACTATTTTCTATTGTAATGAATTAACACATAATCTTTATGCATAGGGTCTTGTAGCTGTAGGCACAGGGGAGCACCACTGACTGGATAAGATAACACCAGCTGATATTACTGTAGCAGGTATTACCGGGGATGCAGGTTTGACAGATCCATTAGGACTGGATAAGATAACACCAGCTGATATTACTGTAGCAGGTATTACCGGGGATGCAGGTTTGACAGATCCATTAGGACTGGATAAGATAACACCAGCTGATATTACTGTAGCAGGCAGTCCCGGGGATGCAGGTTTGACAGATACATTAGGACTGGACGAGACAAGATCATGTTGTCATAAAAACTTGCAATTAACACGACAGGGACCAGCATAACAGATGCCAGACACACCGTTGTTTTATTTTCCTTCACCTGACCTCGCCCTCCTCTGAAACAGAACAAGCTGCACACCCTGCATACTCATAACATGCATGTCTTTGTTTAGAATGCAGAGAATTGAAAAGAAACACTGCATGCAGCATATTTATTTATTTTACCTCGCTTGAGATTTCAAATCTTTTACAGGAGAGACCTGGTTCTTTTTTATTTGTTGAGATCCACTGACACTAATTCATCTCAGAAGGGTGGAGCTGTTAGAGGTCACTGAGGACAGTTATCTCAAATATATGCACTATGGTATTTACAGGTTATGTGTGGAGGTGCACATTTTCAAAGAAACTGATAAGCATGTTTGTTTTTTTCTTTTTGGATGTTAAAAGTCAGTATGGTATATTTGCTCACGTTTCATAGTTTTGATTAACGTGTTGTTATTTCAGATTCTCTCCTTTAACATGTTTGAATGGAACAAGACATTACTTAAAACGGAATGGAACTTGTTACCACGTGTTAACAGCAAGGTTCTGTTTCCTGCCTCTAAGATTATATTCAATCCACGCATTTTCAGTACAAACCAATGTATGGGTCACCACGTGTAAAAAAAAAAAAGTATGTTTTCACAGATTTAAACAAGAGTTGTGGTTAGGGTTCTGGACTCTTGACCAGAGGGTCGTGGGTTCAATCCCCGGTGGGGACACTGCTGCTGTACCCTTGAGCAAGGTACTTTACTTAGATTGCTCCAGTAAAAACCCACCTGTATAAATGGGTAATTGTATGTAAAAAATAATGTGATATCTTGTACCAATTGTAAGTCACCCTGGATAAGGGCATCTGCTAAGAAATAAATAATAATAATAATGAGACATAGAGCACAAAAGGACAGATCCCGTCACTACTCAGGCAGCATCCTCAGGCAGCATCATAGGGAAAAGTGTATCGGATCCATATAGGAGAGATGAAGGAAGAGAATACCCCCTCGCGTGGGGCCCAGCTCGGCAGGTGGGGGACTCAGCCTGCCTCAGAGGGGACAAGAAAGGTGCTCGGACATAGAAAAGAAACTAGGAAAGTGATAGCAGGTTGTGGCCTCCATGAGTCTAGCACATAAGCTGCGAAAGTATAGATGTGGCCGGGGGTCCCCTCTCATTCAGGCAATACAGCATATAGGGGATCAGGGTGTGCCTGTATATCTAGTGGGTGATGCTGCATATCCCCTGCTTCCCTGGCTTATGAATCATCTGACAGCTGTGGAGGAAGCATTCAACACCACGCTTGGGCGAGTACGGGTAGTCGTTGCACAGGTTTTTGGGCACTTGAAAGGGAAGTGGCGGATACTGCTGAAACAGTCTGAAGTGCAACATGAGTTTGTTCCTAAAATTGCTACTGCCTGCTGTATCCTGAACAACCTGTGTCAAGAATAAAACGATGTGTTCAGGAATCAGTGGCTGACGTCTGTGAGACAAACAGGGAGAAGGTTACCTGAGCCGCCAGTTTCAACTGGACACCAGCAATCTGAGGAGGTTCGTGCTGTCAGACTCTCTCCTTTCTTTATTTTAAGTTATGTTGTAATTACCGTTGTGTTAATATTAATGATGTAAATAAATAAAACACAATCAATACGTTCATCTCAGATTTTATTTTGTCAGTATGTATTTACATACAGTATTTTATTGTTGTGGGGTACGTCCTCCTCCCCTGGTACAGGGGTCTTTCTTTGGAGGGTGACCTGGATGCTGGGTAGAATGTCCCCTGATGGGGGGGGCAATACTGTCTTGACTTGTGCCAGGAGAGGCCACAGCTGGGTCAGTGCCAACGTCATCCATAGGTGGGTTGGATGTCACAGCCTCAGCAATGCTCTGCAGGAACATCGCCACAGTTTCCTGATGTTGCTGCTGCTTCTGTCTCATCCACGTTGACCAGTCACGCTGATGGTGACACTCTGTCTGCTGGAACAGGACCTGTTGCATCTGGCGTCGCATCCGTCTCATCTCCTGTAGACTCGACAGCCTGTACTCCACTGCAGAACGGTGTGGTTGTGATGGACGAGCTTCGGGGGTGAAATATATAATATGCAATATCGATCATTAATTCGACATGTATGTATACAGAGTTCAGTTAAACTGATGACAAAAAATGTATACAAATAAAACAGAGATTCACATCTGCTTGTGTGTGCAGTCTCATCCACCGATTCCTCACCCACAGATTCTCCTTCCTCAGTTGCCTCATCCCTGGAATCTGAACCGGTGTGTTCGGTCACCTGTTCAGCTGGATGATGTCATGGCTGCTGACTGTGTAGCACTGGTGGAGCGGTCTGAAAGTAACAAAATAAAAAGTAGCACAATTACTTTTAATTAACAGCAATGCAAGTTACTGAATGCACATGTACATGCAATAGATGTTACCTGCTTCAGATGCAGCGCGCTGGGAGGTGTTAATCAAGGGAGCGCTGCCCTAATAAACAGACCATGTCTTCCCAGAACCGAAACCGGGACGTGCCGCTTCTCCCGAATGGCACCTCCTTGCTCGTTCCTGCAGGTAGGAACGTTTCAGTTTTTTAAAATGTGTCCTTAAGAACATATGTTTACAAACGAGAGGAGGCCATTCAGCCCATCTTGCTCGTTTGGTTGTTAGTAGCTTATTGATCCCAGAATCTCATCAAGCAGCTTCTTGAAGGATCCCAGGGTGTCAGATTCAACCACATTACTGGGGAGTTGGTTCCAGACCCTCACAATTCTCTGTGTAAAAAAGTGCCTCCTATTTTCTGTTCTGAATGTCCCTTTATCTAATCTCCATTTGTGACCTCTGGTCCTTGTTTCTTTTTTCAGGTCGACATTGTCTATACCTTTTAGGATTTTGAATGCTTGAATCAGATCGCCGCATAGTCTTCTTTGTTCAAGACTGAATAGATTAAATTCTTTTAGCCTGTCTGCATACGACATGCCTTTTAAACCCGGGATAATCTGGTTGCTCTTCTTTGCACTCTTTCTAGAGCAGCAATATCCTTTTTGTAACAAGGTGACCAGAACTGAACACAATATTCTAGGTGAGATCTTACTAATGCATTGTAAAGTTTTAACATTACTTCCCTTGATTTAAATTCAACACTTCTCACAATATATCCGAGCATCTTGTTGGCCTTTTTTATAGCTTCCCCACATTGTCTAGATGAAGACATTTCTGAGTCAACATAAACTCCTAGGTCTTTTTCATAGATTCCTTCTTCAATTTCAGTATCTCCCATATGATATTTATAATGCACATTTTAGGAGGAGGTCAAGAAATATACAACAGGACAGACACAGCGAAACAATAATAAAAAAAACCTGCCCGCATTATCATTAAGGTGAACTACACCACTCCTAACCATAAAACCGCTCATCAGCCACTACTTTCTGCCGTCTTGGAATCCACAGTAACAACTGACCTGATGCCTTGCAATATTTATAGTTAAGGATAAACACACTCATTAACATTTACACGTGAAATGCGGGTTTCCATGCGAAACTGGGCGTGGATTCCCGTGTGTTTCATCATTTACACCAGTGAATGAGATTTACCCTATCCCTCTCTTTGGCCGTTTTTTTTCGGCCACAAACCTGATTAACCCGAATGATTCTCCCAAACATCCTCGCGCATAGCCATTTCACATGTAAATGGACCCACATGGATAAGCCATGAATGAGAAACTACCATCGGTGCGCTGCCTTGCCTATTGCACAACATATACAGTATTGTATTTGTACAGTTTAATGAACACTTTACCATTTCTACTTAAATACAGTTCCGGTAGGCTAGTACTATCGAGTTTAATAATAAAACCTTTTCTCATTACAATGAACCACCTCATCTGTGACGTCAGCTACTTCCGTTCAGATTATTCATTTCTTAAAGGCCTAAAGCAAATGCAAACAAACTGGAATACTAATAAAGAATGTATGAATGTTTTTAGAGATATGAACGTTTCGTTTTAACATTAAACATTTTAAATACTTAAAATAGTAAAGTGAGGATTTTCAATAAATACTAACAAACAACAAAATTACAGAAAAGGCATGATGGAATGCCTGGTTTTGTTTTTGTAATAAAAATAATCAATTTTGTTGGCCTGCATGTTCTACACATCTTGGTTCAGATATTCAATCCACGTGAAAAAGAAAGTGCGCTATTATGCTGGGTAAAAAACAACCCATTTATTGGGTTATATTATATCACTGCTGGGTTAAATTAACCTTCATAGTTGAGTTGAAATTAGAACCTGCTATTATTTGATGTAAATGATTAGAAACTACCATTCCTACCTTGTAAAATAAGGTTGTTTTTTTTCTAATGCAGCTTGGAAATCAATCCAAACCGTGTCTTTATAAAGACATAATCTGAGATTGGTTTCCAAAACTCATTTGAAAATTTGATTTGAAGCCTACTACCGTACTGTATAAGCCTATTCCAGCTTTATATTCGTACATTATGTAATGTGCACAGAGAACACATTCATGTTATTTTAGCACAATGATTCAAACATTTAAAATAAATACACATAAATGTGTGTGTGTGTGTGTGTGTGTGTGTGTGTGTGTGTGTGTGTGTGTGTGTGTGTGTGTGTGTGTGTCTGTTTGTTTTATACTCCTCGCATGTCTGTTTTAGCGAGGGACTACCGTATGCTGTTGTCCTTACTGTATTACGCTGACATTGACAATTCAGAGGGTGTGTACGAGATTTTCTTTTATGAAGCAGAAAACGTAGATGACAGATAGACAGATAGACAGATATTAAAGTGTTAAAGTACCATTGGTGCCTAAAACTCCTACTATATATATATAGTACACACACACACACACACACACACACACTAATTTATAGGGCGGTCGACATGCTAGAACACTCCGGGCGTCCAAATATTTATCACGGTCTCTTCCCCGATCGCCTCAAACCCTGCCCGGGAATCTCCGGGCGCTTTTATTTCAGTCTAGGCTACCAGTAATAAATCAAATACATAAATAATAACAAATCAGATGCATCGTGCGGATACATTGTACACATTGTTGTATGACACCTACATAATAAAAGATGACTTGAAATATTTTAGTATATTTTCTTTTAGCCTATTCCACCTACGATTATCCAAAAGGATGGGGTAAAAGCCGGCACGAGACGGAACGGTACTTTAATTAATTACATTGCTTTAAAAACAGCATAGAAAGTTACCGACACATGACGAGAATATTTTAGCAATCATGAACCAATTAATAACGCGCTGTCATTAACCCGTTCCGGCCCAGAACAATCATTGCATCACCAAACAGCTCCGGAACACGATATATATATATATATATATATATATATATATATATATATATATATATATATATATATATATATATATAGTATTATAATTTTATTTTAGCAGAACCATATTTATTAACATCGTTTTTCTCTTTTCTTTATAGCGGAATATAGTGAGGCCTTCTTTCTACTTTGCAGGGAAGGAGGTGATAAAGTAACAGTATTTGCACAAGTAGAACAATTGCAAAGGTCTAGAATTGCTGTAACCCCTAACTGTAACAGTTATATGTGATTAAAAACGTGTATATAGCTGCAACAGTTTCACAACATTTATTTTTTTGCACAACATTTTGGTTCTTCTTACAATGATAAAAATGTATTTAAATGTATTTAACATATTCATATATGTACATATATTTGATACAAAATGGATACAATGCAATTACAGTGCAAAGGCAAGCAAACACACTACCTTACAATTATGTAGTTTACAACATGTAACGAAAAATGAGCAAGCAAAACAGTTTAGATTTTAATATTACGCAGGGTGACTTCAAATTCAGAAACCTTAAATATTCGTTTTTACATTGTGTGTCATATGCATACTTAAATAAAATAAACAGAATAAACTAACAAACAAACTGTTTCGTTTTTATGTCTGTGTTTAATTTGGAACCTCCTGTCTTGTCTAGTGCTGTGTGTGTGTGTGTGTGTGTGTGTGTGTGTGTGTGTCTGAATACGAGACAGAAATGAAACAATGTATTCTTGCTCTAAATGAGTTGCTGCTATATTAAACTATCTGCTCCGTTATTGATTCGTATTTTGTCATGTACTTGCTAGAACCGAAGTCTTTGTATTTATCTTGCTCTTAATTGTATTAATACTTGTACTGTGATTCTTGAAATGTATTTTTGTTTACGACTGTAAGTCGCCCTGGATAAGGGCGTCTGCTAAGAAATATATTATTATTATTATTATTATTATTATTATTATTATTATTATTATTATTATTATTATTAGCAGTGTAATGCAAAGCACGACTCAACCCTTGAAACAATATATCGAATTGAAGTATTTGTCTGAAACGCTATAACTAACAGATAGCACTAGTTTGTGCAATATGAGAATTGAAACGAAATTGTGTTTTAAATAAATGTGATTATTTTACATCCCTGGCATTTTTATTGTGTGTTTGTGTTGTGGTCAAGACCTTATCCTCTGGCCCAAATAAAAGAACCTGGTGCTAACAACCTAAAATCTTTAACTTAATCTGAAGGTAGTGCCTTTGGTGGCGTAGACGGCTACCATAAATTATATTTTAAACCCAGTTTAGCCCTCGCTACAGTATGACCTTTATTGCTAATAAATAGCGGGATGTTTAATCACCACCGAGGTATTTACTGCTGAAATCTAATTGAATGTATGGCTTTCAAATGTGTAGCCGTGCACAAAACCTGTGATTGAGTCAATGTGCATGGCTTTTAAGTATTAGACGGCAATATAGATTTGGCAGCGGGACATAGCCTACCAATCCTTCCGCGGGGCCCATGACGGCTCTCGGCGGCGGACCTGCTAGTTGTATTGTGTGTATCATTTTCATACTCTGTGCCGCTTCGAAACCCCGTGTTCCGGCCGGTTTTGTGTATCAGTTTAGATTTATTGTATTTGTATGCACGTTTGGTTTGAATTTTCACTTATAAATATTTATAGCACTTTGCATTTTAGTTTCTTATTTGTTCATTCACGTTTTATGATTTAGAATTTAGCACCTTATTTTTGTGTATGCATGTCCTTCCTCCCCTGCGTATTTGAAGAAATTATATTTCCTCTTAAGAGGAATCAACAGTGGGCGTGTTGTGGGGAAAGCCTGTTCGCCAGACTAAAGTCTTCACTGATCGGGTGATTTTAGCAATGTGTGTCGTAACTTCCTTTATTTTTCTTTTAAAAGGGTTCCTCTTTGTGTATTAGACTCACTCTGGGAGTCACGGTTGGAGCGGATGGCTGCAGAGAAGCAACTGAGCCATTAAGGGCAATGCAAGCGCCGAGTCGGAAAGTACCCGTTTGCGAGATGTTGCGCATTTCGGGTACCCATAGCGGTGAGATGTCTGTAGCAGACAGCCCTTTTCCGAGGAACTCGGTTTGGAAAGAAAGCTCCGCTGCCATCCCTGACTCCAAGGGCAAGCCTGTCCTTTTGTCTTCTATGTTGAGAGCTGTTTGTTTCGTTTTAATGTCTGTGTTTAATTTGGGAGCCTCCGGTCTGTGCTGGTGCTGGGTGTGTGGCTGTATCTGTTTGAACACTTGTGAAATCAGAAACCATGTGAACTTTACTCTAAACGAGTTGCTGTTACTGAAACGATGTAACCGTTTTAATGCCTGAGAAAGAATGATGGAACACTTGAATTTGACTGAAAAAGAACTGTAACTGAGGACAGCGCGAACGCACTAGTTTTAGAGAAGCGTGATCATATGTGTTCTAGTTTTAAACTGCTGCCTGGAAATGTACAATATGAGAACTGAAACGAAATTGTGTTTTAAATAAACGTGTGATTTATTTTGCATCCCTGGCATTTGTATTTTTGTGCTGTACTTAAATACCTTCTATAAATTCTCCCATTTCTGTAACTGAGCGGGTGTTATATTTGTTTTATACAGCTGTTTTATTGCACGGAATGTGCAGTTAAAGGTCGGTTCGATGTTTTTCAGCAGTGCTATGTTGTTCTCACTTGGTTGTATTGTGTGTATCATTTTCGTCGTCTGTGCAGCTTCGGAACCCCGTGTTCCGGGAGCTGTTTGGTGATAAAATGAGGGTTCTTGGCGGGAACGGGTAAATGACAGCGCGTTATTAACCGGTTCTGATTCTCCATCTGTAACTTTCTATGCTGTTTGTTAAAGCAATTGAATTAAAGTACAGTTCCGTCCCAGCCCAGAATAGATCATAGCATTAGACGCTACAGGAATATAGCCTGCTGCAAACACTTCAGTTATAAAAACAATTTACAGGCACTTTGTAAAACACGTATCTGTTGAGTTTACATACCCCTTGTAAATTCTGTTTAATTTTAGCGATGCGTGGGCTGCTTATCTGTTCTTTCGTTTATTTTCTTCTATTTTGTGTCGGTGTAACAACCGTTACTTGAACTGTTGCAAAATACTGAAGGCGCTGCGATTAACTGAACTAAACTCCAGGGGCTGCTGCACGAAACACCTGAAGTATTACAATGCAAGCATACCACATAAGGACACATTAACTGGGGTTTGACTTCATTGTGTTGAGCTCCTTAGTGAGGGAGGTAGGTATGTATACACGTGTGTGTATATATATATATATATATATATATATATATATATATATATATATATATATATATATATATATATATATATATATATATATATATATATATATATATATACATACACACACAGCATCTCCTGGAATCCACCAATTTAGTTGATCAAAACCTTGTCACAGACAAAGTGGGCTGTAACTTTGTGGCAATTTTAATGTAACAACGTTAAATTGTTAGCTAGGTTTTACATTTTAGTGACATACCATATCCTAAATTGTAAAAGGAGCTAGAGCTTTTTGCAAGTGCTTGTGTACTCTGTTGAATGCTCCAGTTTGCAACTTAATAAACGTTTGATTGCTTGATTACACCAATTCGTTTATTCTACTGAGTCTCTGTTATAGCATAAAGAAGTAAACTTCTACCACAATTAGGTTCAAAGAAGTGAAACTTCCACGAGAATGCGTATCCTCATGTTGAAAGGTGTGTTAGTGTTGTATTGTTTCCTTTAGAATACACACACGCTGTAGATTTTGACTGGAAGGAGGAACATGCTGTATCTATATAGATATTGTTTGAGATGTTTCTGTATTGGGCCAAACAAAACAAACAAAAACCTAACTTTAGTCAAGTATTTTATAACAAAAAAATTAACACATTTATTTTTATTTATTTATTTATTTATTGCATTTATATAGCGCTTTTTGTACAAAAGTATCGCAAATCACTGTACAGTACATAGCAGGAAAAAAAAGAACAAACCACAAACCATTTGTATAGCAGGTCACACATACAACTGCCACAATCAGACCATTTAAATACAGATTTAAACAGTATACACACAATACAAAAGCACTGATTTAAAAGTTACTTTTAAACCCACTAAGAAAGCCATTTTATAAAAGCGTGTTTTTAGTCTTGACTTAAACTGTAATGGACCCAGCTTTCCTGAGAAATGAAGGCTGAGCATTCCATAATTTAGGAGCTCTACAAGAAAAAGCCCTACCTCCCGTGTTGTTACTGACCCTAGGAATAACCAGCAGCCCCACATCCTGTAATCTCAGAGTGCGGTTTGGAAGATACAGAGTCAGTAACTCCTGCAAATAACTCGGTGCTAATCCATTCAGAGTCTTGTAAGTTAACAGCAAAATCACCATTTAAAAAAAGTGCATTACAATAATCAGTTCTAGATTAAACAAAGGCATGCATTGGTCTCGCAGCATCAGATACGGAAATAATTGGTCTAAGTCTGGCTATATTTCTCAAATGGTAAAAATCCCCAAAATGATAGCTCAGGATCAAAGATGACCCCCAAACTCTTAATTTCTAGTTTAAGTTTTGATTAGAGACTGCAAGGGTCGAGCTCATGTAATCCCACATTTCCTTTTAGTTGGTTCTGTGAGCCCACAAGCATAACCTCTGTTTTATCTGAATTCAACATTAGAAAGTTCTGTGACATCCAGTGCTTGATGTCTGTAAGGCAAGTAGCTAATAACACTCAGACAGAAGAAATTCCTGGCTTTAGGGAAGAAATATAGCTGGGTATCATCAGCATTGATACTATAGCAGAATAACCGAATGCTGTGGATTGCTGGCATGTATTTAACATCTCTGTCTCTCTATCTATACATATGTAGGCTACAGTATATTAAGGATGTGCAAATCATAATGCAGAGTGTCAAAGGCTGCGATTTGGCCGTATAGCTACTGTTTTTTGGAGGGATGTTGAGGTAGATATAATACTACGATTTTAAATAAATAAATAGGCTACATGATAGATACTCCCTGAAC
>CM060274.1:5899291-6004291 GCA_030684275.1 Acipenser oxyrinchus oxyrinchus | reverse complement strand
GCTAAGATATGAAATCTACATTTGTTAAATTCAAAGTAGCTTAGAAATATTTAGAATTTTTACATATCTGTACGTTTTTGAAACTGTAAACTATGCACACCTAGGAATAGATGACATTATGCTCACGTACAGCAGGTTCACTACATATTATTTTTGTGCAGAACTTGTGTAGATCAGGGAAACCTTTATTTTCACATTCACTCTGGTCCAGAATTGATTTGCAGGAGCGTTGTTATGTCAGTAAGAAGATGGACATGCGTCTGGAACAATAATCTGACTAGTTAACCTACCTCATAGAGGGGAGACTCCAGAGAGCAAGCCTGTGCCAGCTTTGAACACATTTTGGTCTTCAGGACCTGAGAATTATAAAAGGGACAAATGAGCTAAGAATGAAAACACTTTACCTGTGAACTTCAACACTCAACATCTCTAAAACTTTTCTTTCTTATATTTTAGCATTTTAATCCTGAAAACCCAATAGTTGAAACTGGTCTCATGTCTTTTGGAGCACTCCAAAACCAACCTTATGTTTCTAAGTATGAAACTACAGTAGAATCTTAAATGAACAATCCTATCAGAGTCTTGAATGTAATGTGTAGATCTGAATCTTTCATCAACCAGTAATATACGTCTCATATTGACTCCAGCAGTTACCAGTAATAAACAAGTGAGAAAGACATTTTCATTATGTTAACATATTATTCATTTTTCTTAAAATAAACAAATGCACTTTAATGTTTTGTGAAGAATTATCTTCATTCATTAACTGTTTAAAACAATTGAAGCTTACCAGAATCATAATTAGTGGGACAGCCAAGATGGCTAAACCGCACATGACAATGATGGCAACAGCGAACCCAGGAAAGGGCCTTTGGGTGGTTGCATTGACTGCTGTTGCTGGAGGTTTTCCAGCTGCTGCTGTAGGGGCCACATTTGCTGCTATAGTTGGGGCTGCAGTTGCTGCTGTAGTTGGGGTCACAGTTGCTGCAGTAGTTGGGGCCACGGTTGCTGCTGTAGTTGGAGCCACGGTTGCTGCTGTAGTTGAGGCCACGGTTGATGCTGTAGTTGGGGCCACAGTCTTTGCTGTAGTAGGGGCCGCAGTTGCTGCTGTAGTTGGGGCCACAGTTGCTGCAGTAGTTGGGGCCACAGTCTTTGCTGTAGTTGTGGCCAGAGTTGCTACTGATGTTGGGGCTACAGTTGCTGCTGTATTTGGGGCCATAGTTTTTGCTGTAGTTGGGGCCGCAGTTACTGCTGTAGTTGGGGCACCAGTTTTTGCTGTAGTTGGGGCCGCAGTTGCTGCTGCAGTTGGGGCGGCAGTTGATGCTGTAGTTGGGGCCACAGTTTTTGCTGTAGTTGGGGCGGCAGTTGATGCTGTAGTTGGGACCACAGTTTTTGCTGTAGTTGGGGTCACAGTTGCTGCTGTAGTAGGGGCTGCAGTTGCTGCTTTAGTTGGGGCCACAGTTGCTGCTGTAGTTGGGGCCACAGTTTTTGCTGTAGTTGGGGCTGCAGTTGCTGCTGTAGTTGGGGCTGCAGTTGCTGCTGTAGTTGGGGCCACAGTTTTGCTGTAGTTGGGGCTGCAGTTGCTGCTGTAGTTGGGGCTACAGTTGCTGCTGTAGTTGGGGCCAGAGTTGCTGCTGTATTTGGGGCCACAGTTTTTGCTGTAGTTGGGGCCAGAGTTGCTGCTGCAGTAGGGGCTGCAGTTGCTACTGCAGTAGGGGCTGCAGTTGATGCTGTAGTTGGGTCATCAGTTTTTGCTGTAGTTGGGGCCAGAGTTGCTGCTGTAGTAGGGGCTGCAGTTGCTTCTGTAGTTGGGGCCACAGTTTTTTCTGTAGTTGGGGACAGAGTAGCTGCTGCAGTAGGGGCTACAGTTGCTACTGTAGTAGGGGCTGCAGTTGCTGCTGTAGTTGGGGCCACAGTTTTGCTGTAGTTGGGGCCGCAGTTGCTGCTGTAGTAGGGGCTGCAGTTGCTGCTGTAGTTGGGGCCACAGTTTTGCTGTAGTTGGGGCCACAGTTGCTGCTGTAGTTGGGGCTGCAGTTGCTGCTGTAGTTGGGGCCACAGTTTTGCTGTAGTTGGGGCCACAGTTGTTGCTGTAGTTGGGGCTGCAGTTGCTGCTGTAGTTGGGGCCACAGTTGCTGCTGTAGTTGGGGCCACAGTTGCTGCTGTAGTTGGGGCTGCAGTTGCTGCTGTAGTTGGGGCTGCAGTTGCTGCTGTAGTTGGGGCCACAGTTGCTGCTGTAGTTGGGGCCACAGTTGCTGCTGTAGTTGGGGCCACAGTTGCTGCTGTAGTTGGGGCTGCAGTTGCTGCTGTAGTTGGGGCCACAGTTTTGCTGTAGTTGGGGCCACAGTTGCTGCTGTAGTTGGGGCTGCAGTTGCTGCTGTAGTTGGGGCCACAGTTTTGCTGTAGTTGGGGCCACAGTTGCTGCTGTAGTTGGGGCTGCAGTTGCTGCTGTAGTTGGGGCCACAGTTGCTGCTGTAGTTGGGGCCACAGTTGCTGCTGTAGTTGGGGCCACAGTTGCTGCTGTAGTTGGGGCTGCAGTTGCTGCTGTAGTTGGGGCTGCAGTTGCTGCTGTAGTTGGGGCCACAGTTTTGCTGTAGTTGGGGCTGCAGTTGCTGCTGTAGTTGGGGCTGCAGTTGCTGCTGTAGTTGGGGCTGCAGTTGCTGCTGTAGTTGGGGCCACAGTTGCTGCTGTAGTTGGGGCTGCAGTTGCTGCTGTAGTTGGGGCCACAGTTGCTGCTGTAGTTGGGGCTGCAGTTGCTGCTGTAGTTGGGGCTGCAGTTGCTGCTGTAGTTGGGGCTGCAGTTGCTGCTGTAGTTGGGGCTGCAGTTGTTGCTGTAGTTGGGGCTGCAGTTGCTGCTGTAGTTGGGGCTGCAGTTGCTGCTGTAGTTGGGGCCACAGTTGCTGCTGTAGTTGGGGCTGCAGTTGCTGCTGTAGTAGGGGCTGCAGTTGCTGCTGTAGTTGGGGCCAGTTTTGCTGTAGTTGGGGCTGCAGTTGCTGCTGTAGTTGGGGCTGCAGTTGCTGCTGTAGTTGGGGCCACAGTTGCTGCTGTAGTTGGGGCTGCAGTTGCTGCTGTAGTTGGGGCTGCAGTTGCTGCTGTAGTTGGGGCCACAGTTTTGCTGTAGTTGGGGCCACAGTTGCTGCTGTAGTAGGGGCTGCAGTTGCTGCTGTAGTTGGGGCCACAGTTGTTGCTGTAGTTGGGGCCAGTTGCTGCTGTAGTTGGGGCTGCAGTTGCTGCTGTAGTTGGGGCTGCAGTTGCTGCTGTAGTTGGGGCTGCAGTTGCTGCTGTAGTTGGGGCTGCAGTTGCTGCTGTAGTTGGGGCCACAGTTGCTGCTGTAGTTGGGGCTGCAGTTGCTGCTGTAGTTGGGGCTGCAGTTGTTGCTGTAGTTGGGGCCACAGTTGCTGCTGTAGTAGGGGCTGCAGTTGCTGCTGTAGTTGGGGCTGCAGTTGCTGCTGTAGTTGGGGCCACAGTTGCTGCTGTAGTTGGGGCTGCAGTTGCTGCTGTAGTTGGGGCTGCAGTTGCTGCTGTAGTTGGGGCCACAGTTGCTGCTGTAGTTGGGGCCGCAGTTGCTGCTGTAGTTGGGGCTGCAGTTGCTGCTGTAGTTGGGGCCACAGTTTTTGCTGTAGTTGGGGCTGCAGTTGCTGCTGTAGTTGGGGCTGCAGTTGCTGCTGTAGTTGGGGCTGCAGTTGCTGCTGTAGTTGGGGCCACAGTTTTTGCTGTAGTTGGGGCCACAGTTTTGCTGTAGTTGGGGCTGCAGTTGCTGCTGTAGTTGGGGCTGCAGTTGCTGCTGTATTTGGGGCCACAGTTGCTGCTGTAGTTGGGGCTGCAGTTGCTGCTGTAGTTGGGGCTGCAGTTGCTGCTGTAGTTGGGGCCACAGTTTCTGCTGTAGTTGGGGCTGCAGTTGCTGCTGTAGTTGGGGCTGCAGTTGCTGCTGTAGTTGGGGCCACAGTTTTTGCTGTAGTTGGGGCTGCAGTTGCTGCTGTAGTTGGGGCTGCAGTTGCTGCTGTAGTTGGGGCCACAGTTTCTGCTGTAGTTGGGGCCAGCAGTTGCTGCTGTAGTAGGGGCTGCAGTTGCTGCTGTAGTTGGGGCCACAGTTGTTGCTGTAGTTGGGGCCACAGTTTTGCTGTAGTTGGGGCTGCAGTTGCTGCTGTAGTTGGGGCCGCAGTTGCTGCTGTAGTTGGGGCCACAGTTGTTGCTGTAGTTGGGGCTGCAGTTGATGCTGTAGTTGGGGCGGCAGTTGTTGCTGTAGTTGGGGTCGCAGTTGCTGCTGTTGTTGGGGCCGTATTTGCTTCTCTAGTTGAGGCGGCGGTTGATGCTGTAGTTGGGGCGGCGGTTGATGCTGTAGTTGGGGCCACAGTTTTTGCTGTAGTTAGGGACGCAGTTGCTGCTGCAGTAGGGGCTGCAGTTGCTGCTGTAGTTGAGGCAACAGTTTTTGCTGTAGTTGGGGCTGCAGTTGCTGCTGTAGTTGGGGATGCAGGGGCTGCAGTTGCTGCTGTATTTGGGGCCACAGTTTTGCTGTAGTTGGGGCCAGCAGTTGCTGCTGTAGTAGGGGCTGCAGTTGCTGCTGTAGTTGGGGCCACAGTTTCTGCTGTAGTTGGGGCCACAGTTGTTGCTGTAGTTGGGGCTGCAGTTGCTGCTGTAGTTGGGGCTGCAGTTGCTGCTGTAGTTGGGGCTGCAGTTGCTGCTGTAGTTGGGGCTGCAGTTGCTGCTGTAGTTGGGGCCACAGTTTCTGCTGTAGTTGGGGCCAGCAGTTGCTGCTGTAGTTGGGGCTGCAGTTGCTGCTGTAGTTGGGGCCACAGTTGTTGCTGTAGTTGGGGCCAGCAGTTGCTGCTGTAGTAGGGGCTGCAGTTGCTGCTGTAGTTGGGGCCACAGTTGCTGCTGTAGTTGGGGCCGCAGTTGCTGCTGTAGTAGGGGCTGCAGTTGCTGCTGTAGTTGGGGCCACAGTTGCTGCTGTAGTTGGGGCCACAGTTGTTGCTGTAGTTGGGGCTGCAGTTGCTGCTGTAGTAGGGGCTGCAGTTGCTGCTGTAGTTGGGGCCACAGTTTTGCTGTAGTTGGGGCTGCAGTTGCTGCTGTAGTTGGGGCTGCAGTTGCTGCTGTAGTTGGGGCTGCAGTTGCTGCTGTAGTTGGGGCCACAGTTTTTGCTGTAGTTGGGGCCACAGTTGCTGCTGTAGTAGGGGCTGCAGTTGCTGCTGTAGTTGGGGCCACAGTTTTGCTGTAGTTGGGGCCACAGTTGCTGCTGTAGTAGGGGCTGCAGTTGCTGCTGTAGTTGGGGCTGCAGTGTTGCTGCTGTAGTTGGGGCTGCAGTTGCTGCTGTAGTTGGGGCTGCAGTTGCTGCTGTAGTTGGGCTGCAGGGCTGCAGTTGCTGCTGTAGTTGGGGCCGCAGTTGCTGCTGTAGTTGGGGCCAGCAGTTGCTGCTGTAGTTGGGGCTGCAGTTGCTGCTGTAGTTGGGGCCACAGTTTTGCTGTAGTTGGGGCCAGCAGTTGCTGCTGTAGTTGGGGCTGCAGTTGCTGCTGTAGTTGGGGCCACAGTTTCTGCTGTAGTTGGGGCCGCAGTTGCTGCTGTAGTAGGGGCTGCAGTTGCTGCTGTAGTTGGGGCTGCAGTTGCTGCTGTAGTTGGGGCCACAGTTGCTGCTGTAGTTGGGGCTGCAGTTGCTGCTGTAGTTGGGGCTGCAGTTGCTGCTGTAGTTGGGGCCACAGTTGCTGCTGTAGTTGGGGCCACAGTTGCTGCTGTAGTTGGGGCTGCAGTTGCTGCTGTAGTAGGGGCTGCAGTTGCTGCTGTAGTTGGGGCCACAGTTTTGCTGTAGTTGGGGCCGCAGTTGCTGCTGTAGTAGGGGCTGCAGTTGCTGCTGTAGTTGGGGCCAGTTTGCTGTAGTGGCTGCAGTTGCTGCTGTAGTTGGGGCTGCAGTTGCTGCTGTAGTTGGGGCCGCAGTTGCTGCTGTAGTTGGGGCTGCAGTTGCTGCTGTAGTTGGGGCCACAGTTGCTGCTGTAGTTGGGGCCGCAGTTGCTGCTGTAGTTGGGGCTGCAGTTGCTGCTGTAGTTGGGGCTGCAGTTGCTGCTGTAGTTGGGGCTGCAGTTGCTGCTGTAGTTGGGGCCAGCAGTTGCTGCTGTAGTTGGGGCTGCAGTTGCTGCTGTAGTTGGGGCTGCAGTTGCTGCTGTAGTTGGGGCCACAGTTGTTGCTGTAGTTGGGGCTGCAGTTGCTGCTGTAGTTGGGGCTGCAGTTGCTGCTGTAGTTGGGGCCACAGTTTCTGCTGTAGTTGGGGCCAGAGTTGCTGCTGTAGTAGGGGCTGCAGTTGCTGCTGTAGTTGGGGCCACAGTTTCTGCTGTAGTTGGGGCTGCAGTTGCTGCTGTAGTTGGGGCCACAGTTGCTGCTGTAGTTGGGGCTGCAGTTGCTGCTGTAGTTGGGGCTGCAGTTGCTGCTGTAGTTGGGGCTGCAGTTGCTGCTGTAGTTGGGGCTGCAGTTGCTGCTGTAGTTGGGGCCACAGTTGCTGCTGTAGTTGGGGCCACAGTTGCTGCTGTAGTTGGGGCTGCAGTTGCTGCTGTAGTTGGGGCCACAGTTTTGCTGTAGTTGGGGCCACAGTTGCTGCTGTAGTTGGGGCTGCAGTTGCTGCTGTAGTTGGGGCTGCAGTTGCTGCTGTAGTTGGGGGCTGCAGTTGCTGCTGTAGTTGGGGCTGCAGTTGCTGCTGTAGTTGGGGCCACAGTTGCTGCTGTAGTTGGGGCTGCAGTTGCTGCTGTAGTTGGGGCCACAGTTGCTGCTGTAGTTGGGGCTGCAGTTGCTGCTGTAGTTGGGGCTGCAGTTGCTGCTGTAGTTGGGGCTGCAGTTGCTGCTGTAGTTGGGGCTGCAGTTGCTGCTGTAGTTGGGGCCACAGTTTCTGCTGTAGTTGGGGCTGCAGTTGCTGCTGTAGTTGGGGCTGCAGTTGCTGCTGTAGTTGGGGCCACAGTTGTTGCTGTAGTTGGGGCTGCAGTTGCTGCTGTAGTTGGGGCTGCAGTTGCTGCTGTAGTTGGGCAGTTGCTGCTGTAGTTGGGGCTGCAGTTGCTGCTGTAGTTGGGGCCACAGTTTTGCTGTAGTTGCTGCTGTAGTTGGGGCTGCAGTTGCTGCTGTAGTTGGGGCTGCTGCAGTTGCTGCTGTAGTTGGGGCCACAGTTTTGCTGTAGTTGGGGCCAGCAGTTGCTGCTGTAGTTGGGGCTGCAGTTGCTGCTGTAGTTGGGGCCACAGTTGCTGCTGTAGTTGGGGCTGCAGTTTCTGCTGTAGTTGGGGCTGCAGTTGCTGCTGTAGTTGGGGCTGCAGTTGCTGCTGTAGTTGGGGCTGCAGTTGCTGCTGTAGTTGGGGCTGCAGTTGCTGCTGTAGTTGGGGCCACAGTTGCTGCTGTAGTTGGGGCTGCAGTTGCTGCTGTAGTTGGGGCCACAGTTGTTGCTGTAGTTGGGGCTGCAGTTGCTGCTGTAGTTGGGGCTGCAGTTGCTGCTGTAGTTGGGGCCACAGTTGTTGCTGTAGTTGGGGCCAGCAGTTGCTGCTGTAGTAGGGGCTGCAGTTGCTGCTGTAGTTGGGGCCACAGTTTTGCTGTAGTTGGGGCCACAGTTTTGCTGTAGTTGGGGCCACAGTTGTTGCTGTAGTTGGGGCTGCAGTTGCTGCTGTAGTTGGGGCTGCAGTTGCTGCTGTAGTTGGGGCCACAGTTTTTGCTGTAGTTGGGGCCGCAGTTGCTGCTGCAGTAGGGGCTGCAGTTGCTGCTGTAGTTGGGGCCACAGTTTTTGCTGTAGTTGGGGCCAGAGTTGCTGCTGTAGTAGTGGCTGCAGTTGCTGCTGTAGTTGGGGCCACAGTTTTGCTGTAGTTGGGGCGGCAGTTGCTGCTGTAGTTGGGGCCACAGTTTTGCTGTAGTTGGGGCCGCAGTTGCTGCTGTAGTTGGGGCTGCAGTTGCTGCTGTAGTTGGGGCTGCAGTTGCTGCTGTAGTTGGGGCTGCAGTTGCTGCTGTAGTTGGGGCTGCAGTTGCTGCTGTAGTTGGGGCCACAGTTTTTGCTGTAGTTGGGGCCACAGTTGTTGCTGTAGTTGGGGCCACAGTTTTTGCTGTAGTTGGGGCCACAGTTTTTGCTGTAGTTGGGGCCGCAGTTGCTGCTGCAGTAGGTGCTGCAGTTGCTGCTGTAGTTGGGGCCGCAGGGGCTGCAGTTGCTGCTGTAGTTGGGGCCACAGTTTTTGCTGTAGTTGGAGCCAGAGTTGCTGCTGCAGTAGGGGCGGCAGTTGCTGCTGTTGTTGGGGCCACAGTTTTGCTGTAGTTGGGGCTGCTGTTGCTGCTTTAGTTGGGGCTGCAGTTGCTGCTGTAGTTGGGGCCGCAGTTGCTGCTGCAGTTGGGGCGGCAGTTGCTGCTGTAGTTGGGGCCACAGCTTTTGCTGTAGTTGGGGCCAGAGTTGCTGCTGCAGTAGGGGCTGCAGTTGCTGCTGTAGTTTTGTAGGTAGTTTTGCTGTAGTTGGGGCCGCAGTTGCTGCTGTAGTTGTGGCTGCAGTTGCTGCTGTAGTTGCTGCTGCAGTAGGGGCTGCAGTTGCTGCTGTAGTTGGGGCCACAGTTTTTGCTGTAGTTGGATCCAGATTTGCTGCTGCAGTATGGGCTGCAGTTGCTGCTGTAGTTGGGGCCACAGTTTTGCTGTAGTTGGGGCTGCAGTTTTGCTGTAGTTGGGGCTGCAGTTGCTGCTGCAGTAGTGGCTGCAGTTGCTGCTGTAGTTGGGGCTGAAGTTGTTGCTGTAGTTGGGGCCGCAGTTGCTGCTGTAGTTGGGGCCACAGTTTTGCTGTAGTTGGGGTCACAGTTTTGCTGTAGTTGGGGCCAGAGTTATTGCTGTAGTTGGGATCGCAGTTGCTGCTGCAGTAGGGGCTGCAGTTGCTGCTGTAGTTGGGGCTGCAGTTTTGCTGTAGTTGGGGCCGCAGTTGCTGCTGCAGTAGGTGCTGCTTTGCTGCTGTAGTTGGGGCGCAGGTGCTGCAGTTGCTGCTGTAGTTGGGGCCACAGTTTTGCTGTAGTTGGAGCCAGAGTTGCTGCTGCAGTAGGGGTTTAGTTGCTGCTGTAGTTGGGGCCACAGTTTTGCTGTAGTTGGGGCTGCAGTTGCTGCTTTAGTTGGGGCTGCAGTTGCTGCTGTAGTTGGGGCCGTAGTTGCTGCTGTAGTTGGGGCCACAGTTTTTGCTGTAGTTGGGGCCAGAGTTGCTGCTGCAGTAGGGGCTGCAGTTGCTGCTGTAGTTTGGCAGGCAGTTTTGCTGTAGTTGGGGCCGCAGTTGCTGCTGTAGTTGGGGCTGCAGTTGCTGCTGTAGTTGCTGCTGCAGTAGGGGCTGCAGTTGCTGCTGTAGTTGGGGCCACAGTTTTTGCTGTAGTTGGAGCCAGAGTTGCTGCTGCAGTAGGGGCGGCAGTTGCTGCTGTAGTTGGGGCCACAGTTTTTGCTGTAGTTGGAGCCAGATTTGCTGCTGCAGTAGGGGCTGCAGTTGCTGCTGTAGTTGGGGCCACAGTTTTTGCTGTAGTTGGGGCTGCAGTTGTTGCTGTAGTTGGGGCTGCAGTTTTTGCTGTAGTTGGGGCCGCAGTTGCTGCTGCAGTAGGGGCTGCAGTTGCTGCTCTAGTAGGGGCTGAAGTTGCTGCTTTAGTTGGGGCTGCAATTGCTGCTGTAGTTGGGGTCACAGTTTTTGCTGTAGTTGGGGTCACACTTTTTGCTGTAGTTGGGGCCAGAGTTATTGCTGTAGTTGGGGTCGCAGTTGCTGCTGCAGTAGGGGCTGCAGTTGCTGCTGTAGTTGGGGCTGCAGGGGCTGCAGTTGCTGCTGTAGTTGGGGCCACAGTTTTTGCTGTAGTTGGAGCCAGTGTTGCTGCTGCAGTAGGGGTTGTAGTTGCTGCTGTAGTTGGGGCCACAGTTTTTGCTATAGTTGGGGCAACAGTTTTTGCTGTAGTTGGGGCCGCAGTTGCTGGTGCAGTAGGGGCTGCATTTGCTGTTGTAGTTGGGGCCACAGTTTTTGCTGTAGTTGGGGCCAGAGTTGCTGCTGCAGTAGGGGCTGCAGTTGCTGCTATAGTTGGGGCCACAGTTTTTGCTGTAGTTGGGTCCACGTTTTTTGCTGTAGTTGGGGCCACAGTTTTTGCTGTAGTTGGGGTCGCAGTTGCTGCTGTAGTTTGGGTTGCAGTTGCTGCTGCAGTAGGGGTTGAAGTTGCTGCTTTAGTTGGGACTGCAGTTGCTGCTGTATTTGGGGCCGTAGTTGCTGCTGTAGTTGGTGCCACAGTTTTTGCTGTAGTTGGGGCCGCAGTTGCTGTTGTTGTTGGGGCGGCGGTTGATGCTGTAGTTGGGGCCACAGTTTTTGCTGTAGTAGGGTCTGCAGTTGTTGCTGCAGTAGGGGCTGCAGTTGCTGCTGTAGTGGGGCCGCTGTTGTTGCTGTAGTTGGAGTCGTATTTGGGGCCACGGTTGCTGCTGTAGTTTGGGGCTGCAGTTGCTGCTGTAGTAGGGTCTGCAATTGCTGCGACAATAGGGACCACAGCTGTTGCTGTATTAGGGGCCACAGTTGCTGCTGTAGTAGGGGCCATAGTTGCTGCTGTAGTATGGGCTGCAGTTTCTGCTGTAGTTTGGGGCTGCATTTGCTGCTGTAGTTGGGGCCACAGTTGCTGCTGTAGGTTGGGGCTGCATTTGCTGCTGTAGTTGGGGCCACACCTTGTCCGTAAACTGCAGACCAACTGTATACTGTAGAAATAAATACATAATAATAATAAAAAAACTAGGTAAGCACTTCTGTCTTTTTAAAAGCTATATAAGTGTAGCAACAACCATCTGATGAACTACTTTAGCAATTAACTAAAGTATACAGAGTTTTACCCGTCAATTTTTTATGTTCTACAAATGTTGCTGCTGTCGCTTTGACTTTCAGCACTACAACTAAAGGTATGCTTATATGTTTTCAAAAGCCTGCCAGTGCTGAAGTATAGCTTTTGATATTATAAGAACATAAAACATTCAGGAATGACAGTAGGCTGTTCAGCCCATGTAAGCTCGTCCGGTTCCTAACAGCTGTTTGATCTCAGAACATTGTCAAGTTGGGTCTTAAAGTATCCAAGTGATTCTGCCTCAACAACTAGATAGCCCGTTCCATACCATCTGTCTCCACTTCATTTACAACTATGCCCCCTGATCCTGGTTTCTGTACTGTGCTCAAAGTATTTTCTCAGATCCTTTCAAGAGACTTCAATCATGCCCTCTTTAATTCTTCTTTGTTGCAGGCTAAATAAATGCAATTTGTTAGCCCTGGGATTAGTCTGGTTGCTCCTCTTTGGACTCTCTCCAGGGCCACAATGCCCCTTGGTGCTCTGGTGACCAGTTCCGTAAGTGCCGTCTCTCTAGTGCATTATACAACCTCATCATAACCTTGTATGCAAAGGACACAGCAGTCCGTTAACCCTGTCCAAGCAGAAATTTACACTATATATTAGGACCCCATCTAGACTGGGTTGACCACATTGTGTTGGGGTTAATTAAAACTTTCAGAACCCAGAAATCTAATTGGAAGAGCGATGTGCACTGTGACGTTGCTGCTCACTGTGTGAGTGAGGTTGTGTTTTCAGATGATCTTCAGATCGGGTTCAGATTAAGTGGATTTTCTGCATCACGATGGGGATTCGCAAGACAACCCCACACCGAACTCGAAAAGATTTTGTGGATTTACAAGACAACCTGTGACAGAAAGACAATGATTCTTGGTGGTAAATCTCCTCCGACCTGTGAAGGCGCTAAGTAACGGGAACAGAGTACCCTGGACTGTTTGACCTGACACTTCATTCTTAGGGTTAAAAGGAAGTCGTCATCTAGAAAGGTGGCAGAGCTTCGGTGCATTAACTCATCAACCCGAAGGGAAATGGTGCGGCAGCTGCGGATTGGAGGAGCGGTTGCGATCATTTACCAAGGGTCATGTGTGACGGTATAAATAGGGACGGCGACGTGATCTGTTCCTTCGCTTTGGTTAGAGAACAACCTGGAAGGACCTGTGGTTTGTGTAAACGTATTGTGAGTGTTTGTTTGTTTGTCTCTAATTGTGTCTTGTTATTATTAGATGGCTAACACGTTCTGGAGCTGTCGCCAAGAGCCAGCACAAACCCGGAACAGCACTGCACTTGTATCACGAATAAACTGTGTTTGCACCACGTGCACTCACTAACGGACTTGTGCATGTGTTTTATGTTTCGTGTGGGTGTATAAAGAATGGGACTATTCGGGACAAACCCGGGGATTACAATTTAAGTAACACATGCCGCTGTATTACTTAGCATCATTATTGTTTACTGTTTGCTTTGCCATCATGCACTGGATATATCAATTCATTAGACAACCTTGCACCTAGATTATAATTGTCAGTCTGTTCATTGATCACCTGCACCTGCACACAGTTAACCACTTTCCCACACCCCCACACTGAACCAGAAAAAGATTTCAGGGTTCTAAGCATTTTAATTAACCCCAACCCGGTGGGGTGGACCCAATCTAAATGGGGCATATTTCGGGATCCTAACATATACATTACAAACTTTGAATGCAGCATCATACAAATACCAGAAACTGTTGATTTTTTAATGCTCAGAAGTTTCCCCACCTCACAAAGGACCAAAAATGTCATTCCTGTGCAATTTCTCTTGCGTATGATAAACTGCTTGTATATGTATTTGTGCTGATGGTGGCACCACAGTAAAGCTGAGCTGCCAATATATATGAAATCAATATAAATTCAGGGCTGGTTTTACACAACAGTGAAGGAATTGGAAACAATTTAAACCTACCTATCAGAATGACAAGCTTTCAATTGTCGCAGCTGCATTCTGGTTGCTGTGATTTACCTGCTCACCAGAAATCTAGAAAGAAGGAGACAATTATATGATTAAAGTTTACCATGGCAGGATAAACACATATAATATTAGTAAATATCATCACTTCTCACAGTGAAACAGGGGGAACACCCTGTAATCCAAAGTTTCCAAGACAGTGTATTTATTGTATAATATATACCATACTTAACATATTATTACATCCTAATCTAAATAGGAATGTCCCTTTCAATCATTCATTTTAAATAAAATGCACATTCAATTCAATCAATCAAAACATCAGTTTCAACCATACAGCCATCATTAATTGTATCATTACGGGTCCAAGCAACGAAGTTGCTGTGGAACTCTATTGTTATTAGGGTTCCAAGCTGACTTGGGAAGTCTATTATTATTGTAAAGATTTTTTTTTTGTCGTTTTTCCTCACAAAACTTTAAACTGCTCCTGTTTGCACACGGTGTAACCAATCAACATGAAACCTGGCAGGTATCATCCTGTGTAGATTACAGTTCAGATGCAGAATTGCGCTTCTGCGTCACCCATGACGGCCTGATGCATTTTTTGGAAAAATCTTTCAAAATCTTCTTCTTGGGAACCGTGAACCGATTGATCTGAAACTTCTCGTACGTCATCAGCAACCAAACCTGCTTCTGTTTGCAAACCGTTTAACCAACTAACTCCTAACTTGGTAGGCGTTATCCTGGGGACAATGGAATTCAAATATGGCAAAATGGTGTTCTTTCATAAAACAAGATGGCCGCCAGACCTACGTTTCATTCTTAAATTTAAAACCGCTTCAGTTGAACACGATTTAGTTGATTAACTCCAAAGTTACCAAGCATAATCCCTGTGTCAATACATTGACTTTGCAAAAATTGTGTTTGTGCGTAAAGCAAGATGGCTGCCTGGCGCATTTCTTTAAAAACCTTTCAAAATGTTCTTTTTGGGAAGCGGTGAACCGATAGATCATACATCATCAGCAACCACACCCGCTTCAAGTTTGCGAAGCAGAAGTTGCTCCGATAAATTTTACTAGCAAAATGGCTGCCACCAAATTCGCCAAAACCCGTCCAAACATCAAACTGCTTCAGTTAGCAAACCGTTTAACCAACTAACTTATTCTTATTGTAATGATCTACACAGTGATCGCTCTTATTGTAATGATCTACACAGTGATCACTCTTATTGTAATGATCTACACAATGATCGCTTATTGTAATGATCTACACAGTGATCGCTCTTATTGTAATGATCTACACAGTGATCACTCTTATTGTAGTGATCTACACAGTGATCACTCTTATCATAATGATCTACACAGTGATCACTCTTATGGTAATGATCTACACAGTGATCGCTCTTATTGTAACGATCTACACAGTGATCGCTCTTATTGTAATAATCTACACAGTGATCACTCTTATCGTAATGATCTACACAGTGATCGCTCTTATTGTAATGATCTACACAGTGATCACTCTTATTGTAATGATCTACACAGTGATCACTCTTATTGTAATGATCTACACAGTGAGCAGCTCATTCACAATTTCAAACATGAGAAAATAGAAAAATACTGATCCCTCGTAATGAAGTAAAAATAGAAAATACTGATCCCTCGTAATAAAGTAAAAATAGAAAATACTGATCCCTCGTAATGAAGTAAAAATAGAAAATACTGATCCCTCATAATGATGTAAAAGGTTTGTTCATCTGTGTAGGAATAAATCCTTTGCTGGTCTATGTGTGTGGCAGACAGTTTCTTTCTAAATTATTTAGAATCCTTTCACCAAAAATACATTATTTGAACATTTATGACAATAAAATAATGTTAAGTGTGTTTTAATATATATTTTGATATCAATGAAACTGTTCTGGGCTGTTGTTAGACAATAGTAATTTTCTTAACGGTTTCATAGATACCAGCAACTGTGTTTCATTAACCTGTTAAGTACCAAATTACATATTCTTTGAATAAATCAGAACAAACTGTATGCATGTAATTTGATACATTACATTGACTTAACTTTTGTGGTCGACACAATTAGGGTAAGTTATCATAACAATATAATTAACAAGATAATACTAGCAGGTAGATGCCAGTTAAAAATGCTGCAATGGCACCGAATGGGTTAATAAAAGGAGACTTTGAAAAAAATGTGTTTCAATAAGTTAAGCATTAAAGCATTTAAATAATAAATGATTGTGTTACTGACCTGCTTTTTGAAAGGGTTTTGTAAAGTGTCCCGGGTCCTTTGTTCTTAATTGGCAGTACAATCCCAAAGTCTTGTCGATAGAGCAGGCGATGCACTTCACCACTAAGTGTCGATATTAGTGAGATAACTGATCTACTCATTCAGTTGTCCTTATATTTAAAGGCAAACAAGTAATGACAACAAATGATGTAGACAGCATAACAACAATAACATGAATGCTATTGAATCACTGCTGCACCCAGACTGACTTGTATATTTTCTGTGTGGGGTGTATAGTATGTGTAAACCATGCATGACAATATCCAACCTTTTAGATTCTGAGGGTGAATAGAAACAGCATGGGAGGAAGGAAGGGCCTTTTCTTGTAACGCTCCAACACTAGTGAACCCTCTGCCTTATTCTGTCAGAGAAGGAAGGGCTTTTACTGCTTTTAAATCAAGACACATGTTTACAAACTAGCCTTTTTCTCATAGTTTTTTATTCTACAATATAACTGCTTTTTGTTGTCCTTTCATTTTCAAATGTTATTAATGTTCCTACTATGTTGTTTTTATTGTTAATTTTGTATGAACTGGCTTTCTTTCTGTTACCAAACGTTGTATTTACTATCTTATTACAATGGATTGGTTTTTAACTTTGTGCAAAGCACCTTGGGGTCCATGTGACATCAGGTGCTCTATGAATGTGAATAAGTAAATGTGTCCCATTGTACTTGTATGCTTTCTATGTGGGGTGTATAGTATGTGTAACCATGCATGACCATAACCAACCCTTAAGGTACAAGGGATATATGTGTCCCACAAATAAAATGATGCAAACTTTCTTATATGTCTGTCAGGACGAAGAAGTGAATGTCCAAACAGCAAGTACAGTTCCAAAACGTCCGTATTTAATAACAAGAAATTGTCCTTCGGATGAGACGTAAAACCAAGGTGCTATTGTAAGTGACTCTGCAGCAGCAGTTGTGATGCATAGTTCACCCCCAAGTCTCTGTAAGTCATTTTGGATAGCGTCTGGCTAAGTGACTAAATAATAATAATAATAATAATAATAATAATAATAATAATAATAATAATAAACGTAGGCTATGGTACATTTTTTACACATTATTATTATTATTATTATTATTATTATTATTATTATTATTATTATTTATTTCTTAGCAGACGCCCTTATCCAGGACGACTTACACTCGTAAACAAAAAATACATTTCAAGAATCACCGTACAAGTAATAATACAATTAAGAGCAACTATCCTTTATCCATAACTTCAAAACACTCAATCATAATTTTAAAGTAAAACTAATAAACTTCAAGTAAATAAATGTTTTAGCTAGTTCCTGCTAGTAATTTAGTAATGTGTGATTCACATTCTAAATATATTTGACACATGTTTAAAATAACCAGCTTTTCATTGCATTTTCTTTGCAGGTGCATAAGTAGAAAAGAATCATAACAAACATGTCTAATAACTGAATACAACAGCTCAAAATGATAGTAACCACAATACACTATTAACATAATTTCTAGGTGTTTCTGGGATGTACATTGCATTGATTTGTATGAAAGAGTATGATAGCGTCCATCACCCAGAAGAGGGGAGCCCAGCGTCCAGCGCCCAGAAGGGGGGAACCCGAGCATCCACTGCCCAAGAGAGGTAAGCCCGCACGTCCAGAGCCCAAGAAAAGGAAGCAGCAGTCTTCAGTGACCGAGGGAGAGCCGCACCAGTCTCCAGTGATAGAGCCGCACCAGTCTCCAAAGATAGAGGGAGACTACCCGCTGCTCCCACCTCCACCGCCCGGGGATGCCTGCGCGTCACCTCCTGGGGATGCCTGCTCATCATCGTCCTGGGATTTGTTGTAACTACAAGTGGCAGTTTCGCTGCTGGAAATTCCGGAGCCCAAGAAAAGGGAGCTATAGAGAAGGGGGGGGGGTTAGGAGACCACCTCCTCCAGGAGCAGATTCACTGCAGGAAGTTCTGTTGTCGGAGCCCCAGAAGAGGGAGCCACCAGCTACAGAGAAGAGGGAGGAAGTGACAAGACCACTTCCACGACAGCCCCAACGACAACCCCACTGCACCGATCTGATGCCAGTAAAGCAGGTCCTGGGGCCTGGGCTCCAAGACACCCTGCCGGCGTGTCCAGACCACCTGTTTCTGGGCCTAAAACCCAAGTTCTTGGATCTGCAGCCACAGTTGTCCCCCACTTCGCTCTCCCTGATACCCCAGATGTCACTGCGCTGTCTCCAGACGTTATGAATGTTCCCCTGTCACCTACTTCACTCCCCTGCTGGACCAGACATCGCTGCGCAGGTTCCAGGTGTTGCACCTGGGTCTACAGCTACAAGCACCAAAGCACCGGCTGGCCCAGTCGCCCCTGTCACCCCATCGGACTACAAGAGGGACCAACCACAAATGGACGGTATGGGACTCTGTTGAAAATGGTTGTGTTTTAAAGGAGGTGGGGAGTTGGCCTTGGTATGGCCATGTGTGCTGTGCACAAGGGGTGGGGGTATGTGGCAAGGTGGGGAATGGAGAGAAAAGTGTGTGTGTGTGTGTGTGCATGGGTGTGAGTGATGGTTGTCTTAATGAGCCCTTGCCTGGAATGTGGCTGAGGCATAATTGGGTAATTGGCAATCAATTAAGCCTCAGCCACATGGCATAAAAGCAGGCCTTTTTTCTCAGTATGGGGTGGACTACCAGGGAGCTGGGAACAGAAAGGAGAGCTGTGAAAAGAGACCTGTGGGAAGAAGAAAATCAGTGAAGACTTTGCTCATCCTGGTTCAAATAAAAAGAGCAGGCTTTGTTGGGAAACGTTTAGCCGTCCCAACCCTTTAGTTTAGGGAAAACAAGTTTAGCTTAGCACTCCTGGAAGGAGTTAGGCTTTTTCTTTTGTTGCTTATTTTGTTTTGTGAATAATAAAATTGTGTAGAAAAAGTGCTCAAATACAGTTCTGTGTTTGGGTCACATATTTGAAGGGTGCAAACCTAACCTTGCCCAAAGGCCTTTGTTACACTATGTGTTTGTGTACAATTTAGATGCATAAACCAGTCAAAAGTGCCTACTTTCACTTTCACTGTGGTGAGTAAGATAAAGAGCACGCTGTGTACGCTTGCTGTAATTTATCATCATTTTTTGGCTTCCTCTAATCATGTTGAGTGTATCTGGCATCTGCTCACCTCCACAAGAAATAAACTCAACGTGATTAGAAGTAGCCACCGAACACTTACACTATTGTAAGAGAGCATTTTATATATGCATGGATGCGTGTGAAGATGGAAGTGCACAATGGGATTCCACTGATAATGTCCAGTAATGAATGTTCTGTCGAGCCCTCTTGAGGTGTCATGCGCTAGTTGATGAAACACCGAGGATGGAAGGTGCCCAATTGAAGACCCCAGAGATGTACCCTATTGGCTCAATCCAGACAGTTGTCATGCTGATGCGCTGGGGAGGCTGCACTGTGGTTGATCCCCGGAGCCAGCATCACAGCCGTTGTGTGTGCTGATGTGCTAGGGAGGCAAAATAAGCTGATCCCATCAACACCAGATAGAAGGATATCTACATCATCATATGGAAGGAAGCGCAAATAGATGGAGACACAGATGGATCACATTAGTTTACTGTAAAGCTACGTCTTACTTGGTGCTTATCTTGGCGAGAGCCGAGTTCAAATCAGCATGAATTTTTAACATCTACTCTCGTGTAATGGAAATCAGCTTTGCCATGTTCACTGCTCCCCTTATCATTGCATGCTGCTCTGCCCATCACATCTCAGTAGCTCTGCTAAAAGCTTCACCTGGATGCAGTTCAGTTATGGGTGGTATGGCATTTCCTAACTTTTGTGGCTTAAACTGCACCATTGAATTGTATTTATTGTAATTGTTTTTTAAGGACTTTTGTGGCTTCAAGCTTAAACCATAATTATTTTCTATTGTAATGAATTAACACATAATCTTTAGGCATAGGGTCTTGTAGCTATAGGCACAGGGGAGCACCACTGACTGGATAAGATAACACCAGCTGATATTACTGTAGCAGGTATTACCGGGGATGCAGGTTTGACAGATCCATTAGGACTGGATAAGATAACACCAGCTGATATTACTGTAGCAGGCAGTCCCGGGGATGCAGGTTTGAAAGATCCATTAGGACTGGCTAAGATAACACCAGCTGATATTACTGTAGCAGGCAGTCCCAGGGATGCAGGTTTGACAGATACATTAGGACTGGCAGAGACGTGCCCCTGGTCGGGTGTAAGGCAGCAATGCCATCATGGGCTGTGTTTAGGGCACCTCAGGTTCAGTGGGTATTAGTTGAGATTAGCATGCTGCGAGGGCTATAAATGTGTGTCAGCCTTGGGTGTCAAGGGGTTACTTTGGGAAACAGGGCTTAGGCTAAACCCAGTGGGTATGGCTGAGTGTAGTGTCAGGGCTGAGCACCCATAATAATGAATGGAACAGAACAGAAATGAGCAGCTGTAACCTCAATAACATCTCAAGACTGTATGTAGCTTATTTATTATGATTTACATTTTTAATTGTTTTAAACTGACATTCCAAAATTGTGGATATGTTCACAAATAAGATCTATGTAAAGCACCATGCCTATATGAAAATGTAAAGCACCATGCCTATATGAAAATGTAAAGCACCATGCCTATATGAAAATGTTGAAATCATTCAGTCATTTGTATTCTTTTGGTTCATCTGTGTAGGCTGTACTGTAAATGACAAGCTCATAACAGGAATCAGCATAACAGAAACGACAAACACACCTGTGTTATTTTCCTCCACCTCACAAAAGTCTTGAAAACAACCTGCCAATTTATTTGAAAGAAATACCTGACAGTGATGCATCCCCCACCTAGCCTCACCTGTCAGGTGAATGAATTGACGCAAGGCAATGTCTTGTTTAATTAACTGCATTTTATTTATAACAACAGCTATGCAGCTAAACTGCATAAAGTCGAGCTCCTGTCTTTCTCTCTCTGTTCTTGTTTCAGGGCTGATGGAATGACAATGCGCTTTCCTTTTGTTATGAAGCCATTGATTTCAGACAGCTGACTTCTCGCTGGAAAGAAGTCTGTAGAGTCGATGGGAATTTGTTTTATATATTCAGGCCATCCCTTCTTTATGAACTGCAGCACTGTCTGTAACTGGCTATCTGCTGTGGTGGTTGTTACCCCTGCCCTTTAGCAGACTCCCTTCTCCTCTCACTGGTTACGTGCGCTTAAAGAATTCACTTACGACCCTCCTCTGAAACAGAACAAGCTGCACACCCTGCATACTCATAACATGCATGTCTTTGTTTAGAATGCAGAGAATTGAAAAGAAACACTGCATGCAGCATATTTATTTATTTTACCTCGCTTGAGATTTCAATTCTTCTACAGGAGAGACCTGGTTCTTTTTTATTTGTTTGCCACAGATCCACTGGCACTAATTCATCTCAGAAGGGTGGAGCTGCACTCTGTGTTAAGAGGTAATTGAGGATAATTATTACACTTCCCAGGTATATTTTCTTAATTGGTGTTCCATATGTAATTAAGGAATGTAAGTAACACACTGTAGTGAGTTAGTAAGTGCAATAACTTAGTAGATATGTAATATGGGTCTGCACACATTACTACTAGAAATGCCCCTACCTAACCCGCCTACACACATGATGTGCCCAATAAATGGTGACAAAGAACATATATAATAGGACTATAAACATAGTTCAAAGCACTCCTTTAACAATCGTTTCATACTGTATCAGATCCTGGGCAGAAAAAACCAAAAATGCAATTGACGTGCGTAAACTACACGGTAAGGACAACTATGACATTATAGGAATAACGGAATCCTGTTTAACTCCAAACGATGGAGACGAGTTCAACATGGAAGCATATAGGTTAGTTAGGAATGACAGACCCAGTAAGAGGGGGAGGACTGGCAATATACATTGAAAACGACTCTGAATGGGAAATACTGGAAAGTAATGGCAACAACAGTGAATCAATATGGATTCAATTAAATTAAATCTAAAGGTTTAATAGTGGGAGTCTGCTATAGGCCCCTAAGTTCTGATGAATCGTTAAACAAAAACTTCTATGCAAGTGTCACAGGTGTAACTGTTATTATTTTTATTATTATTATTATTGCACAAATTTACCTTCATTTTTTATACACTTTTAATGTGTGATTTGCTTGTTTTGTAATTTTGTTTTGTAATTTTGCTTTGTCTTTAAACTCTCACCTGAACAGAATCAAGTGATGTCTGACCAAAGGGAAACTTCATTCATGTTCATTTGAAGCAGCTGTTACTTTATTTAGATACCTTTGATCGGGGCAGGTTTTTCTGTTTTATAAGCGCTAGGAGAGAAACGACAAGGGGAGAGAAACGACAGGGAGAAGGGAAAACAAACTGAGAGTGAAGAGAGACGTGGAGAGGGACTGAACCGAGTGGAACTGAACCAAGAAGAACTGCATTGGGAAATTGGCTTATGCATAAAACAAGACTAAAAGAGACTGTAGCCAGGCCTGAGGTGAGAGACGAGACAGAAGAGGAACATTAAAGCACATAATCAGCATGAAAGACGAGACAGGACACCAAGCACCACCCCTCAAGTGAAGCAAGAACAGCGAGCTGACTGAGCGAGACCAGAGAAGGCAGGGGTTAATTGGCAATACAAAAGACTGAGATCCTGGACTGCCACAGTCTCTAGAGACGGGAAGTGTTGAGATTACCTCCCCTTAAAGTTAAGTGCTGCTTTCTTAACTCACTTTATCTAGTTCAATTATTTTATATTCATATTCTTTACTTGAAAGCCACTGAATATAAAACAAGTAACAATAGAATGTACTGCACTCCTCCATTTTTGCTTTGTTTATTTATTTGGTAGAGTTCTGCTTCTGCCACGCCCCTCTACACTTCAACTGCAACTTCATGGGGGTTGTAGTTGTAGCTGTTGTGGGGGCTGTAGTTGGGATTGTTGTGGGGGTTGTAGTTGTAGCTGTTGTGGGGGTTGTAGTTGGGGTTGTTGTGGGGGTTGTAGTTGTAGCTGTTGTGGGGGTTGTAGTTGTAGCTGTTGTGGGGGTTGTAGTTGGGGTTGTTGTGGGGGTTGTATTTGTAGCTGTTGTGGGGCCTGCAGTTGGGGTTGTTGTTGAGGCTGCAGTTGTAGCTGTTGTGGGGGTTGTAGTTGGGGTTGTTGTGGGGGTTGTAGTTGGGGTTGTTGTGGGGGTTGTAGTTGTAGCTCGTGTGGGGGTTGTAGTTGGGGTTGTTGTGGGGGTTGTAGTTGTGGCTGTTTTGGGTGTTGTAGTTGTAGCTGTTGTAGGGGTTGTAGATGGGGTTGTTGTGGGGGTTGTAGTTGGGGTTGTTGTGGGGGTTGTAGTTGGGGTTGTTGTGGGGGTTGTAGTTGGGGTTGTTGTGGGGGTTGTATTTGTAGCTGTTGTGGGGCCTGCAGTTGGGGTTGTTCTTGAGGCTGCAGTTGTAGCTGTTGTGGGGGTTGTAGTTGGGGTTGTTGTGGGGGTTGTAGTTGGGGTTGTTGTGGGGTTTGTAGTTGTAGCTCTTGTGTGGGTTGTAGTTGGGGTTGTTGTGGGGGTTGTAGTTGTGGCTGTTTTGGGTGTTGTAGTTGTAGCTGTTGTGGGGGTTGTAGATGGGGTTGTTGTGGGGGTTGTAGTTGGGGTTGTTGTGGGGTTTGTAGTTGGGGTTGTTGTGGGGGTTGTAGTAGGGGTTGTTGTGGGGGTTGTAGTAGCTGTTGTGGGGGTGTGTAGTTGGAGTTGTTGTGGGGGTTGTAGTTGTAGTTGTTGTGGGGGTTGTAGTTGGGGTTGTTGTGGGGTTTGTAGTTGTAGTTGTTGTGGGGGTTGTAGTTGGGGTTGTTGTGGGGGTTGTAGTAGCTGTTGTGGGGGTTGTAGTTGTAGTTGTTGTGAGGGTTGTAGTTGTTGTGGGGGTTGTAGTTGTAGCTGTTGTGGGGGTTGTAGTTGTAGCTGTTGTGGGGGTTGTAATTGTTGTGAGGGTTGTAGTTGTGGTTGTTGTGGGGTTTGTAGTTGTAGCTGTTGTGGGGGTTGTAGTTGTAGTTGTGGGGGTTGTAGTTGGGGTTGTTGTGGGGGTTATAGTTGTAGCTGTTGTGGGGGTTGTAGTTGGGGTTGTTGTGGGGGTTGTAGTTGGGGTTGTTGTAGGGTTTGTAGTTGTAGTTGTGGGGGTTGTAGTTGGGTTTGTTGTGGGGGTTGTAGTTGGGGTTGTTGTGGGGGTTCTAGTTGGGGTTGTTGTGGGGTTTGCAGTTGTAGCTGTTGTGAAGTTAATCTGTGATGATGATTAAAAGAAACTACTAAACATTTAAAAACTAATATATAATCAATTACCATAATGAACATTATCATAATATTTTGCTTAAAACATAATAACACAATATATTCATAATAAAGTTGAGTTCTTACCCATAAACAACAGCAACACATTTAGCTGTCTGTAGCTTGGTGTTGTTTACATTATTGTCAGCATATTTTAAGTGATTGGAAGCTGAAATTATATACCAATATAGTACTGGTGATCGATAATCAGTTTGTTTGAAAACCAGGCTTTAATCAATGATAATAGGTGCTCAGGCGGTGATTCGGTGAGCGCTCCGGGGCTCAAGCACCAATGGGGTGAAAATAAGGTCCAGTATAGTGCAAAATAAATCACCTGTTCTGTCAAATTATAGTGTGGATGCTTCACAGTCAGAACTGTTATTGCTAATTGTCCACTTTGAAACAGATGCAGCACCATTTGGGTTTATATGATATATATATATATATATATATATATATATTTATTTATATATATATATATTGACAATCCTTCAAGTATTGATGTAAAGAAAAGATATCAGGAAGATAGGGATACTGATATCTCGTCTTTATATTCGTACAAAACTGAGACGATCGTCCATGTAAACAATGCAGTAGAAAGAGAGAACTAATTCCCAGAATCCGAGAGGAAATGAAAAGTCAGGTGACTTGGCAGCCGGAAGGCTGGGGGATATAAGGAACCCATACAGTATACAAGTGTAGTTATGATAGCACTCACAACATGCACTCCACACAAAGCTTTCTCTAATTTAAAAATATGTTGTCCTTTTAATATAAACAGGGCCGCCGAGAGCTGTCAGGGGCCCCGGGGAAGGATTTGTATATCCTGCTGCTGGATACACAATCATTACACAACAGAAGCACATCGGCTCGGTGTGCAGTACGGGAGGTTTTCTTTTTAATGTGGTGGTGGGAACACAAAGTGTATTCTGCAGGGCTAGTTGTTTTAAAATATTTTATATATATAAAAAAGTCCCCTTCATGGCGTTGGGCCCCTTGAGGCGTTGGGCCCGGGGAAATTTCCCGTCCTCCCGCCCTCTTGGTGGGCCTGAATATAAAACATTATTTTGTGAGCAACCAACGAGAAAATGCCAATTATTTGGGTTTCTTTGCACAAAGAAAAGACTGAATGCCAATTTAAGAATGTTTTAAGTGGTTATTTTTTTTACTACCGACCGAGTAGTAAATACGTGAGGTGGCTGTAAACTCTTGCTTTATATAATTATATATTCACTACAATTAGGACTAATTCGTCAAGACATTTTTCTAAGTTATTCTTTTAGATAAAAGTATTTTGTAAGTTGCAGTCCATCAGTGTGTTTTTAAATTTTAAAATTTGTGTATTTGT
Organism: Acipenser oxyrinchus oxyrinchus; assembly: GCA_030684275.1. Classification (NCBI taxonomy): domain Eukaryota; kingdom Metazoa; phylum Chordata; class Actinopteri; order Acipenseriformes; family Acipenseridae; genus Acipenser; species Acipenser oxyrinchus. The sequence continues at coordinate 5,979,600 of CM060274.1, read as the reverse complement.
GTGAAAGGGTACTGTACATTTAGCGTTGACACCAATAAACAAATACATGCAACTTCAAGTCCCGGAGTGCTCTGCCATCTCTACACTGCTGATTTCCATTACATGAGAGTAGATGTTAAAACTTCATGCTGATTTGAACTTGGCTCTCGCCAAGATAAGCACCAACTAAGACGTAGCTTCACAGTAAACTAATGTGATCCATATGTGTCTCCATCCATTTGCGCTTCCTTCCATATGATGATATAGATATCCTTCTGTCTGGTGTTGATGGCTGAAGTGTAATGCTGGCTCCAGGGATCAGCTTATTTTGCCTCCCTAGCGCATCAGCACACACAACGGCTGCGATGCTGGCTCGGGATCAACCATAGTGCGGTCTCCCCAGCGCATCAGCATGACAACCGTCTGGATTGAGCTAAGTAGGGTACATCTCTGGGGTCTTCAAGTGGGCACCTTCCATCCTCGGTGTTTCGTCGACTAGCCCACGACACCTCAAGAGGGCTCGACGGTGATTCTGGCGTCCCAGCATCACCCCCTCCGTCCCCCACTCAACTCAGCCCAGCTTACTTACCTGTACATCAGCCTTTCTTTCTTTCTATTGTGCTTGAGATCCCCAGCCAGAATCTTTCCGTCTCAACCACAGCCAGTTGCTGCTCCTCTCTGCTGCTTCAGATAAGTTCTTCACTGTGCGGCGCAACCCTTGGCCATTGAATCCGACATCTCTGAGAAACCGGGTTGTAGAGTGTGCCACAAATCCTCGACATCCCACTTCCACTGGGTAAACCCAGACTCTCCATCCTCGCTGTTCCGCTTCAGTGGCTAGTTGAGCATACCGCAGTTTCTTCCTCTCATACGCCTCATCTACAGCATCCTCCCATGGCACTGTTAACTCTACCAGGTGAACAAGGCGTGCTGATCCAGACCACAAGACAATATCTGGTCGAAGGTTTGTGGTGGCAATCTCAGGTGGAAAAATAAGCCGTTGACCAACATCTGCCAGCATTTTCCAGTCTCTAGCAGCTTCCAGTTGTCCTGGCGAGGATTGGTTTTAACACCTTTTCTTGGTGGTTTTCTTGGCTCTCCTGGGCGGAGGAATGTTGTCTTTTGTGTGTAATGTTTTGATGGAACAGGTGGCTTAATACATCTGACAACAAAAATAAATAATCATATTCATGTTATGCACTTTTCCCTGTCTGGGCCCCGAAGCCCTTTTCCCAGTGGGGGCCTGGGCCTTGGGCCCTGAAGCCCCCACGTTCTCGGCGCCTATGCTAGAGGCGCAAAACAATTACATCCCAAAAGTAGACAAATCAAAATCTAAAACAAAACGGCCAAAATGGTTTAATAGATCAATTAAAAAAAAATATTCAGAGAAAAAAGGCACTTTACAGAGCGATTAAAAGGGACCAAGAACAAAATACACAGAAAGAGTACTTGGAACTACAAATGCAAGTCAAAACAGAAGTTAGAAAGGTCAAAAAAAAGATAGAAATGAACATTGCCATGGCTCCAGTAAAGGCGCTCCGATTCGAGTCCAGTCTATTCCACTGCCGACAGTGGACGGGAGTTCCCAGGGGGCGGCGCACAATTGGCCAAGCACCGCCCAGGGGGAGGGGTTTAGGTCGGTCAGAGTGTCCTCTGCTCACTGCACACCAGCGACCCCTGTAGTCTGGTCAGGCGCCTGCAGGCTTGCCTGTAAGCTGCCCAGAGCTGCATTGTCCTCCGACGCTGTAGCTCTGGGTTGGCTGCATGGCGGGCCTGCAGTGTGTAAAGAAGCAGTCGGCTGTTGGCACACACTTCAGAGGACAGCGTATGTTCGTCTTCGCCACTCCCGTGGGGGTGGCGTGGGGGTGGTAGCGGTGAGCTGAGCCTAAAAATAATTGGCTATTCCAAATTGGGGAGAAAATGATGAAAACAATTGGCGACTACTAGTGTAGTATGCAAGAGGGGCAGAATATACAGTGTGCATTATTCACAGGTCTTATAAACTAGCTCTGTAGGTAGAATACTATCAGGAAGGAAAGCATGTGGTACCAACGTGGTTTCTTCTTGATAGCCCTTGCTAAGATGCTCAAGAAATGACAGTGAAACATTATTTAGAAAAGAATTACGTAAGTGAAAATGTTGTAAGCCGTCTCTTATTATATAGGTGGTGTCACCATGTGCAGTTTGCTTGACAACCTGCACACGATGTATTAACTGATTATAACTAACAAAGGAGAGGATTGTACTCTCTTATGGAACTACTGTAAAAGAGAAAAAGGTGTTGTTGGTTTTTAACTTTAACAAATCCTTAACAGTGACCTGTTGATTTCTCATACGTGATCTATAATGTTGCTGATGCAATACATTTGGTATTGCCTTTTTCAGTGTGAAAGTTTTCCTTTAAATTCAATTTCTATGTTTGTAAGCTTTTTTTTTTTTACTGTTTGGATTTTGTTGCCTTCTGTTAAGTTATGAGACCAGTGATTTAATGTGATTGGCTTCTCAACAAACTTTTAACAAAAGGGGTACCCTTAAAACATTTATCAGCACGATCTCACAGTGGTATCAAACAATAAGAAATAAATGAATGAATACATGTTTGGAACCGCAAGCAAAGATGAACGCACATATTGTTCTGATAAGTTTTTAAATCAGTTTAGACTGTGCCCTGAAAACGTATCTGTGCTTAACAAGATGCTTGGATATATAGAATTAAAATCACGGGAAGTAATGTTAAAACTTTACAATGCATTAGTAAGACCTCTTCTTGAATATTGTGTTCAGTTCTGGTCACCTCGCTACAGAAAAGATATTGCTGCTCTAGAAAGAGTGCAAAGAAGAGGGCAGCAGTGTGGAGTAGTGGTTAGGGCTCTGGACTTTCGACCGGAGGGTTGTGGGTTAGACATGCAGGATACAGTTATCTCATAAATGATACAAGATAAACTTAAAAAAGAAACAAGACAGAGACATAGAGACTTTGGAAAGACATAGACTTTGGTTGGAAAGACATAGAGGCATTGGAAAGATATAGAGGCTGGAAAGACATAGAGGCATTGGAAAGATATAGAGGCATTGGAAAGATATAGAGGCATTGGAAAGATATAGAGGCTGGAAAGACATAGAGGCATTGGAAAGATATAGAGGCTGGAAAGACATAGAGGCATTGGAAAGATATAGAGGCATTGGAAAGATATAGAGGCATTGGAAAGATATAGAGGCTGGAAAGACATAGAGGCATTGGAAAGATATAGAGGCTGGAAAGATATAGAGGCATTGGAAAGATATAGAGGCTGGAAAGACATAGAGGCATTGGAAAGATATAGAGGCATTGGAAAGACATAGAGGCATTGGAAAGATATAGAGGCTGGAAAGACATAGAGTCTGGATAGACATAGAGGCTTTGGAAGAATACAGAAGAGAGCAACAGGGTTCATTCCAGGATTAAAAGGCATGTCAGACTGAAAGAGCTGAATCTGTATAGCCTAGAAAGCAGGATAGTCACACGCAACTTAATAGAGTTATTTAAAATTGTCAAGGGGTTTCAAAGTAACTGCTGAGAATTACTTTTCACAGGTCACGGAGAACACAACCAGGGGCCACAGGTGGAAGCTGAAGAAGGGCATATTCAGAACTGAGGGGGAAGGAGCTTTTTCCCAGAAAGGGTAGTGACCCATTGGAGTAGGCTGCTGGACAGAGCTGTTAAAGCAGAGACTATTGGATCCTTCAAGAAAAGACTGGATGCTGTCATGAGCAATACTGTATATCCCTCTCTGTGACCACAATAAGACCTTTAGCTGGAGAAAGGGCAGTCCATCTAGCGATGGATTCCCAGAGGTTTCATTTCCCTACTAACCTGTTTAGGGCTTTTAGTTTTACTCTCCTGAGTGCTAATGGACCACGCAGGCACTCGTTATTGAAGTTCTTATATAATATGTTCTTTATGTGATTAGCAATACAGTAGATTCCTTGTATAGGAACACCTCCTAAGAGAACACTTTTCCTAAGGGAACAGGTTTGCCGCATTGTAAATGCTCCGGCTAAAGGAACAGGAACTTTGCTTAAAAGAACACCTTCTTGGCACCAATAGGGATTCGTTCACAACGGATACAGTACTGTTTTGTAGTAACCTGATAACTCATCATGATGAAACTTAAATTTAAATGGTTTATTCAGTCTTTTCAAAAGCGACTTGTCATCGCGAGAGCGTCTTGAGGCACACTGATTGGTTTATTAAATCATTCCAGAACTGCGTCATAACATTGACTCGTTTTGTATTCTGATTTCCACAAGTGCACCTCATTGCTACAAAATGCCATGTAAACAAACGGTGAAATCAGACTCAAGTTGCCAAACAATTTGATGTTTTCCATTCTGGAGAGCTGCTTCACCATTCTGTTAAATAATGTGCATGTCTTGTATATTGCTGCTGCATTATTTAACGTGTGTAGGGGTGTGTGGTGGGGTACCCTGCCCCATGCGTATTTTATATTTTATCTGGTGTGTTATTGTTGGTGTGTATGCATTGATGCAAGGGATATCATTTGGGTTGTGTAGCACGGGTGATTTGAAATGTATATTTGTATTTGGGCACGGGTGTTTCACAATTAGTTCACGTGCAGACCGTGCCGGGATTCAAGTGAATGATTAATTAGCGTGGTATGTTCAGGGAGTGGACAATGGGAGAGTTTTGAACTGGAATCTAAAACAATTGCTAGGCGTATTGGAAGTACCAGCACGATACTTGTTTTGGGGTTTGGTGTTAGTGTTTTGTTTCTGTTTATTTTGGACCATGTGCAGTTTAGTTTGATCAGTGTTTCGTTTTGTGTAAATGGTTTTTTTAATAAATCGGCGCATCAGCGCATTCATTGAACCACAACATCGTGTCCTGCATTTCTGGGGCTGACATCACCCGCAAAGCCATCTTGTGACAGGGTGCTGTGTTCATTTAGTTTGACAGTTTATTAACGTTAGTTTGTCTGTTACTTTATTATTATAGTTTAACATGCACTTGCCTCTGTTTTACTTTTACTTATTCGGTTAATTTCATATGTTGATGCACGTGCGTCTTGACAAGTAATACATATATATTTATTTATTTATTGATTCATATTGTGTCTGGTGGCTAACTCCGTCTCAAAAACTGTGTGCAAGTGTACCTAGAAGAATTGATGCTGTTTTGAAGGCAAAGGGTGGTCACACCAAATATTGATTTGATGTAGATTTTTCTTCTGTTCACTCACTTTGCATTTTGTTAATTTATAAATATAAACTATTAACATGTCTATTTTTGAAAGCATTCTTACTTTACAGCATTTTTTCACACCTGCCTAAAACTTTTGCACAGTACTGTATATTTATTTATTAATTGATTCATATTGTGTCTGGTGGCTAACTCCGTCTCAGAGAACACCTCGGCTATAAGAACGCTTCGCTTGCTTCCCGTTGGGGTTCTCTTAGCCGCAGGCGACTGTAGTAGGATATGGTGTAAAATTGTTAAATTGTAAAAGAAATAAACACAATATTTAAGTAAACACAAATATCATTTAATTACATTACAGTTTTACATAACACATTCTATTTCTGTCTAGATTGAATAAAATCATAATTCATTTCTTTGTTTTAGTGCAATGACTGCAAGAGCAAATCCAGGAAAAGGAAGCGGTGTTGCTGCTGTGGTTGTACTTGGAGCTCCAGTTGTGTTAGTGGGGGTTGAGGTTATAGTGGTTGTTTTGGTGGCTGCTGTTGAGACTACAGCTGAGGCAGCTGCAGTTCCTGTGATAACACCTGGTTTTTCAGTGCTGGCTGTAGAGGGGGCTGCAGCTGTTGTGGCAGTAGAAGAATCGAAAGTTGCTGGAGTTCCTGTAGTAAGAAATGCTTTTACAGCTGTTCTGGATCTGGTGAGGGTTGTGGTTGTTGCAATTCCTGTAATAGCAACAGCAGTTGCAGTTGTGGTTGTAGTGGGGGCTGCATTTGTGGTTGTCATAGGGGCTGCAGTTGTGGTTGTAGTGGAGGCTGCAGTTGTAGCTGCTGTGTGGGTTATAGTTGGGGTTGTTGTGGAGGCTGCAGTTGTAGCTGTTGTGGGGGTTGTAGTTGGGGTTGTTGTGGGGGTTGTAGTTGTAGCTGTTGTGGGGGTTGTAGTTGGGGTTGTTGTGGGGGTTGCAGTTATAGCTGTTGTGGGGGTTGTAGTTGGGGTTGTTGTGGGGGTTGTAGTTGGGGTTGTTGTGGGGGTTGTAGTTGTAACTGTTGTGGAGGCTGCAGTTGGGGTTGCTGTGGAGGCTGCAGTTGTAGCTGTTATGGGGTTGTAGTTGGAGTTGTTGTGGGGGTTGTAGTTGGGGTTGTTGTGGGGGTTGTAGCTGTTGTGGGGGTTGTAGTTGGGGTTGTTGTGGGGGTTGTAGTTGTAGCTGTTGAGGGGGTTGTTGTGGGGGTTGTAGTTGTAGCTGTTGAGGGGGTTGTTGTGGGGGTTGTAGTTGTAGCTGTTGTGGGGGTTGTAGTTGGGGTTGTTGTGGGGGTTGTAGTTGTAGCTGTTGAGGGGGTTGTTGTGGGGGTTGTAGTTGTAGCTGTTGTGGGGGTTGTAGTTGTAGCTGTTGTGGGGGTTGTAGTTGGGGTTGTTGTGGGAGTTGTAGTTGTAGCTGGTGTGGGGGTTGTAGTTGGGGTTGGTGTGGGGGTTGTAGTTGGGGTTGTTGTGGGGGTTGTAGTTGGGGTTGTTGTGGGGGTTGTAGTTGGGGTTGTTGTGGGGGTTGTAGTTGTGGCTGTTGTGGGGGTTGTAGTTGGGGTTGTTGTGGGGGTTGTAGTTGGGGTTGTTGTGGGGGTTGTAGTTGTAGCTGTTGTGGGGGTTGTAGTTGTAGCTGTTGTGGGGGTTGTAGTTGTAGCTGTTGTGGGGGTTGTAGTTGGGGTTGTTGTTGGGGTTGTAGTTGTAGCTGTTGTGGGGGTTGTAGTTGGGGTTGTTGTGGGGGTTGTAGTTGTAGTTGTTGTGGGGGTTGTAGTTGGGGTTGTTGTGGGGGTTGTAGTTGGGGTTGTTGTGGGGGTTGTAGTTGTAGTTGTTGTGGGGGTTGTAGTTGTAGTTGGGGTTGTTGTGGGGGTTGTAGTTGTAGCTGTTGTGGGGTTGTAGTTGGGGTTGTTGTGGGGTTGTAGTTGTAGCTGTTGTGGGGTTGTAGTTGGGGTGTTGTGGGGTTGTAGTTGGGGTTGTTGTGGGGTTGTAGTTGGAGTTGTTGTGGGGTTGTAGTTGGGGTTGTTGTGGGGTTGTAGTTGTAGCTGTTGTGGGGTTGTAGTTGGGGTTGTTGTGGGGGTTGTAGTTGGGGTTGTTGTGGGGGTTGTTGTTGGGGTTGTTGTGGGGTTGTAGTTGGGGTTGTTGTGGGGTTGTAGTTGGAGTTGTTGTGGGGGTTGTAGTTGGGGTTGTTGTGGGGTTGTAGTTGTGGCTGTTGTGGGGTTGTAGTTGGGGTTGTTGTGGGGTTGTAGTTGGGGTTGTTGTGGGGTTGTAGTTGTAGCTGTTGTGGGGGTTGTAGTTGTAGTTGTTGTGGGGGTTGTAGTTGTAGCTGTTGTGGGGGTTGTAGTTGTAGCTGTTGTGGGGTTGTAGTTGGGGTTGTTGTGGGGGTTGTAGTTGTAGCTGTTGTGGGGTTGTAGTTGGGGTTGTTGTGGGGTTGTAGTTGTAGCTGTTGTGGGGTTGTAGTTGGGGTTGTTGTGGGGTTGTAGTTGTAGCTGTTGTGGGGTTGTAGTTGTAGTTGTTGTGGGGGTTGTAGTTGGGGTTGTTGTGGGGTTGTAGTTGTAGCTGTTGTGGGGTTGTTGTGGGGTTGTAGTTGTAGCTGTTGTGGGGGTTGTAGTTGTAGCTGTTGTGGGGGTTGTAGTTGGGGTTGTTGTGGGGGTTGTAGTTGGGGTTGTTGTGGGGTTGTAGTTGGAGTTGTTGTGGGGGTTGTAGTTGGGGTTGTTGTGGGGTTGTAGTTGTAGCTGTTGTGGGGTTGTAGTTGGGGTTGTTGTGGGGTTGTAGTTGGGGTTGTTGTGGGGGTTGTAGTTGTAGCTGTTGTGGGGTTGTAGTTGTAGCTGTTGTGGGGTTGTAGTTGTAGCTGTTGTGGGGTTGTAGTTGGGGTTGTTGTGGGGGTTGTAGTTGTAGCTGTTGTGGGGTTGTTGTGGGGGTTGTAGTTGTAGCTGTTGTGGGGTTGTAGTTGTAGCTGTTGTGGGGGTTGTAGTTGGGGTTGTTGTGGGAGTTGTAGTTGTAGCTGTTGTGGGGTTGTAGTTGGGGTTGTTGTGGGGTTGTAGTTGTAGCTGTTGTGGGGGTTGTAGTTGTAGCTGTTGTGGGGGTTGTAGTTGGGGTTGTTGTGGGAGTTGTAGTTGTAGCTGTTGTGGGGGTTGTAGTTGGGGTGGTGTGGGGTTGTAGTTGGGGTTGTTGTGGGGGTTGTAGTTGGGTTGTTGTGGGGGTTGTAGTTGGGTTTGTTGTGGGGTTGTAGTTGTAGCTGTTGTGGGGGTTGTAGTTGGGGTTGTTGTGGGGGTTGTAGTTGGGGTTGTTGTGGGGGTTGTAGTTGTAGCTGTTGTGGGGGTTGTAGTTGTAACTGTTGTGGGGGTTGTAGTTGTTGTTGTGGGGGTTGTAGTTGGGGTTGTTGTGGGGTTGTAGTTGTAGCTGTTGTGGGGCCTGCAGTTGGTGTTGTTGTGGAGGCTGCAGTTGTAGCTGTTGTGGGGGTTGTAGTTGGGGTTGTTGTGGGAGTTGTAGTTGGGGTTGTTGTGGGGGTTGTAGTTGTAGCTGTTGTGGGGGTTGTAGTTGGGGTTGTTGTTGGGGTTGTAGTTGTAGCTGTTTTGGGTGTTGTAGTTGTAGCTGTTGTGGGGGTTGTAGTTGGGTTGTTGTGGGGGTTGTAGTTGTAGTTGTTGTGAGGGTTGTAGTTGTTGTGGGGGTTGTAGTTGGGGTTGTTGTGGGGGTTGTAGTTGTAGCTGTTGTGGGGGTTGTAGTTGGGGTTGTTGTGGGGGTTGTTGTATCTGTTGTGGGGGTTGTAGTTGGGGTTGTAGCTGCAGTGGACCACATGTAAGATGTATTAATAAAAACAAACACAAAAAACAATAGCTAGTCTTTCGTAGGCAAGTTATTCTGTGATGATGATTAAAACAAACTACTAAACATTTAAAAACTAATATATAAACAATTACCATAATGAACATTATCATAATATGTTGCTTAAAACATAATAACACAATATATTCATAATAAAGTTGAGTTCTTACCCATAAACAACAGCAACACATTTAGCTGTCTGTAGCTTGGTGTTGTTTACATTATTGTCAGCATATTTTAAGTGATTGGAAGCTGAAATTATATACCAATACAGTATTGGTGATCGATAATCAGTTTGTTTGAAAACCAGGCTTTAATCAATGATAATAGGTGCTCAGGCAGTGATTCGGTGAGCTCGGGGCTCAAGCAAAAATGGGGTGAAAATAAGGTCCATTATAGTGTAAAATAAATCACCTGTTCTGTCAAATTATAGTGTGGATGCTTCACAGTCAGAACTGTTATTGCTAATTGTCCACTTTGAAACAGATGCAGCACCACTTGGGTTTATATGATATATATATATATATATATATATATATATATATATATATATATATATATATTGACAATCCTTCAAGTATTGATGTAAAGAAAAGATATCAGGAAGATAGGGATACTGATATCTCGTCTTTATATTCGTACAAAACTGAGACGATCGTCCATGTAAACAATGCAGTAGAAAGAGAGAACTAATTCCCAGAATCCGAGAGGAAATGAAAAGTCAGGTGACTTGGCAGCCGGAAGGCTGGGGGATATAAGGAACCCATACAGTATACAAGTGTAGTTATGATTGCACTCACAACATGCACTCCACACAAAGCTTTCTCTAATTTAAAAGTATGTTGTCCTTTTAATATAAACAGGGCCGCCGAGAGCTGTCAGGGGCCCCGGGGAAGGATTGGTATATCCTGCTGCTGGATACACAATCATTACACAACAGAAGCACATCGGCTCGGTGTGCAGTACGGGAGGTTTTCTTTTTAATGTGGTAGTGGGTATGCAAAGTGTATTCTGCAGGGCTAGTTTTAAAATATTTTATATATATTAAAAAGTCCCCTTCATGGCGTTGGGCCCCGGGGAAATTTCCCCGTCCTCCCCGCCCTCTTGGTGGGCCTGAATATAAAACATTATTTTGTGAATAACCAACGAGAAAATGCCAATTATTTGGGTTTCTTTGCACAAAGAAAAGACTGAATGCCAATTTAAGAATGTTTTAAGTTGTTATTTTTTTTACTACCTACCGAGTAGTAAATACGTGAGGTGGCTGTAAACTCTTGCTTTATATAATTATATATTCACTACAATTAGGACTAATTAGGACTAATTCGTCAAGACGTTTTACTAAGTTATTCATTTAGATAAAAGTATTTTAGTAAGTTGCAGTCCATCAGTGTGTTTTTAAATTTTAGAATTTGTGTATTTGTGTGAAGGGTTACTGTACATTTAGCGTTGACACGGATAAACAAATACATGCAACTTCAAGTCCCGGAATGCTCTTCCATCTCTACACCGCTTAATACATCTGACAAGAAAAAATAAATAATCATATTCATGGTATGCACTTTTCCCTGTGGGCTGGGCCCCGAAGCCCTTTTCCCAGTGGGGGCCTGGGCCTTGGGCCCTGAAGCCCCCACATTCTCGGTGCCTATGCTAGAGGCGCAAAACAATTACATCCCAAAAGTAGACAAATTAAAATCTAAAACAAAATGGCCAAAATGGTTTAATAGATCTATTAAAAAAAAATATTCCGAGAAAAAGGCACTTTACAGAGCGTTTAAAAGGGACCAAGAACAAAAGTACTTGGAACTGCAAATGCAAGTCAAAACGGAAGTTAGAAAGGCCAAAAAACAGATAGAAATGAACATTGCCGTGGCTCGGTAAAGACGCCCGATTCGAGTCCAGGCTATTCCACTGCTGACAGTGGACGGAGTTCCCAGGGGCGGCGCACAATTGGCCAAGCACCGCCCAGGGGAGGGGTTTAGGTCGGTCAGAGTGTCCTCTGCTCACTGCACACCAGCGACCCCTGTAGTCTGGTCAGGCGCCTGCAGGCTTGCCTGTAAGCTGCCCAGAGCTGCATTGTCCTCCGACGCTGTAGCTCTGGGTTGGCTGCATGGCGGGCCTGCAGTGTGTAAAGAAGCAGTCGGCTGTTGGCACACACTTCAGAGGACAGCGTATGTTCGTCTTCGCCACTCCCGAGGGGGTGGCGTGGGGGTGGTAGCGGTGAGCTGAGCCTAAAAATAATTGGCTATTCCAAATTGGGGAGAAAATGATGAAAACAATTGGCGACTACTAAATAAAAAAATAATAATAATAAAAAGAAATAAACATTGCCAAAGGGGCTGAAACCAATTCCACTGGAAAATAGAATGGCAGGGGGTTATGGGAGGGCTGGCGGCAGTCAAGGGCAATAGTTCCAAAGGGCTCTTTTGATTACTTCAGTCTGGATTTGTAATTTCTCAAAAACAAAAACATTTATAAACAACTATTTAAAGTCTCTGAGGGCAGTGATTCTCTGGAGGTAAAGCTTAGCGATGGAAACATTTTAAAACTGTTCAATTGAATCTCTTCTTTTCACAAACCCACAATAAGCAAGACAAACAAAAACCCCTCTTGCTTCTACCCTGCCCAAGCTTTATCGAAAGGAAGGAAACATCACCTTTGTTATTTATTTTTTTATCTCCGCTCATATAGTCATTGAACTACGTGGTTATTGAAGGACCACCACACTGCAGGCTGTAAAGGCTGACTTGGCCCATGCTGTAATTTTAAATATAACATGCACCACTTTACAAATATTGGGATAACGTATGTGTGTTATATACCTGTTTTGTGTTATGTGCAAGTTGTGCAGTATATTTGGGTAATTGTATTCAATATGGTATACCAAGGGGTTTTTTTTGATAGTGTAGTATGCAAGAGGGGCAGAATATACAGTGTGCATTATTCACAGGTCTTATAAACTAGCTCTGTAGGTAGAATACTATCAGGAAGGAAAGCATGTGGTACCAACGTGGTTTCTTCTTGATAGCCCTTGCTAAGATGCTCAAGAAATGACAGTGAAACATTATTTAGAAAAGAATTACGTAAGTGAAAATGTTGTAAGCCGTCTCTTATTATATAGGTGGTGTCACCATGTGCAGTTTGCTTGACAACCTGCACACGATGTATTAACTGATTATAACTAACAAAGGAGAGGATTGTACTCTCTTATGGAACTACTGTAAAAGAGAAAAAGGTGTTGTTGGTTTTTAACTTTAACAAATCCTTAACAGTGACCTGTTGATTTCTCATACGTGATCTATAATGTTGCTGATGCAATACATTTGGTATTGCCTTTTTCAGTGTGAAAGTTTTACTTTAAATTCAATTTCTATGTTTGTAAGCTTTTTTTTTTTACTGTTTGGATTTTGTTGCCTTCTGTTAAGTTATGAGACCAGTGATTTAATGTGATTGGCTTCTCAACAAACTTTTAACAAAAGGGGTACCCTTAAAACATTTATCAGCACGATCTCACAGTGGTATCAAACAATAAGAAATAAATGAATGAATACATGTTTGGAACCGCAAGCAAAGATGAACGCACATATTGTTCTGATAAGTTTTTAAATCAGTTTAGACTGTGCCCTGAAAACGTATCTGTGCTTAACAAAATGCTTGGATATATAGAATTAAAATCACGGGAAGTAATGTTAAAACTTTACAATGCATTAGTAAGACCTCTTCTTGAATATTGTGTTCAGTTCTGGTCACCTCGCTACAGAAAAGATATTGCTGCTCTAGAAAGAGTGCAAAGAAGAGGGCAGCAGTGTGGAGTAGTGGTTAGGGCTCTGGACTTTCGACCGGAGGGTTGTGGGTTAGACATGCAGGATACAGTTATCTCATAAATGATACAAGATAAACTTAAAAAAAGAAACAAGACAGAGACATAGAGACTTTGGAAAGACATAGACTTTGGTTGGAAAGACATAGAGGCATTGGAAAGATATAGAGGCTGGAAAGACATAGAGGCATTGGAAAGATATAGAGGCATTGGAAAGATATAGAGGCATTGGAAAGATATAGAGGCTGGAAAGACATAGAGGCATTGGAAAGATATAGAGGCTGGAAAGACATAGAGGCATTGGAAAGATATAGAGGCATTGGAAAGATATAGAGGCATTGGAAAGATATAGAGGCTGGAAAGACATAGAGGCATTGGAAAGATATAGAGGCTGGAAAGATATAGAGGCATTGGAAAGATATAGAGGCTGGAAAGACATAGAGGCATTGGAAAGATATAGAGGCATTGGAAAGACATAGAGGCATTGGAAAGATATAGAGGCTGGAAAGACATAGAGTCTGGATAGACATAGAGGCTTTGGAAGAATACAGAAGAGAGCAACAGGGTTCATTCCAGGATTAAAAGGCATGTCAGACTGAAAGAGCTGAATCTGTATAGCCTAGAAAGCAGGATAGTCACACGCAACTTAATAGAGTTATTTAAAATTGTCAAGGGGTTTCAAAGTAACTGCTGAGAATTACTTTTCACAGGTCACGGAGAACACAACCAGGGGCCACAGGTGGAAGCTGAAGAAGGGCATATTCAGAACTGAGGGGGGGGAAGGAGCTTTTTCCCAGAAAGGGTAGTGACCCATTGGAGTAGGCTGCTGGACAGAGCTGTTAAAGCAGAGACTATTGGATCCTTCAAGAAAAGACTGGATGCTGTCATGAGCAATACTGTATATCCCTCTCTGTGACCACAATAAGACCTTTAGCTGGAGAAAGGGCAGTCCATCTAGCGATGGATTCCCAGAGGTTTCATTTCCCCTACTAACCTGTTTAGGGCTTTTTAGTTTTACTCTCCTGAGTGCTAATGGACCACGCAGGCACTCGTTATTGAAGTTCTTATATAATATGTTCTTTATGTGATTAGCAATACAGTAGATTCCTTGTATAGGAACACCTCCTAAGAGAACACTTTTCCTAAGGGAACAGGTTTGCCGCATTGTAAATGCTCCGGCTAAAGGAACAGGAACTTTGCTTAAAAGAACACCTTCTTGGCACCAATAGGGATTCGTTCACAACGGATACAGTACTGTTTTGTAGTAACCTGATAACTCATCATGATGAAACTTAAATTTAAATGGTTTATTCAGTCTTTTCAAAAGCGACTTGTCATCGCGAGAGCGTCTTGAGGCACACTGATTGGTTTATTAAATCATTCCAGAACTGCGTCATAACATTGACTCGTTTTGTATTCTGATTTCCACAAGTGCACCTCATTGCTACAAAATGCCATGTAAACAAACGGTGAAATCAGACTCAAGTTGCCAAACAATTTGATGTTTTCCATTCTGGAGAGCTGCTTCACCATTCTGTTAAATAATGTGCATGTCTTGTATATTGCTGCTGCATTATTTAACGTGTGTAGGGTGTGTGGTGGGGTACCCTGCCCCATGCGTATTTTATATTTTATCTGGTGTGTTATTGTTGGTGTGTATGCATTGATGCAAGGGATATCATTTGGGTTGTGTAGCACGGGTGATTTGAAATGTATATTTGTATTTGGGCACGGGTGTTTCACAATTAGTTCACGTGCAGACCGTGCGGGATTCAAGTGAATGATTAATTAGCGTGGTATGTTCAGGAGTGGACAATGGGAGAGTTTTGAACTGGAATCTAAAACAATTGCTAGGCGTATTGGAAGTACCAGCACGATACTTGTTTTGGGGTTTGGTGTTAGTGTTTTGTTTCTGTTTATTTTGGACCATGTGCAGTTTAGTTTGATCAGTGTTTCGTTTTGTGTAAATGGTTTTTAATAAATCGGCGCATCAGCGCATTCATTGAACCACAACATCGTGTCCTGCATTTCTGGGGCTGACATCACCCGCAAAGCCATCTTGTGACAGGGTGCTGTGTTCATTTAGTTTGACAGTTTATTAACGTTAGTTTGTCTGTTACTTTATTATTATAGTTTAACATGCACTTGCCTCTGTTTTACTTTTACTTATTCGGTTAATTTCATATGTTGATGCACGTGCGTCTTGACAAGTAATACATATATATTTATTTATTTATTGATTCATATTGTGTCTGGTGGCTAACTCCGTCTCAAAAACTGTGTGCAAGTGTACCTAGAAGAATTGATGCTGTTTTGAAGGCAAGGGTGGTCACACCAAATATTGATTTGATGTAGATTTTTCTTCTGTTCACTCACTTTGCATTTTGTTAATTTATAAATATAAACTATTAACATGTCTATTTTGAAAGCATTCTTACTTTACAGCATTTTTCACACCTGCCTAAAACTTTTGCACAGTACTGTATATTTATTTATTAATTGATTCATATTGTGTCTGGTGGCTAACTCCGTCTCAGAGAACACCTCGGCTATAAGAACGCCAGCTTGCTTCCCGTTGGGGTTCTCTTAGCCATGGCGACTGTAGTAGGATATGGTGTAAAATTGTTAAATTGTAAAAGAAATAAACACAATATTTAAGTAAACACAAATATCATTTAATTACATTACAGTTTTACATAACACATTCTATTTCTGTCTAGATTGAATAAAATCATAATTCATTTCTTTGTTTTAGTGCAATGACTGCAAGAGCAAATCCAGGAAAAGGAAGCGGTGTTGCTGCTGTGGTTGTACTTGGAGCTCCAGTTGTGTTAGTGGGGGTTGAGGTTATAGTGGTTGTTTTGGTGGCTGCTGTTGAGACTACAGCTGAGGCAGCTGCAGTTCCTGTGATAACACCTGGTTTTTCAGTGCTGGCTGTAGAGGGGGCTGCAGCTGTTGTGGCAGTAGAAGAATCGAAAGTTGCTGGAGTTCCTGTAGTAAGAAATGCTTTTACAGCTGTTCTGGATCTGGTGAGGGTTGTGGTTGTTGCAATTCCTGTAATAGCAACAGCAGTTGCAGTTGTGGTTGTAGTGGGGGCTGCATTTGTGGTTGTCATAGGGGCTGCAGTTGTGGTTGTAGTGGAGGCTGCAGTTGTAGCTGCTGTGTGGGTTATAGTTGGGGTTGTTGTGGAGGCTGCAGTTGTAGCTGTTGTGAGGGTTGTAGTTGGGGTTGTTGTGGGGGTTGTAGTTGTAGCTGTTGTGGGGGTTGTAGTTGGGGTTGTTGTGGGGGTTGCAGTTATAGCTGTTGTGGGGTTGTAGTTGGGGTTGTTGTGGGGGTTGTAGTTGGGGTTGTTGTGGGGTTGTAGTTGTAACTGTTGTGGAGGCTGCAGTTGGGGTTGCTGTGGAGGCTGCAGTTGTAGCTGTTATGGGGGTTGTAGTTGGAGTTGTTGTGGGGGTTGTAGTTGGGGTTGTTGTGGGGGTTGTAGCTGTTGTGGGGGTTGTAGTTGGGGTTGTTGTGGGGGTTGTAGTTGTAGCTGTTGAGGGGTTGTTGTGGGGTTGTAGTTGTAGCTGTTGAGGGGTTGTTGTGGGGTTGTAGTTGTAGCTGTTGTGGGGGTTGTAGTTGGGGTTGTTGTGGGGGTTGTAGTTGTAGCTGTTGAGGGTTGTTGTGGGGGTTGTAGTTGTAGCTGTTGTGGGGTTGTAGTTGTAGCTGTTGTGGGGGTTGTAGTTGGGGTTGTTGTGGGAGTTGTAGTTGGGGCTGGTGTGGGGTTGTAGTTGGGGTTGGTGTGGGGGTTGTAGTTGGGGTTGTTGTGGGGGTTGTAGTTGGGGTTGTTGTGGGGGTTGTAGTTGTGGGTTGTTGTGGGGGTTGTAGTTGTAGCTGTTGTGGGGTTGTAGTTGGGTTGTTGTGGGGTTGTAGTTGTTGTTGTGGGGTTGTAGTTGGGGCTGTTGTGGGGTTGTAGTTGTAGCTGTTGTGGGTGTTGTGGGGTTGTAGTTGTAGCTGTTGTGGGGGTTGTAGTTGTAGCTGTTGTGGGGGTTGTAGTTGGGGCTGTTGTGGGGTTGTAGTTGTAGCTGTTGAGGGGTTGTTGTGGGGGTTGTAGTTGGAGCTGTTGTGGGGTTGTAGTTGTAGCTGTTGTGGGGGTTGTAGTTGGGGTTGTTGTGGGGTTGTAGTTGTAGCTGTTGTGGGGGTTGTAGTTGGGGTTGTTGTGGGGTTGTAGTTGGGGTTGTTGTGGGGTTGTAGTTGGGGTTGTTGTTGGGGTTGTAGTTGTAGCTGTTGTGGGGGTTGTAGTTGGGGTTGTTGTGGGGGTTGTAGTTGTAGCTGTTTTGGGTGTTGTAGTTGTAGCTGTTGTGGGGTTGTAGTTGGGGTTGTTGTGGGGGTTGTAGTTGTAGTTGTTGTGAGGGTTGTAGTTGTTGTGGGGGTTGTAGTTGGGGTTGTTGTGGGGGTTGTAGTTGTAGCTGTTGTGGGGGTTGTAGTTGGGGTTGTTGTGGGGGTTGTTGTATCTGTTGTGGGGGTTGTAGTTGGGGTTGTAGCTGCAGTGGACCACATGTAAGATGTATTAATAAAAAACAAACACAAAAAAACAATAGCTAGTCTTTCGTAGGCAAGTTATTCTGTGATGATGATTAAAACAAACTACTAAACATTTAAAAACTAATATATAAACAATTACCATAATGAACATTATCATAATATGTTGCTTAAAACATAATAACACAATATATTCATAATAAAGTTGAGTTCTTACCCATAAACAACAGCAACACATTTAGCTGTCTGTAGCTTGGTGTTGTTTACATTATTGTCAGCATATTTTAAGTGATTGGAAGCTGAAATTATATACCAATACAGTATTGGTGATCGATAATCAGTTTGTTTGAAAACCAGGCTTTAATCAATGATAATAGGTGCTCAGGCAGTGATTCGGTGAGCTCCGGGCTCAAGCAAAAATGGGGTGAAAATAAGGTCCATTATAGTGTAAAATAAATCACCTGTTCTGTCAAATTATAGTGTGGATGCTTCACAGTCAGAACTGTTATTGCTAATTGTCCACTTTGAAACAGATGCAGCACCACTTGGGTTTATATGATATATATATATATATATATATATATATATATATATATATATATATATATATATATATATATATTGACGATCCTTCAAGTATTGATGCAAAGAAAAGATATCAGGAAGATAGGGATACTGATATCTCGTCTTTATATTCGTACAAACCTGAGACGATCGTCCATGTAAACAATGCAGTAGAAAGAGAGAACTAATTCCCAGAATCCGAGAGGAAATGAAAAGTCAGGTGACTTGGCAGCAGAAAGGCTGGGGGATATAAGGAACCCACACAGTATATAAGTGTAGCTATGATAACACTCACAACATGCACTCCACACAAAGCTTTTTCTAATTTAAAAATATGTTGTCCTTTTAATATAAACAGGGCCGTCGAGAGCTGTCATGGGCCCCGGGGAAGGATTGGTATATCCTGCTGCTGGATAATCAATCATTACACAACAGAAGCACATCGGCTCGGTGTGCAGTACAGGAGGTTTTCTTTTTAATGTGGTGGTGGGAATGCAAAGGGTCTTGTGCAGGGCTAGTTGTTTTAAAATATTTTATATATATATTAAAAAAAAGTCCCCCTTCATGGCGTTGGGCCCCTTTGAGGTGTTGGGCCTCGGGGAAATTTCCCCCTCCTCCCCGCCCTCTCAGTGGGCCTGAATATAAAACATTATTTTGTGAGCAACCTCCAAGAAAATGCCAATTATTTGCGTTTTTTTGCACAAAGAAAAAACTGAATGCCAATTTAAGAATGTTTTAAGTTGTTATTTTACTACCTACCAAGTAGTAAATACGTGAAGTGGCTGTAAACTCTTGCTTTATATAATTATATATTCACTACAATTAGGACTAATTAGGACTAATTCGTCAAGACGTTTTTCTAAGTTATTCATTTAGATAAAAGTATTTTAGTAAGTTGCAGTCCATCAGCGTGTTTTTAAATTTTAAAATTTGTATATTTGTGTGAAAAGGTACTGTACATTTAGCGTTGACACAAATAAACAAATACATGCAACTTCAAGTCCCGGAACGCTCTGCCATCTCTACACCGCTTAACACATCTGACAAGAAAAATAAATAATCATATTCATGGTATGCACTTTTCCCTGTGGGCTGGGCCCCGAAGCCCTTTTCCCAGTGGGGGCCTGGGCCTTGGGCCCTGAAGCCCCCACATTCTCGGTGCCTATGCTAGAGGCGCAAAACAATTACATCCCAAAAGTAGACAAATTAAAATCTAAAACAAAATGGCCAAAATGGTTTAATAGATCTATTAAAAAAAAATATTCAGAGAAAAAAGGCACTTTACAGAGCGTTTAAAAGGGACCAAGAACAAAAGTACTTGGAACTGCAAATGCAAGTCAAAACGGAAGTTAGAAAGGCCAAAAAACAGATAGAAATGAACATTGCCGTGGCTCCGGTAAAGACGCTCCGATTCGAGTCCAGGCTATTCCACTGCTGACAGTGGACGGGAGTTCCCAGGGGGCGGCGCACAATTGGCCAAGCACCGCCCAGGGGGAGGGGTTTAGGTCGGTCAGAGTGTCCTCTGCTCACTGCACACCAGCGACCCCTGTAGTCTGGTCAGGCGCCTGCAGGCTTGCCTGTAAGCTGCCCAGAGCTGCATTGTCCTCCGACGCTGTAGCTCTGGGTTGGCTGCATGGCGGGCCTGCAGTGTGTAAAGAAGCAGTCGGCTGTTGGCACACACTTCAGAGGACAGTGTATGTTCGTCTTCACCACTCCCGAGGGGGTGGCGTGGGGGTGGTAGCGGTGAGCTGAGCCTAAAAATAATTGGCTATTCCAAATTGGGGAGAATATGATAAAAACAATTGGCGACTACTAAATAAAAAAAAAATAATGAAAAAAGAAATAAACATTGCCAAAGGGGCTGAAACCAATTCCACTGGAAAATAGTATTGCAGGCGGGGTTATGGGAGGGTTGGCGGCAATCAAGGGCAGTGGTTCCAAAGGGCTCTCTTGATTACTTCAGTCTGGATTTGTAATTTCTCAAAAACAAGAACATTTATAAACAACTATTTAAAGTCTCTGAGGGCAGTGATTCTCTGGAGGTAAAGCTTAGCGATGGAAACATTTTAAAACTGTTCAATTGAATCTCTTCTTTTCACAAACCCACAATAAGCAAGACACACAAAAACTCCTCTTGCTTCTACCCTGCCCAAGCTTTATGGAAAGGAAGGAAACATCACCTTTGTTATTTATTCTTTATCTCCGCTCATATAGTCATTGAACTACGTGGTTATTGAAGGACCACCACACTGCAGGCTGTAAAGGTTGACTTGGCCCATGCTGTAATTTTAAATATAACATGCACCACTTTACAAATATTGGGATAACATAGATGTGTTATATACCTGTTTTGTGTTATGTGCAAGTTGTGCAGTATATTTGGGTAATTGTATTCAATATCGTATACCAAGGGTTTTTTTTGATAGTATAGTATGCAAGTGGGGCAGAATATACAGTGTGCATTATTCACAGGTCTTATAAACTAGCTCTGTAGGTAGAATACTATCAGGAAGGAAAGCATGTGGTACCAACGTGGTTTCTTCTTGATAGCCCTTGCTAAGAGGCTCAAGAAATGACAGTGAAACATTATTTAGAAAAGAATTACGTAATTGAAAATGTTGTAAGCCGTCTCTTATTATATAGGTGGTGTCACCATGTGCAGTTTGCGTGACAACTTGCACACGATGTATTAACTGATTATAACTAACAAAGGAGAAGATTGTACTCACTTATGGAACTACTGTAAAAGAGAAAAAGGTGTTGTTGGTTTTTAACTTTAACAAATCCTTAACAGTGACCTGTTGATTTCTCATACGTGATATATAATGTTGCTGATGCAATACATTTGGTATTGCCTTTTCAGTGTGAAAGTTTTACTTTAAATTCAATTTCTATGATTGTAAGCTTATTTTACTTTTACTCATCTTTTGTTTTACTATTTGAATTTTGTTGCCTTCTGTTAAGTTATCAGACCAGTGATTTAATGTGATTGGCTTCTCAATAAACTTTTAACAAAAGGGGTACCCTTAAAACATTTATCAGCACGATCTCACAGTGGTATCAAACTGTCATTGAAACAATAAGAAATAAATAAATGAATACATGTTTGGAACAGCAAGCAAAGATGAACCCCCAGATTGTTCTGATTAGTTTTTAAATCAGTTCAGACTGTGCCCTGAAAACGTATCTGTGCTTAACAAAATGCTTGGATATATAGAATTTAAATCACAGGAAGTAAAGTTAAAAATTTACAATGCATTAGTAAGACCTCTTCTTGAATATTGTGTTGAGTTCTGGGCACCTCGCTACAGAAAAGCTATTGCTGCTCTAGAAAGAGTGCAAAGAAGAGGGCAGCAGTGTGGAGTAGTGGTTAGGGCTCTGGACTTTTGACCAGAGGGTTGTGGGTTCAATTCCAGGAGGGGACACTGCTGCTGTACCCTTGAGCAAGGTACTTTACCTAGGTTGCTCCAGTAAAAACCCAACTGTATAAATGGGTAATTGTATGTAAAAATAATGTGATATCTTGTAACAATTGTAAGTCACCCTGGATAAGGGCGTCTGCTAAGAAATAAATAATAATAAAAGAAGAGCAACCAGAATTATTCCTGGTTTAGACAAGCTAAAAGAATTGAATAAAAGAATTGAATCTATTCAGTCTTGAACAAAGAAGATTACGCAGTGATCTGATTCAAGCATTCCAAATTCTAAAAGGTATTGACAATGTTATCCCAGGGGACTTTTTCGACCTGAAAAAGAAACAAGGACCAGGGGTCACAAATGGAGATTAGATAAAGGGGCATTCAGAACAGAAAATAGGAGGCACTTTTTTACACAGAGAATTGTGAGGGTCTGGAACCACCTCCCCAGTAATGTTGTTGAATCTGACACCTTGGGATCCGTCAAGAAGCTGCTTGATGAGATTCTGGGATCAATAACCTACGAACAACCAAACGAGCAAGATGGGCCGAATGGCTTCCTCTCGTTTGTAAACTTTCTTATGTTCTTAAGGGCACAGCGTGACGACAAATACCATTATGTATGTTGCAAAGGATACCATTCATTAAATGTGCAAATAATATGCGACCACAGACTACAAATGTGGTGGCAAAGTAGCTGAGCTCCCCACATGATGCAGGCATTGGAGTGGAGGATGAACATTGGAGTGGAGGATGGACATTGGAGTGGAGGATGAACATTGGAGTGGAGGATGAACATTGGAGTGGAGGATGGACATTGGAGTGGAGGATGGACATTGGAGTGGAGGATGGACATTGGAGTGGAGGATGGACATTGGAGTGGAGGATGGACATTGGAGTGGAGGATGGACATTGGAGTGGAGGATGGCTTCGGTGGTGGCTGGCTGTTGGGGGGCAGTGGATTTCTTCCATTTCTCCTAACACCCACACACACCAACATCGAGAAATTCAACTCTAACCTTGCAAGAATTAGACAGGTAATTAAAAGGTGCATAGGATCCCTAAAAATGCGCTTCAGAGTACTCCACACACCTGGTTGGGCTCTTTAATATTCACCTGAAAAGTGTGTGAAGATCAGAATACGTGCATGTGTACTTCATAACATTGCCCAGCAGAGCAATACAACAATTGAAGATGCAGAAGATGATCAGCCTGAGCAAGCAGAACAAGTGCCTCAAAATATTGCAGGGTGCCAAGTTCGTGATACATTGATTCAGGAAAGGTTTGCTTATTTTTATGTTACCCTAAATATACAGTATGTTATTGTTATTGTGATTGTGACAGGATGGCGCAAGGGATGAGGCCCAGAAACAGACTGCAGTTCAAACAAAAGACTTTTATTAAATAAAAGACACAAAACAGGCACGAGGGCCAAACAAAAGGTTTTTAAAACACAAACAATAAACACAAAGTAAAAACTTACAAAAATAAGGCTTCCAGGCTGAGCTATGCCTTCACTGGAATGCAAAAGTTCCAAAAAAAACCAGCACACAAAGAAAAACCCATACTTGCTTCCTCAGCTAGCTCTCTCTAATGAGGAGCTGAGGTCTCCTTTTATGTCAGGTGGCTGGGTGCTGATTGATTGTTAATGATTCCCACCTGACACAATAAACATGGGCAGGGAGGAGAATTTAACCCCATCCCTGCCAATATTTACAAGGGCAGAGCCCTGCTCTGCCACAGTTATATTTCTGTTAACCACCCGGATTGATGAAGAGTTTCATTTAAGACTTGGAGTGCCAAGGTTGCTTTCTAGCTAGTGCACTGTGTAAGTGGATGGAATGCAGGCATGTTGGATGAGAAACAGATACAGCAAGTCCTGGTACTGAGTACTGGTTAGTACCTGCAGAAGCTCACTGCTGATTTGCTGACTCAAGAGTGTTATTAGCTCTTATTGCAAGACAAATTATAGACAACTGATGAATGCTTGCTTTTACATGTAATTGATATTTACACTGAAGCTGACATCTTATCTGAATATTATTGCTTGCTGAGATGAATGTACTGATTCACACTATCTTTGTACCGTAGTTTATAAAAGATACAACAGTGCGTCGTGGTTTATGGTTCAACAGTTTTTTCTCGGTGATCTTGAACTCATTTGGGAGAAATAAGTATAACTAAGCATGGTAATTAAATTAAACCATTACACATCAATTCATTTGGTTATTTAAACACCAATTCTCCCTCTACTCGCCCCACTTAAACAGGTCCCCTTTGATATAACCCACCTAGTTAATAACAGAGTCAGCCTCCCCAGTTGAAATCAATTAACACAAACAATAACATTAAACAGTTAGTGATGAACACACTTCTTCACTTAATGATAGACTACGTCAATGTTCTTTTACGTGAGTATAAGAAAATAATAACAAAAAATGAATGTAGAAAAGAACTATTACTTAAAAACAAAGAACAATAGTTTAAATCAACGGGGCCTGTAAGAACAATCACAAATAGCAGTGTGTAGAAAGTATAAAGAATTTAGATTAATTACAGTCTTTAGGGGATTGTTATTATTTATAGAAATACTTTGCATGTGTAGAGATCTGTTGCCTACCCATTAATTTGGCCAATCAGATCACTGAAAATGAAACGAGAACCAATTAATTTATAGAAAATGGTATGTGTAATAAATTATCCAATAAAGAGTCACCTTACATCTGCCATTCCCGCCCTGTTCGTGGCGGTATATGGACGTGGCATTGGGTAAAGTTTAGTGAAAGATGGACAGACCAGGACCCTCCGAGACGAGTATCAGCCGGTGGTTTCAGAGCCTTAGAAATCACTTTAGTGATTTAACCCCACTGTAACTAATGTCTAATTTTAAACAAGTGCTGGAAAATCTGACATTAAATCTAATATTAGCTATGGTAACTCAATAGTTTTGTGTAAAAGTGAAATAAATATAATTAGAAAATAAAAAACTGATTGTGTTCATTGCTAATACAAACTGAACCGTGTCACAGTCAACATTGCCTGTCTCAAGAAGTCGGCAGCACTCAGCAAATCTATATTTGCACCGGAGAAGAAAATCTCTCGCCGTCATGATTTGCAATTTTTCCTAATCTTGATTTTTTTAAAGCGTACTTTGAAATTTAAAAATGTTCTCCTGAAGGTGATTGGCTACTCCTGTAACAACGCTGCATGACTGTAAAATGACCAGCCCCTATGTAGGTACTACTGTAAAATGACCAGCCCCTATATAGAAAATGCGTAGTTCATTTACATTTACTTAAAACACGTAGTATTTTATGTATTCTGATTGGTCCAAATCAATACGTGTACTAAATATGTTTGTTTTAAATATTTCTGACCCGGGTGGCCTTCTATACTGCCATGCAACAGGAGGTTTCTGCAAGAGACGGATAACAAGCATAATCACTAAATAAAAACTCTGCATCGTAACAATTTAAAAAAAATACAGCAATCTAACAGAATGTTTTGTCCCTTTTTTTGTACTGAATCAAAAATAGTATTTTCTGTAAACAAATTAAAAATATTAACACATTAGTCTCTGTAAGTCGCCTTGGATAAAGGTGTCTGCTAAATAAACAAATAATAATAATAATAATAAGTGAAAACGTACAGTACGCTGTAGCCGATTGCAAATTTAAACCTGTTACCTTTTAATGTAAAACACAATTACCCTAAAATATATCTGTCATAAGTAAGAATGCTTTTTAAATGCAGAATTAATATTTCCATATATAGTAGGCTACGCAATGTAACTTCCAGAATATGTTAGATGGAACGCCCCTTTCATACTGGCATCTCTGTTATATCTTCAAGCTACTTTTATCAATTGTACTTCCTGTTGACACAATACACACAATCACTGTGTATGTTACCAAAATTGCAAATATTTGAAGATACAGTGCGCTCTGTTGATAAGAATTACTGCTATAAGAATCAACTGCATATAACCATTCCTATACTAACCATGCTAAAATACTCCGCTTGTGTAAGAATCATTTTGGAGCAGACTGCATGTAATACGATACTGCATCAAGTGCAACGATGTGTCCAGCCAATAAAGCTGTTTTTGAATTTGATCACATCTCGCGTGATTAGGCACGTACGCAGCGTGCATACAGTATAATCCCTGGTCTGCAGTGACTCCCAGTAGAAAAAAGTGTAGGAACAATTCAATAATTGATAATTCAGAGTTTATCTGGGTTGATTAGTTCTCTTATTGAAAATATTTAATTGATGTGTTGCAAAGATCGAGGATTTACTATGAACACACATACACACGCTAGACACAAGGAATATTTAATCAATGGCAGTATTTTATTAAGTACACAAATATTAAACAGAAATCAGAAAAGTCAGAAAGTAAATCTCTTAGTCTCTAAGCACAAAACACAAGTCAAAAGCTTTCACTGCATTTATGCGTCTAGCAGGGCAATTGAAATATGACACGCCTATCTCCTCACACACCAAGCAGCAACTTCAACAGCCAATCAGACGCCCACATACACGCACACAGCCTAAACTGAAATGATGCAGACAATTAGAATATATCACATTAAGCTTTACTTTTAAAAGAAATTCTTCATACAATATGAGGTACTTATAGTTACTTCACCAAGTTTCACTAAAAGTTATTTCACATGCAAAGTGTGCAAACTAAATAATTAACAGTACAATTCTATGTGAATGTGTTACAATTAATTAATTTAGTTCCATGAAAGGAAAATGTAACTGGAATTATACTCAACGGTTACTTGAAGCTTAGACTTTTGGTCCTCTGGTTTGGAAACTCAATCTGTTGAAGTGTCCAGTACAGAAACTCTCCTCTCCGCAACAAAGTCTTCAATCCTACATTGGATCAAACTTGGCAACAAAGATTTCGATTCTCGACAGAATCAACAAACAGCTGCAACAAAGTCTTCAGTCCTCGGTATTGGATCCACAACAGCGCCCGTCTGCTCTGTCCTCTTCGCTGAATCTTTTAGCTACGCAGGTAGCAGGGCACAGTTTCTTTTGGATACTGTGGTTTTAGGTGTACTGTAGACCCAGACTGGTTTGTCTGATAACAGTCTTTGTAAGTTTTACGGTAGTCCTCCAGCCAGGCCTCAGTCTCGTTGCTTGTGGTCGTTGACTCGCTTGCAGCTTGCTTCCTGGTCTCGGGTCCGTTTCAGGCAGAGTCCCGTCTCGGGTCAGTTTTTAGGCAGAGTCCCGGAGTTGCAGCTTTGCTTAGCAGAGTGACAGCACCAAGTTTAGCATTTGATGTGGAGCGCAAAATGTTTAGTTTGGCTTGGATATTTATAGTCTTTTTCACTCTGCTAACTAGCCACTTTCATGAGATCATTTGTGTATCTTGCCTTTTTAAACTCCCAGTCTTTTGATGTTTTAATGTCCTTTTTCACTGGGATGGATGTGATTCTTATAAATGGAGTGCACTGTATTTGAAAACCATTGAAAAAAACAAAATGTAATTTCAGTTTCTTTTAGTGTTACTAAATTCAGTACTATTGAGTGTTTAATAGTTATAATAGTATTTTAAAACCAGTGTGGAGACGTTGTTATGTATCTGTTATAATTGTTTTTTGTTTAAGTAACAAGGCAATATAAGGGACTGTATGTGTACATGTATGGTGTATATAAGGGAGTGTATGTGTATGTGTATATGTATATAAGGGAGTGCATGTGTATGTGTATATGTATAGTGTATATAGGTTATATAGCCAAGACAGTGGAATTCAAATCAAGAGATGTTATATTAAAATTATACAATGCACTGGTACGACCACACCTAGAATATCATGTCCAGTTGTGGTCCCCATATCATAAGAAAGCCATTGAGGCATTGGAGAGAGTACAGAGGAGGGCAACACAATTAATTCCAGGAATGAAGGGCATGTCATATGAAGCTGAATCTGTGTAGCCTAGAAAGAAGGAGAGTCAGAGGCGACTTAATAGAGGTATTTCAAATCATCAGGGGGTTTAACAAAGTAACTGCTGAGAATTATTTTTCACAGGTCACAGTGAACAGAACCAGGGGCCGCAGGTGGAAGCTGAAGAAGGCATATTCAGAGCCGAGGGGAGACAGAGCTTTTTCACAGAAATGTTGCGTGTTTAAAAACCACCATAAATTAAACAGCAAATTGGAGGCTAGCCTGGCTTCTCACACTCTTAATCCTGTGTTTGTTTGTTTTTAGCTTTGCTTCCCTCAGTAAAACCCAGGAAGCGCTGTTACTTGATGCTGAGCGTGGTGTTAATGAGAATGATATTTTTTGTAACTGTATCTTATTTTTCGTTTGTTAGACAAAAAGCTAAACATGTTAAAAAGGACTCATTATTACACAGAATAAGAATATCAAATAAACCCAATGCCATGCACGCCTGACACACACTGTATGGATTTTGTTTCTTGGCTGCTGGTGGAACTGGAACCAGGAAGTGTATGTCTGCAGCCTCTAAACATGTTGGTGGATCACCATGATGATCCTGTCCCCTTTCCATTTTTCAACAATGTAATTCGTGAGCTTCACTGTGAACCTGTAGTGGTTGTCAGTAATCATGTATTGTTGGTTTTGCAACGATTCCCATAACAATAAAGAGTCCACTGAAACACCACAGTTCATTTATTGTAACACCCCAAAGCCTGCCGCAGCTGCTGCAGGTTAGCTTCCATGCCAGGACTGTCTGTGAACACAAAGGGGCCTTGCTGTTGTGCATCATCAATGGCTTCTCTGGTCCAAGGTGCTCCCTGTGATGCAGCTGTCCTGCCTCTGCCTCTGCCTCTGCCCCAGCCCCTGACATCTACATAATGTGGGTCACTGCTGGGGTTTGAGATTCCATTAGAATCGGAGCTGAACAACTCTCACCTTGCTATGGTTATAATACAGATCTAGAAAAAAATACACAAATCAATTAATATACTGGTTATAATTAATAAAGACATTCCTTGTTTAGTTAGAAAACATCTGGCCATAGTTATTATCAGATCTACAATAAAGTAAATACATAAAACAGCATCACGCCTTACTTTCTACATTTCATTATTGTTCAATATACAGATGCAGATCAAATATTTGCATAACCCCTTACTTCATCATCAGTATTCAAACACCTTGCCATAGAAATTACAATGAAGATCTACAACACAAGCACAATAAAATAAATATGAATAACTCAACACACATCTACATATATAAATCACCCCCTAGATTTGATTAAATATTATTTGTTTATTTAGCAGACGCTTTTATCAAAGGCGACTTACAGAGACTTGGGTGTGTGTGAACTATGCATCAGCTGCAGAGTCACTTACAATTACGTCTCACCCGAAAGACGGAGCACAAGGAGGTTAAGTGACTTGCTCAGGGTCACACAACGAGTCAGTGGCTAAGCTGGGATTTGAAGCGGTTACCTCCTGGTTACAAGCCCTTTTCTTTAACCGCAGACCACACAGCCTCAGCTATAACACACTGCTATAACAGCACATTCACATTACTACCATTGGTAATTAATGTATATCTAGAGCAACGGAAAATATTTCCTATTTACATTTATTGGTAGCCATGAAATAGGTACAGTAAGTCTGAATCGCCTAACAAATGTTACTGTTACAAGAAAAACACAAAAAATGTGACAGCAAATTGCTTTTTTTTGTTTGTTTGTTTTATTTGTTTGTTTTTAGCTTTGCTTCCCTCATCAAAACCAAGGAAGAGGTGTTACTTGAAGCTGAGCTTGGTTTTAATGATGGCGATATTTTTTGTAAAGGTATCTTATTTTTACTTTATTAATGTAGCATATAATTCATAATACTCTAGGATTAAATAAGTTAAACATTAATGATCCACCATGACATTGTATTTTTCATTTGAAATATTAGGTATCCTTGAGCTCTCACCTCACACAGCACAATTTCCAGCCACTCCCTGGTTATTAGGCAAGAGCTAGGAAACTGGAAATACTGGAACCTAACAGATTCTAAATACGTGGGTTTTATTAAAGGAGGAGGCAGGAAATGTTACAAAATAACAGAACGATGCATGCTACCGGAATTACCAGTCATTTCTGAAGATATGTCAATTATATACTGGTCACAAAAATGAAATATGTCATGCTTTCTCATGACATCATAATGAAAACAGGGACCATGGTTTCAATAAAGTTAAAACAAAAGAGCACAACCTCAGAACCTTGTGCAGTGGAAGCAGCATGTTCCTACCCAAGCACTGCAGGCTACAGGATGTGTATTCAAGTAAGTAAATGCTTTTAGAAGACAAACCCTTAGCAGCTACAAAACAGGGTGTTTTCTTACACAGGGAGTCAGGAATGTTTGTTTGTGTTGTTGTTTTTAACTCAGCCAATCACTGAATGTTATTTATTTTTGGCTTCTTTCCTGGTCCCATCACAATGTGTGGATAATAGAATAATATCCTTATTATTAATGTCTGTCACTTGTGTTCCTAATGCACAGTATCATTGCAGGACCACAGCGTATTGGGAAGCAACTGGATTCATAAATGCGTGTGTTATTGGTTTTATTTGCCTTCAAACGCACGAGAATTATATGTAGCCTATGCTAAAGTAAGATGAAAATATTTATTTCAAAATGAAAAGCGGTTATACACACAGGCCAGAACATTCAGTATTAATGGTGCGGTGGTTGATGTGAATGGTCTGGTTGTTGTTGAATTAAACTCTATAAAAGCAGACTGTACTGTTAGCGAGTGTATATAAATACATAAATACAGTCAGCACGCACATAACCACCCTATAAAATTTTGACTTCAGTGTTGGTTATTGACTTCATTTTGGCCCATTCCAACCCTTGTCCATTTTTCAGGGAACACAAAAAAGATACAATATAAAAAATACAGAGCTGAAAGGACTGTGTTTTAAAATAAGTAGGCCTACATTTAGATGTACTGTATTGATTTTGTTGGTACAGTACTATATTTTCAACAGAAGTATTTTAATTCAGAACGATATGATTCTGAAAATATCACTTGACAAAAGAGATGGTAATACAGTACATGCTTTTAATTCTGATACGTATTGTAGCAGTATGTAAAATTCCCTGTTAACGGCCCAACAGCAAAATGAAATCACAATGTCACCCATGCACAGAACAGCATACAGTGTAAAAGGTAATGCAATTTAGCCAATGTTGTTTTTAGAGTTGCCTTTACCCTGAAACCCAACAGATATCTTGCCCGGAGGTTGTGGAAAATGAGGCAATATAATCTTGTCAAAGATTGCATTGTATAGAAGAAAGCACTTCTCTATTGTAAATTGTTTTGCCAGCAATAATAGGAATTGAACCAACCTCTAAAGAACCAGCAGCAATGAAAGGTGACATGTTTTGGCAGCTCCCTAATATCCTTGAATGTATTAAAGGATAAATCCATGATGTTTGAATACATCCCTTTGTTGAGTTTATTTTGTATTCATTTTGAAAAGGATATATTAATACTTTTATTTATATAACATTGTTTGTGTAATCCATGCTAAAGCTTTTTTAATAGGACCATTTAAACTGCACCATTGTAAACAATGATAGCCGCATGCGTGGCGGGGCAACCGATGATCAGACAGATGTAGCAGGTCCGCAGGTTTTACTCTTGTTGTGTGCACACCACACTGCTATTCACTGAGAAGACAATAGAAACACGAATGAATGGAAAGTCTTTTACAACAATGCAGAATGCAAGTCTACTTTTAGATGTGGAGATTAAAAAGAAAAAAAAAAGAATTGACTACAGTTGTGCTAGCCATAAAGAATTTTTTTTTTATCTCTGATTTAGAATATTTTTTTCTCTGATTTGCTAATCAGATTTTTCAAAAAGTTAAATAAAAATATATATTTAAAAATTACATATAGTTACTTTGTAAAATGCTTTAACACAGACAATGCAAGTGTCCTTTATACCAGGACATAAGCCTTTGTTTTGTGTGACAAGGGATAAATATAGTTTCACACAAAATAAGTTTTTGTTCAAAAGAGCCAACTTGATATGTTTACATACCTTTGTCAAGGGAAAGTGTGTTTGAAAACAAAGCGCCGATTCCGGCTTTTAGAAGGGATGCAAATTTAGATGACATTATGGTACATAGTAGACATAAACGGATCGTAGACACATTAAAGGACATTAAAACCTGTAAGAGCACATGTAAGGCATGCAGATATATTTGTAAAGATAAAATTGAAATCACAAAAAAATTATAATGCGTTAAAATATGTATGCGTAAAGAAACACACAATCTAGTTATTATTTTTAATGACCTTTCTATTTTTGTTTTGCTTTGTTTAAATAGCATACAAACCTGCATGGCTCTTGCTAAATTCTAAATTGTGTGTTATCTTTAAGGAAACGGAAGAATTTTCTTTTTGTTAATTATATAGATGGAAATGAGAGTTTATGTCTTTCTGAATATGCTTAAAGCCATAAAGTCATTGCATCCGCGTTTGTGTTACGATTATTTTTAATCCATGCTTTTTTACAGTACCAATCAATGATTATGAGAAAACGCCACCCATGAATTTAATTAAAAGTTATATATACGAGGATATTAAGACATATTAAAGGATTTTGTAAGGGTTAATGTGGCTGCTAAAATAAGCATACAATAGTTTTTATTGTTTACAGCTACATTGCTAAAATTCCACAAATGCGTGCAATACTGATCAAGTTTTAATTTGATCAGAAAAAGAAAACAATGTAATCGTCCTTATTATAGCCTAAGCACATAGCCTGATCTCTGCCTTAACTTTTACTGTGGAGTCAAAAACTCCAGCCCTGACTAACAAAAAACGAACATAAGTAAATTAATTAAATGAATTGATTGGTTGGTACTGCAAATGCGTGGGTTGAATATAATCATAGAGGAGGGAAATATGACTGCCTGCCCCGGGCGATAAATGCCTAGTTACGGTTCTGCCTCTACTGTTTGTTTTCAAACGCACTTTACCTTGACAAAGGTATGTAAACCTACCGGAACGTTGAGAAGCGGGCTCTTTTCAGCAAACACACACACACACACACACACACACACACACACACACACACACACACACACACACACACACACACACACACACACACACATATATATTCATTGTAACGACCCCCCTGGGACCTGGAGAAATGTTCGTTATATCAGGGTGTTCACTATAATAGGGTTTGGCAATTTACTGTATCAGAATAATGCAGAAACGCCCAAACTGAATTTAACCTCTTTGTACAGTTGACAGCAGTTCTTTCAATACAACTTCAGAAAAAAAAAAGTTACAAGAAGAAAAAAGAGAAAAAAGTTACAAGAAATAGATGCAACCTTTTTTTTTGCAAAACTATAATGCTAATTCAAAATTGTTCATACCCTTTGATGATATGATAGTATTGTCTACAAGGTGCTAGAAATTTCAATATGATAGTGCAGAACCTAATTCTAGAAAAGTCTAGAAAATGCTGGATTGTAGGTGAACATTCTTAGAGTATAAAAGGGTTAGGCATAGGATGATTAGGCTGATGCATTACCAATAAGTTAATATGGGAACAAGTAAAGAGTTGTGAGGATGGTTAATAACAGTCTGAGATTGACTGCCAAAGATATTCAAAGTGAATTGGCTGCAAGTGGGACTGGGGTTTGTATTCTTATTTCTTTTGACAAAATGACATTGGAAAGGTGTTTGTCAAAGTGGCACCTGGTTTTAAAGTTCAACGAAGATGACAGCTATCTCTGGGGAACATAAACAAACTAGAATGCAAACAAGGCCCTGATTACGCTGAGAGCGCAGAGGGCTGAACTACTTCTAGACTGCACTAAACAAACTCTAAAGAGTAGAATAAGAGTAAAAATTAGTGTAGGACTCTACAGCTTTCATACATTAGAATTACAGAAAAGTTTAGCAGCAGCGACATCTAGTGCTCAACCCCATAATAGTTGTGTTCAAACTAATGATCTTAAAATGTTCTCAGGGAATAGACTAGCATATTAATGGCGATATAACCATTGCTTTAAAATGTTATTACCATTGTCACTGGTCCACCTTTGATTAGTATTACTCTGGATGTGCGTATGCTTCCTCTTTGTGTACTAGCAGCCCCCATCCCTTTTCTCAGAGGGTCCATTTCTCAAGGAAGAAATAAACAGTGGTTGTTGTTCCACTATTTTGGCCCCAAAACTGCCTTTGTTGTGTTTCTTTTGTCCGCCGCCACAATATGTAGAAACGTTCGTTTGCCCGTTTGGCAGGGCACCTAAAAATGTAATCCTATAAGCTGCTAGAGAATAGATTTATACCATGTGTGTGTGCATATACAGTGTCGTCCAAAGTTTAAAAAAACCCTCATATATGGAAGTGTAACACCCTAACATGAATGTTGAATACATGTATATAGTACATTCCTATAGACACCCCTATTTATTTATGGTAAATATAGATGGTACATTCCTAAAATCCCCCTATTCTTCTGTTTTCTAATATACAAGAAAAAAGTTCCAAAACAAAAAAAACTTTCAGCTTGTTACAGTTACACCCTGCTTTGTTTGTGTTGTGCTCTTGTAGCCCTGAATAAATATATTGTCAAATAAACAAGAAATCACCATTGAATGTGTGTAACTCAAGCATACAGTACATTGGATACCTTTGACAAACAACTGTGGATATTGGCCAATTGCAATATACGCTGAGACCTTGAGGGTGGAAGACTCACTCAAATAAAGATATGAATGCATAATAATAATAATAATAAAAGCTTCTGTTCGGGGAATGGGGAAGAGCTGCCAGTCTTACGCTGTCTGGAAGAATTGGATCAAGCCTTTGACAATTCAGAAAGCGGATATTAATATCTCTCTGATGTATTTGTAAGGGTGTTTTAAAAGACCCTTTTATTGGACATAGTGTACAGACCCTGATTAGCAGTAGTACTAGAAATAATAATAATAATAAAAACTACATGCCAAGCAAGTACATAAAGGGGTATTAGGGCCTATCTGATTACAACATTCATTTCAAACAACAAAAGTGAACTCACTCTAGATAAAAGCGCCATGCTAGAAATAAAACTGGGTTCAGTAGGGATACAACAGGGCAGAGAAGCAAGGACAACAATATAAAGTTAAACTCTTTATTTAAAAAATAAAAACAAAATATACATTAAAAAAAAAATCCAAACACGTCATGTCGTTGTATCGGTCCCCAATCCCGGATGTCCTGTGGAGGAGTAATCCTATACAAAAACTGTATATTGTAGCGATATAGGTTAACTATCTCTAATATATATATATCAAGACAGGTGCTGAATATCATTCTGCAACAAGTGGAAAAAAAAATCGATATGCAGCCCAACTACATAAACAATGCTCGTAGAAACACACTTTTATTGCATGGAGGTTTTACATATTGTATTTACCAGTCTCGTTATGATAGAGTTGTATGGGAAAACATGAAAAAAAAAAAAAACTAGTCTTCTGCAATCAGAAGACCTGTGGTGAACCCCGCTCTGACTGCGTCACGTGTCCGAGTTCCTTGTAAGTAACGCTATTATGAACTTCGCAGAGTCTTCTGGGAATCGTAGTTCTGCGTGGTGATGTCGTAGCGCTGTTATGGGCAGTTGCTGTAATGTCCATCACCGTGATGTCGGTTCAGTTTTGGCCTCGCTGTTATGTCATGTAACTATACAATACCAACATCACAGCCAATTACCCTGTCTTATTTACTATGAGATACATGTCAGAGTAGCACGGTATTCAGTAAGGGGTTTAGCACAGCTATCAGTAACTTGATTGAAAGACTTGTGTTCAAATCCAGGGAATACCAGAAAGGTTGGAAAACTTTCTACTATACTTCTGTGCAATATTGTTTTAGACACATCAGTAAATGGCTTAGTTGTCTGATTAGCAGCCAGGGATTGCTTAAAGTTGAGTTATTACTCGAGCAAAGGAGCCAAGTTTTTGTTTTGGATTTGTTTGTCAGGACACCCTGGGGTGCACGGTCCTTGTCAAGATACACTGGAGTTCTTCATGGAAGAAAAACATCGGCTTTTTTTTTTTTTTTTTTAAAAAGCAGACAGCTAGAGTTAGACACAACAGTTTAATCTACTGAAGTACTAGTACTATCTTACTTTGCTTGATCACAAGTGCCTTTGATCAAGTAGGGCTGCCTGAACAGTGGATGAAGCCAAGGCAACCACTTAGTTTCAAACACATAGTGTTTAAGTAGGCAGGGCAGTTAAAGGCACTTAAGTAATCTTTATATTGTAATACTACAAGTTGCTGGTTTCATGAACTACAAATAAGGAGTCTACTGTATTTCAGTTACAGCAGTTGTCTGTTCAGTTTAATATTCAGTTACACCCTCTACTGGTTTTAAGAACCAAAGATTGACATCATATAGGGTAACAGTATAGCATTGAGTGTATAGTTCCACAATACCAGATACATTGCATGCATTATAGAAGAGATGTCACCTTGTGCAGATTTAGATGAAAAGGACTTGAATCTCCACCAAGCATCTATATTGTGCAACACACCTCCTATAAAAAACACATTGAACACAAGACCAAGCAACAGCTTTGACAAGGCTTTTATTATTCAAAACCCAAGATGTACACATTAAGACACAGGGAGCAGTTTGTCACTAGACTGGGAGCGCCTCTTCAGGAACACAGCCAACAGGACAGCACAGGAGAGAGCCAGAGCCACAGCGGAGACTGCCAGCACAGGGACAGAGGAGCCCGAGTCTGAGACAAGAGAGACAGAGGGGTTAACAGGACAGTGCGGGAGGGAAGAGACACCCATTGAACACTCAGGAGTAGCAACTCTGCAGAGAGTATCACTATCTACTCACTCATGTCCAGAAACACATTGGGGGTTTACACTGGGACTGGGTGACACTCTGGTCTGATGCTGAACCAGCTATAGCTTCGTGTATAACTACTTACAGGAGTAATGGAACAGTAGATGACAATGCAGAGTACAAATACTAAAACCAAGTCTTTCATTTGAAAGAAAGACAACTGTTACACTTAAATACAGATAAAGCAGACTAAACGTGCCAATGACAGCAAGCTGGTTCAGAGCTCAGTAGCATTGAGAGCTGCACTTACCCTGCACTTCTTCCACAAGCTGCAGGGGGTGGTACAGGGACTCCTTACTGAGCACGACAGCATGGTCTCGGACTACATGAACCACAGTCAGGGGGCCGAGGGTGATCTCCTTTACATGCACGTGGGGGTCCTGGCCAGCTACACAGAGGGGGAGAGACAGGAGGGCAAGGTTAGTGTCATTGCTGAAGCCAAGTAGTGCACTGATGATTGAGCTACTCCATTGAAGGGGAGCACCCATGGTCACTCTCCACTGAAAAGGAGGGCAAAATTAGGTTAGAAATGCTTTGGCACTAGCCAAATCACTGGTGCCCATTTTCTTCCATCTAATAGAATGCATCTCACTTCCAGTTCAGCATGTGAAAGAATAAAACAAGTTGTAGCTGCTTCCTGGTACATGATCCCTTCATATATTTAAACTCAAATGGTCAAGCTGACAAATTGACTTACTGCAAAGGTCAGTCAATGTTAATGGCAACCAGCTGAATTTGAAGCATTGGTTAGAACTCAACCCTTTACTGCCCTGGGTATGTTCCCATACCTTTTCTCAAATATTGGACACTGGGCAGCAAAGGGTTAAGACTAAATTGGCATTGCCAAGTGACAGTGTTTGTGCAGCTTGGTTGTTCCAGTCCTATGAAGAAGCCTCGCCCAGGTTGGGTGTTCAGACAGTACCTGGCTCAAGAGGAGCTGCTCTCTTGTGCAGCCACTTTCCACGCCAGTCGGGCTGGTTGATCCCAGCAGGAATCCCTGCGAGGAACCGGGGTGTCACGGAGCAGGAGCCAGTATCACAGCACCCACACACTGCAGAGGAGCCATCCTCAGAGACCCACCTGGAGAAAAGGGAGGCAACAGAGAGCCAGCTAGTATACAAAGGACTGAGCAGAGCCACAGATCTGCAGAACCTCCACTGTCCCAACACTCAAGGATCATACATTCAACCAGTGTACACATGGGGAGGATCCAATATTTCTGCAAGAGGGGGGGGGGGGGAACACCCCTCACACAAAAGCAGTGTGAACAAAGACTTTCATACAACATTAGGAGCACCACCACCCAATATGGGGTGGCCACAAACGACATCAATTTACTCCAGGCTCAGATTGTCAGGAGGGTGGCAGAGCTTGTACTCTGAGGAGAGCTGCAATTGTGCCAGAGGTAAGCTGTCAGGACTGCAATTTGCAATGGCAAAGTTCATCCCACAGGTGCTCAAAACTGGAGATGCTGGGATAGTGCTTGCTTAGGTAGACCAGGCCTACTAGAGCCAATCTCAAAAATTATGGTGGAATAAGGGGGCAGGGTCTGGATTTAGAAGGCTAATCTGTTCAGCATAGAGGAACTGATCACTCTTGCACTGCAAGATCTTACCTGTAGGTTTGCTTCTGGTAGGAGCAGGCCTTGTTGGAGGCATCAGCTGGTTTGTCAGCATTGACTGCCCTCAGTGTGCAAGTCATGTAGATCTGAAACAAGAGGAGTCAATAGGAATGTAGTCAAACACCACAGCAAATCAATGCACCAGAAAAAGCACACTGGTCATTACAGTACACTTTGACAAGACAAAGTTAGTGATGCACCCAGGTCTAGACAAGCCTTACCATGCTCCTGGAATCCCCCTGGAACTTGAAAGCAGTGATGTCAAAGCGCAGCTTGTTCAGAGCAGGTCTAATGAATGAAGAGGAGGAGTCTGGAGACTTGCTATCCATCAGGCAGCTGGGTCAGACAGGAGACAGGCAGGAGGAGAGGGTTACACCTCCAACACACAGCATTGAAACAGGTTCAATAAAGCAGAGTGCAGCACGAGCCGGTGTGTTTGAAGTAACTCCAGTTCTCACCCAAGCTTGTCCACGACGGCGTATCTGGGCTCAGAGTCCTTGTTGTTGCTCAGGGTCGCAATGCAGCTGTCGACGTAGAGCCGCAGCGGTACGTGGTTGTCGACGGCAACAGAAGCCTCAACGTGAAGGATGTCACCCAGGTAGATGACATTGGAGACTCTGGGACCACTCCAGTTATCTGGAACAGGAGGCAAGTAGCCATTAAAACATACGATACAAGACTCTACTACAGGAAAGAAAGCACTACCAAATCCTTACAGGACCACTCCAGTTATCTGGCAGATGAATCATGCACTGGCAACAAACAGCTGAATGAAACCTCCATGCCAGGGCTGTCCAATCAGTCCTGCAGAGCCCTTCCACTGCAGGTTTAACAGACAAGACTACTCTAGCATCTGGATAAAAGGTTTACAGTTTATATAAAAAAAAAAAAAAAAAAAAAAAACCCCACCAGTAATGGAGGACCCAACTTCGGCCACTCCTGCTCCATGTACTTCATGACAGACTTTTTGGAAAAAGGTGACAGTTTACTTTTGTTCAGTTAAGGCAGACTATTCAATACAATGTCTGAACACACATGAAATGAGGATAGGGGTGTCCAACGTTGAACCTTCCAGTCCTGGTCTTCGTTCCAACCCTGTTCTAAATAGTTTAAACCTCCACCCAGACGTAGCTTATTATATCATTTTACATGTTAAACCTGGAGTGGAATGACTCGCCAGGGCTGAGACTGGACACCCCAGGATAGGGGCAAGTCATGATGCATTGTTTTTGCAACAATTTATATTGTTCATAACCCAATGAAGCAGCACTGAACTGTGATGCATAAAACAAGATCTGCTGAGGCTTAACTTTACATAATGGTTTCATTTTGTTAATCATTTGTACACTGGGAAAGCACGACTGGCTATCAAATATTGTTAATACTGTAGATTGGAAAGTTTTTTGTACACATTAAATGGAATTAGAAGAAAACAAGCTTCTAAGAAGACCTTATTTTAAAACCATAGTAAGACACAAGTACTAGAATACAGCTTATGCACTGCATGGGGAAAAAATCGGTTCCCATGGTGTAAAGAAAAAAAAGGTAGTTGCATAAAGTTAACTTTTAAAAGGATAGGCAGTTACTTTAGTAAACTGTCATACAAGCAGCAATGTGCAAGTCGGTATATCCCCCAATAGTATACAACTCTATATACAAACACACAAAAACCTAGTTTGATTCTCTCAATGGCAGATCCGCCACACAAGTGAAGAAAACTAATGCTTTCAGGCAACGTTACCAAATGTGTAATGTATTAATACATTGTGATACTTCTGAAGATAAATGTCCTCTAAAACAAATCTTTAAGATTATTTCACAGTAATTGCAATAGGTGTATTTATATTCATGTGCTGTGACTTGAACTGGCAGCTGTCTTGCTGCTTAAGTTTAACATTTGATAGGATTACAATCATTTATTTAGTCCATAAACAATAAGATCCATACGATAATCAATAGCCGAAAATATCATCCAGCCCTATAGGGTTGGAAGTCACACAGCATCCCTCAATTATAAAGCTCTGGGAGTGGAAATTAAAGACCATTTGAAGTTTAAACTTCAGCATCCAATACAAGGGAAAGTGGTCTTAATGTTCAAAGACAGGCGCCAGGTTCTGAATAAACCCCACCCTCCATACCCAGCCCATCATACCATTCATGAGCAGCAAGGAGAAGTCCAGGATTTGCTCTGTAGAGGCTGTTGAAGTGAAGGGCACCCAGGTTGGTTTTATGGGGCTGCTGCTGACATTCCACCTTCTGAAAGAAATAACCACATCCTTGTAAGTGATATCATGCATCACTGGCATCCTATTTAAGATAACACAGGAATACAAGAAATGTTGGCTTCAATAGAATTTAGTCCAAATCTTATACTACAGCAGCAGAGACTTGAGAACCCTGGTACAAGAGTGTGACCAGCAGCAAACTGATTTAGTGTGAAGCTTAGATACGGCCACTCAGGTCCCCGTTTGCTTGGTACAGTACCTCGGGTATCGGCATTCGAGGAGAATATCAGCCATATTAACCCTGGTGATGATGCCAACGCTGGCAGGCTTGTAATAGAGATGGTTTGTGTAGCTCAGGAAGTCTGGAAATACCTTGGGAAAGTTGAAGGAAACCCTTTAAATTCTTGAAATACATAAACAAGTAAAGTTGTCTTGTGCTTTAACCCCTTACGGTATACAAGGAATGGGGCAGTTCAATTCCTTATTACATTTAAGTGCAAGTCTAGTATCAAGGAGGAAACTGACCATTTAGTTGACCAGCTCCAAACTTCAGAAAACATGTCTTAAAGTTTTGTGCAAAGAGAAAGCAAGCATCATTTATATTTGTGGAACACATGTCCCTTAAAAAGGATTAAACATACTCTCCAGGTTCAAGATAATACTAAACCTGTAGTTCTATACAGTAGTGTGCACGTGTATTAAAGCCCCATTGCTTCCGTTTTGTTGTGCAGATGAAATCAAACCACTTCAACTGGAAAGTTCCAGGAAATTATTAAGAGGCAAAATAGTAATCCAATTTAGTTGAATAGGCCACACATGCAATTCATTTAAAAACAGCAAGAAAACATGAATACATGACCACATATGTTAACATGCATGAGACTAAGTTTAAAGATGCCTAATTATAGCACAAAGTGGTCCAACATTCACACGCACTTATTTTTATATGACCTATTACTGACCGAAAACGTAAATTCTCACAGCCTGTCATCATGCAGACTGGTACATACAGCCAATACAAACCTTGGTGTTGTAAATGTGCGCACTACTGTATGCGAGAACTCCACACTGAAGTGCAAGCAATAAGGAAAGCTTGGCGAAACAATTTACGTAATTGGCTACCGCAGTTACAAATGCGATCGACACGCAGGGTTACCTGGAAAGTGCTGCCGCAGCCCTGGAGCTGGATGCTGAACAAAACCGTGTTGGCGACGCTGTCGGAGGAGGTGGCTGAGCAGCCCGCGGACCCCACGCTCAAGTCGGCGCTGTTCACCAGGTAGCCGATCCCAAACAAGTCCCGGTTCACCGTCACGACCATGGCGTCTTTCCTGCAGTCCAGGGTGACCGAATTCAACAGCGACAGGTCAGCTCTCTGCACGGTGTCAGGTGTGGGATTCGCCTGAAATACCGCTCTCGGCGCGGTAAACAGCACTGGGTTATAAACCGGCTGATCCGGCCAGTTCCATCCAAAAGCGCCGTGCAGCTGCACAAGTAAAATCAAAGCGAGCGAAAGCGCTGTCTGAACACTGCGCGTCCCCATTGTAAAGTCTTCAGTGAGAATCAAACACTGCAGCTGCATACCGATAAGCGCGTAGCCAGCACCTTTATACTCCCCGGAATTAATTAACGTGTTAAACCTGACTGGGTAATTAAACAATTATACACGGACACGCATTCGGTTAAATGAGTTCAAGTCTTAAGAAAACGAATGTAGGGCATATTCGGAAAACTGTTCTGTGTTTACATGACTTGGAAAAGATAATCCAATTACAATTCTGATAAAATCAACTGGGTAGCCTACATGGATTTATTTTTTTTCCCCGAAATATTGAGCGTTTGCGCATACGCAGTAGCGAGTGGGATGGGAGCAGACAAGGCTCGGTTCAGTCTGCAGTAAGACTGAGGCGTGAGTTATCAGGTATTTTAGATGTAGTGAAGTTGCGAATTCGAATGCTATATTCAACAGATTACTATCCTGTACACCTCTGTTGTTCTAAGCGCGTGCAAACTGTTCCCCTTGCAACAGCGCATCCCTTTCTTCATATAAGATACTGTGCTTTATACAGTACTGTACACATGCAATGCATTTTACCCAGCTAGAATTCGTTTGCTACTCCAACGGTATAAGCAACATCTGTGAGAACAACTATAGTTGTCATAATGGAGTTTTCTTTTCACCAATTACTTTATTTAAATTAATAATATAACTGCATCCGTAACTAAAAAATTGGATCAGTGTAAACCGATCGGTGACTGAAATCTGACAGTATTATTATTATATGTTTCAGAAAAATAAATACAACACAATAGAAAAGCATCCCTCGGACTACATGTTATTATGTAATCCAGACGCATTAAGCGCTACCCCCCTTGTATTACACAAGACGCCGTTCTATAACTTTCCAAGCAAAACTGATACAAAATAGTTCTATGTTCTTTTCCACTCGTGCATTGCTGCTTTTAAGGCATACTGTTTAAATATCAAAACATTAAGTTGTTGGGGCATTTACAAAAAGTATACCCGGAGGGACTAAAGGGTTACTGTTATTTTCAGTTACGCGGTACAAAGTGGTAGGCAGCCACTGCGTTTGATCGCGCATGCCTAAACAACTTCTGCCAGAAGCACTAATTCAAATCTGGTAGGTTAAGCTGTTTTCGCTCTTTTAAATCTTTTTAAATTTATTTTATCATATTTTCCCACCATTAAGAAAACAGTATGCAAATATTTATCATATGCAAGACATTGGGTCTTGTTCATTTTTTACTTTTTGTTTGACAATAAGAAAACACCCATCAGATATTTATTGCATCTGTACAACACCTTCAATGTGGCATTGTACCACTTTCTGACATTTCACGTGCCAAGTTTTGATATGTGTACCACATTCTGATGATGCACCACTTTCGAACATTAGGTGTAATGGTCTAGTTAAAGCAATCCAAACATTCATCTTGATGGTTATATAGAGAGTCATAAAAAAAAAGATTCTAAAAATGATATTATTTATTTTCTTAGCAGATGCCCTTATCCAGGATGACTTACAATTGTTACAAGATATAGCAGAACTAAAATAATGTAATATAATTAACATGACTTATTTTCAAACTAATATCATCAACATGACAAATGGTATCGGAACTCATACTTGCAAATAGATGTATTAATAATAAAAATAATAATAAATCAATATACTTCCCATGTATACTGAATCCTGTGTGTTGTTAAAATGTAATACAGTATTTTGGTAATTGTTGTAGGTCTAACAATTGACAGATAGTTAAAATACTGTATATCATACTTTGATAATGTTGTATTGAAGGTAGTAAAACTTGATGGGTGCAGATCAGCTGTCACATTTTCATACCTTGCCAATTCTCTGCTGAAGGTAGCAACACTTGTGTGCTAATACTGATTCACATACAAGCTGAACATTGTGACCAGCTTAGCAGCAATTTGAGTGATCAGAGAAAACAAGATTACCTGGTGACTTTATTAGGACCTGTCTACCTGATTGGATTTGTCCAGGTATATCCCGGGTCCCTTGATTACTCTGGAAGGCAGGATGAATGCTGTAGTTTACTGAAGCATTGCTGTGGATCAAGCCCACCCAACAATGCTGCACCCTGATTGCACTGGCTGCTTTCAATACAGTAATGCACCCATCCACTTGATGGTTTGAGGAGCATGACTTCCATTGTCACCACAATCCCTGGATCTCACTCCAATTGAGCATGTCTGGCATACAAGAATGGTGCTTTCATCATCACAACCATCTGTCTGCTTCTCTGCACCAATTGTGTGGACTTGATGACTGAATGAATCCCTCGAGACACCTTCCAGCACCTTGTGGAGTCTATGCTATGCTGTGTCAGAACAAACAGTGGCCCAGTCTGGTTTTAGATACAGGTCCTAATAAGAGCCTGGCTCTTTTGTAAAGTGGTTAAAGAGCACATTTCTATGAGTCTTAAATATCACAGTTATGTATTGTTGTTTTTTAGAATCACTTTGTATACTATTTTACTCAAAACTTGAAAGCACCCCTCTGTAGTATAAATGTGATATTTCTTACATCCACTGGGGGCAGGGTGTTGCAGGGCTCTAACCAACAAAAAGAAGAGTTCAGAGAACTGTGATGTTTCAGACCCAAGCCAAGTTGCTTTGGTACATAGACAAGGTTTAACAGGAAATACACCCAATAGTAGGGAAGTGAGGCAAACACCAGGGCCCTTTAAGTAGGACACTCACTCTCCTACTGATAGAGACCTGGGACACGTTGATATCAAACCGTTTGTGAATGCTGAAAATGTACAGAACTATTTTGTTAGCTACAGCTTTCCTACAATAAATATACATTTATATGAAACATATGTGTTGAATTACAAAATGTTTTTCCTTTCTAAATTATACTATAATGCAAATGATGTAAATATAACCTAAAGAATATTCTTTATACATCTCTATAACAGGTTGTGTTT
Source organism: Acipenser oxyrinchus oxyrinchus (assembly GCA_030684275.1). Taxonomy (NCBI): domain Eukaryota; kingdom Metazoa; phylum Chordata; class Actinopteri; order Acipenseriformes; family Acipenseridae; genus Acipenser; species Acipenser oxyrinchus. Next base: position 5,935,069 of record CM060274.1, on the reverse strand, counting down.
AGAATATAAATAGGACAGCTACAATTGTGAGGTGTAACTGATAGACCATCAGTGTGTGTTTTTAATATGGGTCAAACACTCAGTTGAACAGTGATTCAGCGCTGCTTACATGGGAGAGGCAGTTCATGCTGGCAGACAGCTTCTTTATTAAAGTAACATTTCTGATGCCAAAGAACCCACACGGACACTCTGCAGTTCAGGGTTTCTGGTGTATTCATTGTGGTTAATCTCCCTCTAGTGTGTCCTCCATTACAAAAATCAGACAGTGCTCACACACAGTTTATATCCCCAATGCTCCCCCTCTGAAACCTGTGTGAACAATTAGGGCAGTAATACATACAAAACTGAGAGGAGCTCCCAATATTTGGTGATTAAAATGGAGAAAAACCAAGGGTTAAACCAGCTGGATTTGGCTGCAGCACTAGATTTCTCTTCCTTGGTTTGAGAACATGTGCCTTTGAGCAAGTAGAGCTGCCTTAAAAAAAACAACAAAAAAAAACAAAACACTGCACTTGTGTAAGGCATGGTCAGAGTTCTGAAGAGTGAATGAAGCCAAGGCAACCACTTTAAGTGCTATTTGAGTAGGCAGGGCAGTAAAGTAACTTTTGAAGTTTAACAAGTAATTACTTTTCAGCACCAAGAGTAGTGGAGAGAAGTTTAGAAAATAGATTTAAATTGTTGGTTTCAGGAAATGCAAATAAGGAGTTTAGTGTATTTAAGTTACAGCACTATGATGCAGTCTGTGTTCAGTTTAATATGCCAGTTACAACCTCCTACTGATTCTAGGAATCAAAAAGATCTAGCATTGAGAGTATAGTTCCACAATTCTAGATACATTGCATGTATTATGGAAGAGATGTCACTTTGTGCCATTTGGGTGAATGGACTTGTATCTTCTCCAGGCATCAATATTGTGAAACACCTCACTATTTATATATATAAAAAAAAAAGCCACACACCGAGCAACTCCATTAACTTAAACAAGGCTTTTATTATTCAAACACATCAGGAAGACACAGCGAGCAGTTTGTCACTAGACTCAGAGCGCCTCTTCAGGAACACAGCCAACAGGACAGGAGAGAGCCAGAGCCACAGCGAAGACTGCCAGCACAGGGACAGAGGAGCCTGAATGAGACAGGAGAGACAGAGGGGTTAACAGGACAGTGCAGGAGGGAAGCTACACCCATTGAAGACTCAGGAATAGCAACTCTGCAGAGAGCATCACTATCTACTAACTCATGTACAGAAACACATTGGGGGGTTTACACTGGGACTGGGTGACACTCTGGCCTGATGCTGAACCAGCTATAGCTTAGTGTATACACTACTTACAGGAGTAATGGAACAGTAGATGACAATGCAGAGTACAAATACTAAAACCAAGTCTTTCATTTGAAAGAAAGACAACTGTTACACTCTTAAATACAGATAAAGCAGACTAACGTGCCAATGACAGCAAGCTGGTTCAGAGCTCAGTAGCATTGAGAGCTGCACTTACCCTGCACTTCTTCCACAAGCTGCAGGGGGTGGTACAGGGACTCCTTACTGAGCACGACAGCATGGTCTCTGACTACATGAACCACGGTCAGGGGGCCGATGGTGATCTCCTTTACATGCACTTGGGGGTCCTGGCCAGCTACACAGAGGGGGAGAGACAGGAGGGCAAGGTTAGTGTCATTGCTGAAGCCAAGTAGTGCACTGGTGATTGAGTTACTCCACAACGCAACTCAGTTGAAGGGGAGCACATGGTCAAACACCACTGAAGGCAAAAATTAGGTTAGAAATGCTTTAGCACTAGCCAAGTGCCCATTTTCTTGTATCAGAGTGCATCTCATTTCCAGTTTGGCACATGCAGATGTGAAATAAAACAAGTTGTTGCTGCTTCCTGATCCCGTCATGCATTTAAAAACCTCACACAAAATGATCTAGCTGCAAATCAGACCAATTGACCTACTGCAAAGGTCAGTGATGAATGTTAATGGCAACCATTTGAATTTGAAGCATTCATTAGAACTCCTTCAAGGACTAAATTAATTGTGCAGCTTGGTTAGCGTTCCAGTCCTATGAAGAGGCCTCGTCCAGGCTGGGTGTTCAGACAGTACCTGGATCAAGAGGAGCCGCTCTTCTGCAGCCATTTTCTGCTCCAGTTGGGCTGGTTGATCTCTGCAGGAGGAAGAGGGCCTGTGAGGAACCGGGGTGTCCCAGAGCAGGAGCCAGCGTCACAGCACCCACACACTGCAGAGGAGCCGTCCTCAGGAGACCCACCTGAAAAAGGGAGGCACGGCATGAGGGGAGCAGGATCAGAGAGACAGAGCCAGGTAGGATACAAGGACTGTGCAGAGCCACCGAGATCTACACAACCACTAAAAATCAGTACCTTCAAACCAGTACACATAGGGAGGAGCAAGTATTTCTGTAAGAGGATATCAAACTTGATATGAAGAGGTCAGTAGGAAGCCAATAAATGCAAAGGTTCACACAGGTTCAAGCAGAGGCATGGGCAGGGAAAGGGACATGAACAACCCTGCTACTTAAAAGCAGACCGTGGAGGAGGGAAAAATAAAGACAAAACACTTAGGACCAGTAAGACAGCGATTCTGATTCCAGGCTGAGACTCCACAAGACGTCAGGAGTCTTGCAGGGCTTGTACTTGCCAAGGAGAGCTGCAACTGGGCCACAGAGGTAGGCTGCCATGATTGCAGTGGCAAAGTTCATCCCACACATGCTCATCTGGATTGAGATGCTGGGAATTGTGCTTGACAAGCTAGACCAAGATCTGAGAGCCAATCAAACAATAGCATGGTGGAAGGGGGCAGGGTCCAGATTAAAACAAATCTGGACAGCAAGGAGGATCTGACCACTCTTGCACTGCAAGAGCTTACCTGTAGGCTTGCTTCTGGTAGGAGCAGGCTTTGTTGGAGGCATCAGCTGGTTTGTCAGCATTGACTGCCCTCAGTGTGCAAGTCATGTAGATCTGAAACAAGAGGGGAAGAAGGAGTTAATGGGAATGTAGTCAAACACACTACAGCAAATCAATGCACCAGAACACTGGTCATTATAGTACAGGTCTAGTGAATGAAGAGGAGGAGTCTGGAGACTTGCTATCCATCAGGCAGCTGGGTCAGATAGGAGACGGGCATGAGGAGTGGGGTACACCTCCAACACACAGCATTGAAACAGGTTCAATAAAGCAGAGTGCAGCATGAGCCAGTGTGTTTGAAGTAACTCCAGTTCTCATCCAAGCTTGTCCACGACGGCATATCTGGGCTCAGAGTCCTTGTTGTTGCTCAGGGTCGTGATGCAGCTGTCGACTTAGAGCTGTAGCGGCACGTGGTTGTCGACGGCAACAGAAGCCTCGACGTGAAGGATGTCACCCAGGTAGATGACATTGGAGACTCTGGGACCACTCCAGTTATCTGGAACAGGAAGCAAGGAGACAGACCAGCATTTAAAAATTAAAACCACCACAGACCCAGCCCATTCCTTCATACCATTCATGAGCAGCAAGGAGAAGTCCAGGATTTGCTCTGTAGAGGCCGTTGAAGTGAAGGGCACCCAGGCTGGTTTTATGGGGCTGCTGCTGACATTCCACCTTCTGAAAGAAATAAAAACCACATCCTTGTAAGTGATCTCATGCATCACTGGCATCCTATTTAAGATCACACAGGAATACAAGAAATGTTGGCTTCAATAGAATTTAGTCCAAATCTTATACTACAGCAGCAGAGACTTGAGAACCCTGGTACAAGAGAGTGACCAGCAGCAAAGTGATTTAGTGTGAAGCTTACAGATACGGCCCCTCGGGTCCCCGTTTGCTTGGTACAGTACCTTGGGTATCGGCATTCGAGGAGAATATCAGCCATATTAACCCTGCTGATGATGCCAACGCTGGCAGGCTTGTAATAGAGATGGTTTGTGTAGCTCAGGAAGTCTGGGAATACCTAGGGAGAGAAGTTGAAAAGTGACCCTTCAATGATTGATTATAAAAAAAGTGAAGTGGTCTTGTGCTTTAACCCCTTAAGGTACACAAGGAATTGAGCTCTTGTTCAAAATAGTTAAATACATTTCAGGTGACTTGAATATCACAAGGAAACTGACAACTTGGATGACAAACTCCAACTAGTCAGTAAACTAAACCCCCATTTTATACACCTCATTGCAAAATCTTGGAGAAATGTTACGAGGTAAATTAGTGAGTGTCCAAATTGACAATAGGCCACACAAGCAGTTAGCTTAAAGTGAGAAAAAGACATGCAACAAAATGATAAAATCATGACTTCAGAAGTTGTTTAAGATGCCCAATTAATGCACAAAGCAGTCCAACACTTTCACATACCAGCACCTATAAGATTAGGGACCAAAAATTAAAATTCACAGACCAAGGTGTTCATGCAGGTAGGTATAGACAGCAGCATACAAGTGACAAATCTTGAGTTAATGTAATAAATGTGCGCACTACTGTAGGTGAGACCTTCACAGTGAAGTGCAAGCAATAAAGAAAGCTGGGCTACCCACTTGACAGTTCACTTTACTGTCTACCGCAGTAACAAATGCGATCGACACGCAGAGTTACCTGGAAAGTGCTGCTGGATGCTGAACAAAACCGTGTTAGCGACGCTGTCGGAGGAGGTGGCCGGTAAACAGTACTGGGTTATAAACCGGCTGATCCGGCCAGTTCCATCCAAAAGCGCCGTGCAGCTGCACAAGTAAAATCAAAGCGAGCGAAAGCGCTGTCTGAACACTGCGCGTCCCCATTGTAAACTCTTCAGTGAGAATCAATTAAACAATTATAAACGGACACGCATTCGGTTATGATAAGGTGACATACAAGTATTGCATGGTTCCTCATATTATTTAACATCACTCATAGACTTTTATAATCTAATATGTTACTGGTCTTGATCAGGGAGCTAAAGATTATTGTGAAAATGAATCCCTACCTTGGCTTCCAGAAGAGCAGAACCAGACTTCAGCTCAAAAGATTCAGGAATGCAAGCAATCCACAATAACTAGATTCACTTTCTTTAAGATGTCTTTTTTGCCTTTAATAAACTGTCAAAAACAGGTTCAAATTGACCAAATGAAGAAGCGTTAAATAAAGAAATAGATGAAACCCACATTTTGTCTGCAATTATAATAATTATTAACTGTCGACACTGATAATTGTTCCCCTTATGGCACACCAATGTAATACTTTAATATATGTTTTTATAGAAAATGACACACCAGAGCTGGATTATTAAAAAAGCACCGGTCTGACGTAGCCTTTGTTTCCCTGGAGAAGGTGTTTATTACGGTGGCCCTGAAGTGCAAAACACAACAACATTAAGGAAAACGCTGCAACATTAAGGAAAACACAACGACATTAAGAAAAACGCTGCAACATTAAGAAAAACACAACAACATTAAGCAAAACACAACGACATTAAGGAAACGCTGCAACATTAAGGAAAACACAACGACATTAAGGAAAACACAACAACATTAAGAAAAACGCTGCAACATTAAGAAAAACACAACAACATTAAGGAAAACACAACGACATTAAGAAAAACGCTGCAACATTAACTTCAAACCGGAAAGGGTAGGTACATAGGAAAAGGGGTTCCACATCACTGATAGGAGGAACAACCTGTCAATCACTATATATATGATATTTGTGTGTAAATACACAGGAATGGGTAAAAGCCGGACCAAGTTAAACCCTGCCGGACGGGGCATTTAACCTGCTCCGATTATCTTAACCAACATCAATCGATTCCTCCTTGCCAGCTTAATAATTAAAAAAACAAAAAAAAAAAAAAAAAAAAAACATATTTTAGCACTTATAGGCTACTTTATTATTATCATTATTATTAATTAAAATGCGTAACACAGTCTATTATATATATGCTAAAATATGTTTTTTTATTTATTTTTATTTTTTTATTTTATTTTAGCATACCTTACATGATATTAAGGACAAAGCGCAGGGAAGTTATATTGTATTAATATAGACGGTGTTCGTCACAGTTTCACAGCACAGTGATTGACAGGTTGTTCCTCCTATCAGTGATGTGGAACCCCTTTTCTTATGTACCTACCCTTTCCGGTTTGAAGTTAATGTTGCAGCGTTTCCTTAATGTCGTTGTGTTTTGCTTAATGTTGTTGTGTTTTTCTTAATGTTGTTGTGTTTTGCTTAATGTTGTTGTGTTTTTCTTTATGTTGCAGCGTTTTTCTTAATGTTGTTGTGTTTTGCTTAATGTTGTTGTGTTTTTCTTAATGTTGCAGCGTTTTTCTTAATGTCGTTGTGTTTTCCGCGACTCCTAAATATTTCCCGCGCTGGTCTTTTCCAAGTAGCCCAATTCTGCGGGAAAACCGCGGACCTGGAAACAGTCCTAACTACCTGTCCAGCTCCCATCCCCAGAGTTTTACACATCGCCTCTTCCCTAACTTGAGAAAATACTTTTAGTTCCGACACGTTTTAAAGCAGCATATTGTTCCAGAGCAGACGCGTTCGGTAGCTTTTAAACACGGCATCGGAGAGTTTCTGAATCCCGACCTGCATACAACCCGTCCGTGTCACAGCTCCTCAATGTCTCCTACTTGAACGTCTACATGCACTTTTCATTTGAAATGAGCACAATATAGTTTCTGCACCTTTTTAACTCGGGCTGCATTCAATAAACAATGTATTTTACACAAGGAATAATGCAGGAATCTACACTGAGGTTTTAGTTTTTATTATATATATATATATATATATATATATATATATATATATATATATATATATATATATATATATATATATTGCTTACGACTGTAAGTCGCCCTGGATAAGGGCTTCTGCTAATAAATAAATAAATAAATAAATAAATAATAATAATATAAAGCTCAGGTGGACCTGGTTAATAACAAACACAGTAATACATGTGTGTAAATTACCACAGAAAACACACCCAACAGATACAGACATAACACAAGCAATGAGAACTAACACACTCAGTGCACAGTCCAGGGACACGTCCCCCTGATAACACAAGCAATGAGAACTAACACACTCAGTGCACAGTCCAGACCACGCCCCCCTGATAACACAAGCAATGAGAACTAACACACTCAGTGCACAGTCCAGACCACGCCCCCCTGATAACACAAGCAATGAGAACTAACACACTCAGTGCACAGTCCAGACCACGCCCCCCTGATAACACAAGCAATGAGAACTAACACACTCAGTGCACAGTCCAGACCACGCCCCCCTGATAACACAAGCAATGAGAACTAACACACTCAGTGCACAGTCCAGGCCACGCCCCCCCTGATAACACAAGCAATGAGAACTAACACACTCAGTGCACAGTCCAGGCCACGCCCCCCCGCCCCTGCTGCAGCTGCCTCTTCGTTACAGTATTCAGGTCTGGGTAATCTGTTGAATACAGCACACCAATTTGCAACTTCACTAAATCTAAAATACCTGATAACTCATGCCTCAGTCTTACTGCAGACTGAACCAAGCCCTGTCTGCTCCCATCCCACTCGCTACTGCGTATGCGCAAATGCTCTACATTTCGGGAAAAAATAAATCCATGTAGGCTACCCAGTTGAACTGATCAGAATTGTAATTGGATTATCTTTTCCAAGTCATGTAAACACAGAACAGTGTCGTTTTCACAAAACCAATTTGCTGATTCAGTACCCGAATATGCCCTACATTCGTTTTCTAAAGACTTGATCTCATGTAACCGTAGTGAATGCGTGTCCGTGTATAATTGTTTAATTACCCAGCCAGGTTTAACACGTTAATTAATTCCGGGGAGTATAAAGGTGCTGGCTACGCGCTTATCGGTATGCAGCTGCAGTGTTTGATTCTCACTGAAGAGTGTACAATGGGGACGCGCAGTGTTCAGACAGCGCTTTCGCTCGCTTTGATTTTACTTGTGCAGCTCCACGGCGCTTTTGGATGGAACTGGCCGGATCAGCAGGTTTATAACCCAGTGCTGTTTAACGCGCCGAGAGCGGTATTTCAGGCGAAGCCCACACCTGACACCGTGCAGAGAGCTGACCTGTCGCTGTTGAATTCGGTCACCCTGGACTGCAGGAAAGACGCCATGGTCGTGACGGTGAACCGGGACTTGTTTGGGATCGGCTACCTGGTGAACAGCGCCGACTTGAGCGTGGGGTCCTCGGGCTGCTCGGCCACCTCCTCCGACAGCGTCGCCAACACGGTTTTGTTCAGCATCCAGCTCCAGGACTGCGGCAGCACTTTCCAGGTAACCCTGCGTGTCGATCGCATTTGTTACTGCGGTAGACAGTAAAGTAAACTGTCAAGTGGGTAGCCCAGCTTTCCTCATTGCTTTCACTTCACTGTGAAGGTCTCACATACAGTAGTGCGCACATTTATTACATTAACTCAAGACTTGTTATTTGTGTTCTGCGCTCTATACCTACCTGCATGAACACCTCTGTCTGAGTTTCAATTTAGTCCCTAATCCTTTTGTAGGTGCTGGTATGTGAAGTGTTAGACCGCTTTGTGCATTAATTGGGTATCCTTGAACAACTTCTGAAGTAATGTATTTTATCATTTTTAAGGCTGTTTTACTTTCTCATTTTAAGCTAACTGTTTGTGTGGCTTATTGTCAAGTAATTTAAACAATCCCTAATTTACCTCTTGACATTTCTCCAAGATTTTGCAGTGAGGTGCATGAAATGGGGGTTCAGTTTACTGACTGGTTGGAGCTTGTCATCGAAGTTCTCAGTTTCCTTGTGATATTCAAGTGTGTTAAACTGCTTGAACAAGTGCTCAATTCCTTGTGTACCTTAAGGTGTTAAAGCATAAGACCACATCACTTTTTTATAATCAAGCATGGAAGGGTCACTTTTCAACTTCTCTCCCTAGGTATTCCCAGACTTCCTGAGCTACACAAACCATCTCTATTACAAGCCTGCCAGCGTTGGCATCATCACCAGGGTTAATATGGCTGATATTCTCCTCGAATGCCGATACCCAAGGTACTGTACCAAGCAAACGGGGACCTGAGGGGCTGTATCTGTAAGCTTCACACTAAATCACTTTGCTGCTGGTCACTCTCTTGTACCAGGGTTCTTAAGTCTCTGCTGCTGTAGTATGATTTGGACTAAATTCTATTGAAGCCAACATTTCTTGTATTCCTGTGTTATCTTAAATAGGATGCCAGTGATGCATGATATCACTTACAAGGATGTGGTTTTTATTTCTTTCAGAAGGTGGAATGTCAGCAGCAGCCCCATAAAACCAACCTGGGTGCCCTTCACTTCAACAGCCTCTACAGAGCAAATCCTTGACTTCTCTTTGCTGCTCATGAATGGTATGAAGGAACGGGCTGGGTGTGTGTAGTGGGGTTTTTTTTTATGCTGGTCTGTCTCCTTGCTTCCTGTTCCAGATAACTGGAGTGGTCCCAGAGTCTCCAATGTCATCTACCTGGGTGACATCCTTCACGTCGAGGCTTCTGTTGCCGTTGACAACCACGTGCCGCTACGGCTCTACGTAGACAGCTGCATCGCGACCCTGAGCAACAACAAGGACTCTGAGCCCAGATATGCCGTCGTGGACAAGCTTGGGTGAGAACTGGAGTTGCTTCAAACACACCGGCTCGTGCTGCACTCTGCTTTATTGTACCTGTTTCAATGCTGTGTGTTTGAGGTGTAACCCTCTCCTCATGTCTGTTTTGCCCAGCTGCCTGATGGATAGCAAGTCTCCAGACTCCTCCTCTTCGTTCATTAGACCTGCTCTGAACAAGCTGCGCTTTGACATCACTGCTTTCAAGTTCCAGGGGGATTCCAGGAGCATGGTAAGGCTTGGCTAGACCTTGGTCCATCACTAACTTTGTCTTGTCAAAGTGTACTATAATGACCAGTGTGTTCTGGTGCATTGATTTGCTCTGTGGTGTGTTTGACTACATTCCCATTGACTCCCTCTTGTTTTCAGATCTACATGACTTGCACACTGAGGGCAGTCAATGCTGACAAACCAGCTGATGCCTCCAACAAGGCCTGCTCCTACCAGAAGCAAACCTACAGGTAAGCTCTTGCAGTGCAGGAGTGATCAGATCCTCCTTGCTGAACAGATTAGTCTTAATCTGGACCCTGTCCCCTTCCACCATGCTATTTGTGATTGGCTCTTGGACCTTGGTCTAGCTTGTCAAGCACAATTCCCAGCTCTCAATCCAGATGAACATGTGTGGGATGAACTTTGCCACTGCAATCATGGCAGTCAATCTCTGGCCCAGTTGCAGCTCTCCTCTGCAAGTGCAAGACTTCTGACGTCTTGTGGAGTCTCGGCCTGGAATCAGAATTGTTAGTGGTCAGGTGTTTTGGCTTTATTTTTCCCTCCTCCCAGGGTCTGCTTTAAGTAATAGGGCTGTTCATGTCCTTTTCCCTGCCCATGCCTCTGCTAGAACCTGTGTGAATCTTTGCATTTGTTGGCTTCCTACCAACCTCTTCATATCAAGTTTGATATCCTCTTGCAGAAATACTTGCTTCTCCCTATGTGCACTGGTTGAAGGTAGTGGTGTGCGCGCTTTTTTTTTTTTTTTTTTTTTGTGTAGATCTTGGTGGCTCTGCACAGTCCTGGTATCCTAGCTGGCTGTGTGATCCTCCTGCTCCCCTCATGCCATGCCTCCCTTTTTTCAGGTGGGTCTCTGAGGACGGCTCCTCTGCAGTGTGTGGGTGCTGTGACGCTGGCTCCTGCTCTGGGACACCCCGGTTCCTCACAGGCCTTCCTCCTGCAGAGATCAACCAGCCCAACTGGAGCGGAAAATGGCTACAGAAGAGAGCGGCTCCTCTTGATCCAGGTAATGTGTGAACACCCAGCCTGGACAAGGCCTCTTCATAGGACTGGAACTCTAACCAAGCTGCACAAATACTGTCATGCTTGTACTTTGCAAATCCAATTAATTTAGTCTCCTTTGCTGCCAGTGTATAATATGATATACAAAACCGGCATTTAAATGGGTATGCATTTGGAGTTCTAACCAATGGTTCAAAATCCACTTGGTGCCATTCCATCATTTAATGGATGACCTTTTGCAGTAGGTCAATTGGTCTAATTGTGTTTAAACTCACACCAATGGTCTATCCATGAAGTGATTGGGTACCAGGAAGCAGCAGCACCTTGTGTTCCACAGCTGCATGTGCCAAACTTGCAATGATCTATTCAATTGAAGAAAATGGAACAGTGACTTTATAGTGCTAAAGCATTTCTAACATTTTGCTGTTTTCAGTGGAGAGTTTGACTGTGCTCCCCTTCAATGGAGTTGCATTGTGGAGTAGCTCAATCACCAGTGCATTACTTGGCTTCAGCAATGACACTAACCTTGCCCTCCTGTCTCTCCCCTTCTGTGTAGCTGGCAAGGACCCCCAAGTGCATGTGAAGGAGATCACCATTGGCCCCCTGACCGTGGTTCATGTAGTCCGAGACCATGCTGTCGTGCTCAGTAAGGAGTCCCTGTACCACCCCCTGCAGCTTGTGGAAGAAGTGCAGGGTAAGTGCAGCTCTCCATCCTACTGAGCTGGGCTAGCCTGCTTTAACTATTAATCCTAAAGGTTATTTAACATTTCAGTCCTACATATTTCAAATGAAAGACTTGATATTCGTACTGTCACCTAGTGCTCCATTACGTATGTATAGTGTTGGACTGCTTTTTAGCAGTACTGGGAAACTTATGAGCCTTAAATGACTTGGCTACAGCTGGTTCCTCATTGGACCAGTATGTCCTCCATTCCCATGTGTTTCTGTACTTGAAGATACAATTGATAGTGATGCTCTCTGCAGAGTTGCTACTCCTGAGTCTTCAATGGATGTAGCTTCCCTCCCGCACTGTCCTGTTAACCCCTCTGTCTCTCCTGTCTCAGACTCAGGCTCCTCTGTCCCTGTGCTGGCAGTCTCCGCTGTGGCTCTGGCTCTCTCCTGTGCTGTCCTGTTGGTTGTGTTCCTGAAGAGGCGCTCCCAGTCTAGTGACAAACTGCTCACTGTGTCTTGATGTGTACATCTTGGGTTTTGAATAATAAAAGCCTTGTCAAAGCTAATGTTGTTGCTCAGTGGTCTTGTGTTTTTTTTTTTTTTTTTTTATAGGAGGTGTGCACAATATAAATGCTTGGTGAAGATGTAAGTCTTTTCACCCAGACTACACTAGGTGACCTCTCCTGTATAAGACCTGCAATGTGTTTCATATTGTGGAACATATACAGGACTGATTAGCAAGGCGAGATGCTGAATGTTAAAGTTTACAAATAAGAGGCGATTCAGCCCATTTTGTTTGGTTGTTAGTAGCCTTTGTGCAAGACTAAATATTCAATTCTTTGAGCATGTCTGCATATGACATGCCTTTTAAAACTGGGAATTTTGGCCACTTTTCTTTGCACTCTTTCTTAAAGCAGCAATATTCTTTTGTGATGAGGTGACCAAAATTTAACACAATATTCTAAATGAGGTCTTATGAATGCATTGTAAAGTTTTAACATTACTTCCCTTTGATTTAAATCCAACATTTCACGGTTTCCATTACATGAGAGTAGATGTTAACTTCATGCTGATTTGAACTCGGCTCTCGCCAAGATAAGCACCAACTAAGACGTAGCTTCACAGTAAACTAATGTGATCCATAGGTGTCTCCATCCATTTGCGCTTCCTTCCATATGATGATGTAGATATCCTTCTGTCTGGTGTTGATGGCTGAAGTGTAATGCTGGCTCTGGGGATCAACTTATTGCCTCCCTAGCACATCAGCACACACAACGGCTGCGATGCTGGCTCCGGGGATCAACCATAGTGCGGTCTCCCCAGCGCATCAGCATGACCACTGTCTGGATTGAGCTAAGTAGGGTACATCTCTGGGGTCTTCAAGTGGGTACCTTCCATCCTCTGTGTTTCGTCAACTAGCCCACGACACCTCAAGAGGGCTTGATGGTGATTCTGGCGTCCCAGCATCACCCTCCTCCGTCCCTCACTCAACTCAGCCCAGCTTACTTACCTGTACATCAGCATTTCTTTCTTTCTATTGTGCTTGAGATCCCCAGCCAGAATCTTTCCGTCTCAACCACAGCCAGTAGCTTCTGCTCCTCCTCTCTGCTGCTTCAGATAAGTTCTTCACTGAGCGATTGAACTCTTGGCCACTGAATCCGACGTCTCTGAGAAACCGGGTTGTAGAGCATGCCACAAATCCTCAACAACCCACTTCCACTGGGTAAACCCAGACTCTCCATCCTCGATGTTCCGCTTCAGTGGATAGTTGAGCATACCGCAGTTTCTTCTCATACACCTCATCTACAGCATCCTCCCATGGCACTGTTAACTCTACCAGGTGAACAAGGCGTGCTGATCCAGACCACAAGACAATATCTGGTCGAAGGTTAGTGGTGGCAATCCCAGGTGGAAAAATAAGCCGTTGACCAACATCTGCCAGCATTTTCCTGTCTCTAGCAGCTTCCAGCTGTCCTAGGTGAGGATTGGTTTTAACACCTTTTCTTGGTGGTTGCTCTCCTGGGCGGAGGAATGTTGTCTTTTGTGTGTAATGTTTTGATGGAACAGGTGGCAACTTATTGGTCATGTTACGCTTGTCTTCCAATGCTAAGGCCAAACATCGCAGCATCTGGTCATGGGGCCAAGTAAACCATCCTTGGCTAAGAGCCACCTTACATCCTGTCAAAATGTGCCTTAATGTTGCAGGTGGTGAGCACAAAGGACATGAGGGATCCTCTCCTACCCAGAGGTTTAGGTTCTGTGGTGATGGGAGAACATCATATGTTGACCTTATAAGGAAACTGATCCTGCTCTGTTCCATTGACCATAGGTCTTGCCAGCCAATCTTGCGTGGTTCCACACTCTCCCATCTCATCCACTCTCCCTGCTTGGCCTGGGAAATGGCCTTTATACACCTCATCCTCTCCTCCTGCTTTTGCACCTCGTTGACTACCAGCTTCCTCCGTTGAGCTGAGGCTGCCTTGTGCCATGTAGGAGGAGCTGAACTGAGACCAAGACCCCCCCTCCCCCCACCCCACATTGTCTAGCTGAAGACATTTTGCATCTCCATAAACTCCTAGGTCTCTTTCATAGATTCTTTCTTGAATTTCACTATCTCCCATATGGTTTATAATGCATGTTATTATTGCCTGTGTGCAGTACCTTACACTTTTCTCTATTAAATGTCATTTGCCATGTGTCTGCCCAGTTCTGAATGCTGTCTAGATCATTTTGAATGATCTTTGCTGCTGCAACAGTGTTTGCCACTCCTCCTATTTTTGTGTCGTCTGCAAATTTAACAAGTTTGCTTACTATACCAGAATCTAAATCATGAATGTAGATTAGGAATAGCAGAGGACCAAATACTGATCCCTGTGGTACACCACTGGTTATCTTGCTCTACTTTGAGGTTTTTTTTTTTCCAATCAGTACTTTCTGTTTTCTACATGTTAAATACTCCCTAATCTATTTGCATGTGTTTCCTTGAATCCCTACTGCGTTCAGTTTCAGGATTAATCTTTTATGTGGGACTTAATTTCTTTGTCTTCCCTCCCTTGTAAACAAACTCCCTGTAACTCACACCAGTTCTAGTTTCCTAAAACCAGTAGGAAGGTGTAACTGAATATTCAACTGGGATATTAAATTGAACAGACTACAAAGTGCTGTTATTTATTAAATACACTCGACTTCTTTGTATTTCCTGTACTTAAACAACAAACCTCACTAAAATCTGTCTAAAGTAGTCTTCATTACTTGGTGCTAAAAAGTAAGCTAATTACTTGGGTGTTTGTGGCAGGATGGCTTGCAGTGGTGAGGTGTGGTGACGTCACGGACCAGGAAGTAACTGAACCAAAACAATGTATGGCGGGTGAAGCTGAACGCCACTGCGGTCAGCGTATTTAATTAAATAATAATACAAACAAAAGATTTAAACAAACAACAAAACACAAAACAAAAAGGTGCAATGGCCAAACAAATAAACAGAAACAAGTATATTTTTAAATATAGCAATTGTTTTTTTATTCTCGTCGCTCTCCGTACTCTCCTCTGTACACTCAACCCCGCAGCACTGACAGCTGCAGGTTCTTATACTCTGGCCGAGGGGTTAACTAGCTGTTAATTATCTTATTACCTCTCGGCCACAGTCTGCACGCGTTTGGTAAGGATGCGTGACTGTCAGCTAGTTAAATAATCAGTAGCTGATCAGCCACGCATCCTCACGGGGTTTTTAAAATATAAAATACAATAACTATAGACGCTGCGCTTTTATCCGCACCGCAAACAAAAATGCAAATAATAAATAAATACATAGGGGCGGGACACTTTGCCACAGTGTTACATTATAAAGGTTACTGAAGAGTAATGTGATTACAGGTTGTGTTACTTCACCTGCCCTGCCTGCTTAAACAGCACTACATGTTGAGATGAAGTGGTTGCCTTGGCTTCATCCGCTGTTCAGACCTGTGATTGTGCCTTATACAGGCAGAGTGTATTAAAGGCAGCCATACTGACACAAAGACACATGTGACCAAGCCAAGGAAAATACATCCACCATTTGTGGCTTTTGCTATTTGCTTTCCTCTTTGAAACAATGTTTTCTCATTTCTGCATTACATCTGGTTTTTTTTTTTAACACCAATAAAGTAGCTATCCGTGACTCCTAACTATTTCCAGTGCTCACCTTTTCCAAGTAGCCCAATTCTGCAGGGAAACCATGGACCTGGTAACAGTTTTTGCTGCCCGAGAGCTCGGGGTGAACACCTGCTGGTACCCTCGAGCTGCACGGGGGTTAGCCGGGTCCCGTGCCCGAGGGAAAGTCGTTTAAATAAATGCACGTCCCCGTTCCCCGGGTGCACGAGTATTATGAGGCCGGGCAGGGGTTCCACGAGCTCAGGGTGAACACCTGCTGGTACCCTCGAGCTGCACGGGGTTAGCCGGGTCCCGTGCCCTGAGGGAACGTCGTTTAAATAAATGCACGCCCCCGTTCCCCGGGTGCACGAGTATTATGAGGCCGGGCGGGGTTCCACGAGCTCGGGGTGAACACCTGCTGGTACCCCTCGGAGCTGCACGGGGTTAGCCGGGGTCCCGTGCCCGAGGGAACGTCGTTTAAATAAATGCGCGTCCCCCGTTCCCCCGGGTGCACGAGTATTATGAGGCCGGGCGGGAGTTCCATGAGCTCGGGGTGAACACCTGCTTTGAGCTTGCAGAGGCCCGTTAGAAGCAGCCCCGGAGGCCAGCGAAAATAGCCGAGAATTAAGCTCCTCCCCACTGAGGCTTGAGAAAATGGTTTACTAGTTTTAGTTCTGCCAAGTTTTAAAGCAGCATATTGTTCCACAGTAGATGGTATCTTTTAGTCCGAGCCCCTTGTGTATTTTAGGGTGACCCACTTGTGAAAGTCTTGATTTCATACACTGCTCATCCATCATCACTTCTGACGTGAACACGCTTGACTCGGGTGCAAGCATGGCACAGGATAATTCCTGAAAATCCTGACCTGCACAACCTGTCCGTGTCACAGCTTCTCAATGTCTCCTACTTGAGGTTTTAGTTTTTATTAAGCACTTATAAGAAGCAGGACCGGCATTGAGAACCCTTGGTCTAGTGCAGGGGTCTCCAATCCTGGTCCTGGAGATCCCCTATCCAGCAGGTTTTGAAGGTGGCTTTACGTCATCAGTGGCTAAAGATCTGGAACGCCTGTTAATCTTGACTAATTAAGCCAATAATTGGTTCTATTAATTAACAGAGATTGGTTGGAACGAAAACCAGCAGCCACAGTAGCTTTCCAGGACCACGGTTGTAGACGTCTGGTCTGGTGTCGTCGACATGTTTCGTATTTGAATGCCCGTGTCATGTACACTGTGTGCAGTCAACCGTACTTGTCTCTTTGATGACACCTAGTGGTTATTTGGCGCATAACAGTTTTATTTAATCTGTAGTACAGTCCAGGCCACGCCCCCCTGATAACACAAGCAATGAGAACTAACACACTCAGTGCACAGTCCAGGCCACGCCCCCCTGATAACACAAGCAATGAGAACTAACACACTCAGTGCACAGTCCAGGCCACGCCCCCCTGATAACACAAGCAATGAGAACTAACACACTCAGTGCACAGTCCAGGCCACGCCCCCTGATAACACAAGCAATGAGAACTAACACACTCAGTGCACAGTCCAGGCCACGCCCCCTGATAACACAAGCAATGAGAACTAACACACTCAGTGCACAGTCCAGGCCACGCCCCCCTGATAACACAAGCAATGAGAACTAACACACTCAGTGCACAGTCCAGGCCACGCCCCCCTGATAACACAAGCAATTAGAACTAACACACTCAGTGCACAGTCCAGGCCACGCCCCCCCCCCCGCCCCCGCTGCAGCTGCCTCTTCGTTTCAGTATTCAGGTCTGGGTAATCTGTTGAATACAGCACACCAATTTGCAACTTCGCTAAATTTAAAATACCTGATAACTCATGCCTCAGTCTTACTGCAGACTGAACCAAGCCCTGTCTGCTCCCATCCCACTCGCTACTGCGTATGCGCAAATGCTCTACATTTCGGGAAAAAATAAATCCATGTAGGCTACCAAGTTGAATTTATCAGAATTGTAATTGGATTATCTTTTCCAAGTCATGTAAACACAGAACAGTGTCGTTTTCACAAAACCAATTTGCTGATTCAGTTCCCGAATATGCCCTACATTCGTTTTCTAAAGACTTGATCTCATGTAACCGTAGTGAATGCAGCTCCACGGCGCTTTTGGATGGAACTGGCCGGACCAGCCGGTTTATAACCCAGTGCTGTTTACCGCGCCGAGAGTGGTATTTCAGGCGAAGCCCATACCTGACACCGTGCAGAGAGCTGACCTGTCGCTGTTGAGTTCGGTCACCCTGGACTGCAGGAAAGACGCCATGGTCGTGACGGTGAACCGGGACTTGTTTGGGATCGGCTACCTGGTGAACAGCGCCGACTTGAGCGTGGGGTCCGCAGGCTGCTCGGCACCTCCTCCGACAGCGTCGCCAACACGGTTTTGTTCCGCATCCAGCTCCAGGACTGTGGTAGCACTTTCCAGGTAACCCTGCGTGTCGATCGCATTTGTTACTGCGGTAGCCAGTAAAGTAAACTGATAAGTGGGTAGCCCAGCTTTCTTTATTGCTTGCACTTCACTGTGAAGGTCACACGTACAGTAGTGCGCACATTTATTACATTAACTCAAGACTTGTTATTTGTATTCTGTTGTCTTACCTACATGCATGAACACCTCTGTCTGTGAATTTCAATTTAGTCCCTAATCCTTTATAGGTGCTGGTATGTGAAGTGTTAGACCGCTTTGTGCATTAATTGGGTATCTTGAATAACTTCTGAAGTCATGTAATTTTATCATTTTTATGGCTGTGTTACTTTCTCATTTTAAGCTAACTGTTTGTGTGGCCTATTGTCAAGTAACTTAAACAATCACTAATTTACCTCTTGACATTTCTCCAAGATTTTGCAGTGAGGTGCATGAAATGGGGGTTCACAGTTTACTGACCGGTTGGAGCTTGTCATCCAAGTTGTCAGTTTCCTTGTGATATTCAAGTGTGTTAAACTGCTTGAACAAGTGCTCAATTCCTTGTGTACCTTAAGGTGTTAAAGCATAAGACCACATCACTTTTTTTATAATCAAGCATTGAAGGGTCACTTTCAACTTCTCTCCCTAGCTAATCCCAGACTTCCTGAGCTACACAAACCATCTCTATTGCAAGCCTGCCAGCATTTGCATCATCACCAGGGTTAATATGGCTGATATTTTCCTCGAATGCCGATACCCGAGGTACTGTACCAAGCAAACGGGGACCTGATGGGCCGTATCTGTAAGCTTCACACTAAATCACTTTGCTGCTGGTCACTCTCTTGTACTAGGGTTCTCAAGTCTCTGCTGCTGTAGTATAAGATTTGGACTAAATTCTATTGAAGCCAACATTTCTTGTATTCCTGTGTTATCTTAAATAGGATGCCAGTGATGCATGATATCACTTACAAGGATGTGGATTTTATTTCTTTCAGAAGGTGGAATGTCAGCAGCAGCCCCATAAAACCAACCTGGGTGCCCTTCACTTCAACAGCCTCTACAGAGCAAATCCTGGACTTCTCCTTGCTGCTCATGAATGGTATGAAGGAATGGGCTGGGTTGTGTGTGGAGTGGGGTCGTTTCATTTAATATGCTGGTCTCTGTCTCCTTGCTTCCTGTTCCAGATAACTGGAGTGGTCCCAGAGTCTCCAATGTCATCTACCTGGGTGACATCCTTCACGTTGAGGCTTCTGTTGCCGTCGACAACAACATGCTGCTACGGCTCTACGTTGACAGCTGCATCGCGACCCTGAGCGACAACAAGGACTCTGAGCCCAGATACGCCGTCGTGGACAAGCTTGGGTGAGAACTGGAGTTACTTCAAACACACCGGCTCGTGCTGCACTCTGCTTTATTGTACCTGTTTCAATGCTGTGTGTTTGGAGGTGTAACCCTCTCCTCATGCCTGTCTCTCCCAGCTGCCTGATGGATAGCAAGTCTCCAGACTCCTCCTCTTCGTTCATTAGACCTGCTCTGAACAAGCTGCGCTTTGACATCACTGCTTTCAAGTTCCAGGGGGATTCCAGGAGCATGGTAAAGCTTAGCTAGACCTGGGTCCATCACTAGCATTGTCTTGTCAAAGTGAACTATAATGACCAGTGTGTGTTCTGGTGCATTGATTTGCTCTGTGAGTGTGTTTGACAACATTCCCATTGACTCCTTCTTCCCCCTCTTGTTTCAGATCTACATGACTTGCACACTGAGGGCAGTCAATGCTGACAAACCAGCTGATGCCTCCAACAAAGCCTGCTCCTACCAGAAGCAAACCTACAGGTAAACTCTTGCAGTGCAGGAGTGATCAGATCCTCCTTGCTGAGCAGATTAGTCTTAATCTGGACCCTGTCCCCTTCCACCATGCTATTGTTTGTGATTGGCTCTTGGACCTTGGTCTAGCTTGTCACGCACAATTCCCAGCTCTCAATCCAGATGACCATGTGTGGGATGAACGTTGCCACTGCAATCATGGCAGCCTACCTCTGGCCCAGTTACAGCGCTCTCCTCTGCAAGTACAAGCCCTACAAGACTCCTGACGTCTTGTGGAGTCTCGGCCTGGAATCAGAATTGTTAGTGGTCGGGTGTTTTGGCTTTATTTTTCCCTCCTCCAGGGTCTGCTTTTTAAGTAGCAGGGTTGTTAATGTCCCTTTCCCTGCCCATGCCTATACTTCTGCTAGAACCTGTGTGAACCTTTGCATTTGTTGGCTTCCTACCAGCCTCTTCATATTAAGTTTGATATCCTCTTGCAGAAATACTTGCTCCTCCCTATGTGCACTGGTTGAAGGTAGTGGGGTGTGTTTTTTTTTTTTTTTATAAAGGTTGTGTAGATCTTGGTGGCTCTGCACAGTCCTTGTATCCTAGCTGGCTCTGTCTCTGTGATCCTGCCCCCTCATGCCGTGCCTCCCTTTTTTCAGGTGGGTCTCTGAGGACGGCTCCTCTGCAGTGTGTGGGTGCTGTGACGCTGGCTCCTGCTCTGGGACACCTCGGTTCCTCACAGGCCCTCTTCCTCCTGCCGAGATCAACCAGCCCAACTGGAGCAGGAAGTGGCTGCAGAAGAGAGCGGCTCCTCTTGATCCAGGTACTGTCTGAACACGCAGCCTGGATGAGGCCTCTTCATAGGACTGGAACTCTAACCAAGCTGTATAAATACCATCACGCTTGTACTTGGCAAATCCAATTAATTTAGTCTCAATCCTTTGCTGCCAGTGTATAATATGATATACAAAACCGGCATTAAATGGGTATTGAAATTCGGGCATTTAGAGTTCTAACCAATTGTTCAAAATCCACTTGGTGCCATTCCATTATTTAATGGATGACTTTTTGCAGTAGGTCAATTGGTCTAATTGGATAGACCATTGGTGTGAGTTTAAACACATGAAGTGATTGGGTACCAGGAAGCAGCAACACCTTGTGTTCCACAGCTGCATGTGCCAAACTTGCAATGATGATCTATTCAATGGAAGAAAATGGACCAGTGACTTTATAGTGCTAAAGCATTTCTAACCTCATTTTGCCCTTTTCAGTGGAGAGTTTGACCATGTGCTCCCCTTCAATAGAGTTGCATTGTGGAGTAGCTCAATCACCAGTGCATTACTTGGCTTCAGCAATGACACTAACCTTGCCCTCCTGTCTCTCCCCCTCTGTGTAGCTGGCCAGGACCCCCACGTGCATGTAAAGGAGATCACCATTGGCCCCCTGACCGTGGTTCATGTAGTCAGAGACCATGCTGTCGTGCTCAGTAAGGAGTCCCTGTACCACCCCCTGCAGCTTGTGGAAGAAGTGCAGGGTAAGTGCAGCTCTCAACACTAAGCTATAGCTGGTTCAGCATCAGACCAGAGTGTGTTGCCCAGTCCCAATGTAACCCCTGCACTGTCCTGTTAACCTCTCTGTCTCACTCAGGCTCCTCTGTCCCTGTGCTGGCAGTCTCCGCTGTGGCTCTGGCTCTCTCCTGTGCTGTCCTGTTGGCTGTGTTCCTGAAGAGGCGCTCCCAGTCTAGTGACAAACTGCTCGCTGTGTCTTCCTGATGTGTTTGAATAATAAAAGCCTTGTTAAGCTAATGGAGTTGCTCGGTGGGTTGTTTTTAATAGGGGGTGTGTTTCACAATATCAGTGCTTGGGGAAGATACAAGTCCTTTCACCCAAACTGCACAAAGTGGCATCTCTTCTATAATACATGCAATGTATGTAGAATTGTGGAACTATACTCTCAATGCTAGATCTTTTTGATTCCTAGAATCAGTGGGAAGGTGTAACTGAATATTCAACTGGCATATTAAATTGAACACTGATTGCATCGAAGTGCTGTAACTTATGCACTAAACCCCTTATTTGCATTTCCTGAAACCAACCATTTCAATTTTTTTTTTTTTAACTTCAAAGGTTACTGCCCTGCTTACTCAAACAGTACTCTGTGTTAACTAAGGGTTGCCTTGGCTTCATTCACTCTTCAGAACTCTGATCATGCCTTTTATACAGGTGATGTGTTTTTAAGGTGGCCATGATCAAACCAAGGAAGAGAAATCCAGTGCTGCAGGAGACTAGCAAGAAGTGTTGTTGCCAAATCCAGCCTGCGTTTAACCCTAGGAATTTCTCTTCATTTTAATCCCCAAATATTAAACACCAACTGTGGGTTTCACCACTTGTTTGCTTTTCCTTGGAAATGGATCATAACTTTTGTCCCTGTTTAATTCTACGATATAGTTTGCTATGTATAAGCATTATAAAATGGATACAATGTCTTTTTTTAAAGTATGGCAGGGTAACTCAAAGTTCAAATGGTTTTAAATTGTCTTACATTTTAAATATTACACACTATCTTGCTCAATTTCAAAATACTAACTAGAATTCGGTGACAAGTGTTTTGACTACATGTCTGTTTCAATGTCTTGTATTGAAAAAGACTTTTAGTTGTAATGTGTGTCTTTGAAATTTAATTCCATTTAGATGCTGGATCAATTTTTATAGTATGGGTGCTTGAAGCCATTGAGCAAAACCATTGATCACTACTACTTGCCTTCAAGAACAATGCTTTCTGATCCCCAGCTAGTGCTGTTTGTGTTCCTTCTAGGAGAAGGTGCTTTGAAGCAGTCATTGTCAAATGTTTCACTGCTTTTGTTTATGTGGTGTTTGTAATTTACAGGAAACGTCTAGAGCTCTGTCACTTTCAGGTTTCTGTGGCTATTTAAACACACCAGTAATAAACAGCTTTTAACTGGGGGCTTGTGAGGAAACAGAAGCTGATTATTATTTATTGCAGAAATGTAACTGGTGTTACATGTGTTGCTCGGTGGTCTTTAAAGATAAAGCCATATTAAGAGTATGCAAGAAACCTATAGAAGTGTGCTTTTAATCACTTCATTTACATGTCTCGAAGTTATTTTGTAGCCTATATTACTGCCCTCACCGTCCACACAGATTTCAAAGGGGGAGCATCTGGGTGTCAGCACTGTCTGTTTTTTGTAATAGAGGACACACAGGACGCTAAACTATGGGAGCATGTAGTAAATTCTAAAACTGAACACGATAATGGGACACTACAAGTTTAAGATACAAAAAAGGTTGTGTTGTCTTTATCTCATCACCACTTACTTGGGAAGTGGAATTTTGTCAATTGTAAGTGATTTGCATTAATTTGCCACTAGAGGGAGACTAACCACAATGAATACACCAGAACCCCCTGAACTGCAGAGTGTCTGTGTGGGTTCTTTGGCATCAGAAATGTTACTTTAATAAAGAAGCTGTCTGCTAGCATGAACTGCATCTCCTGTGTAACCAGCGCTGAATCACTGTTCAACTGAGTGTTTGACCCATATTAAAAACACACACTGATGGTCTATCAGTTACACCTCACAATTGTAGCTGTCCTATTTATATTCTAAACACAACATGTTATAGAGATGTATAAAGAATATTCTTTAGGTTATATTTACATCATTTGCATTATAGTATAATTTAGAAAGGAAAAACATTTTGTAATTCAACACATATGTTTCATATAAATGTATATTCATTGTAGGAAAGCTGTAGCTAACAAAATAGTTCTGTACATTTTCAGCATTCACAAACGGTTTGATATAAACGTGTCCCAGGTCTCTATCAGTAGGAGAGCGAGTGTCCTACTTAAAGGGCCCTGGTGTTTGCCTCACTTCCCTGCTATTGGGTGTATTTCCTGTTAAACCTTGTCTATGTACCAAAGCAACTTGGCTTGGGTCTGAAACATCACAGTTCTCTGAACTCTTCTTTTTGTTGGTTAGAGCCCTGCAACACCCTGCCCCCAGTGGATGTAAGAAATATCACATTTATACTACAGAGGGGTGCTTTCAAGTTTTGAGTAAAATAGTATACAAAGTGATTCTAAAAACAACAATACATAACTGTGATATTTAAGACTCATAGAAATGTGCTCTTTAACCACTTTACAAAAGAGCCAGGCTCTTATTAGGACCTGTATCTAAAACCAGACTGGGCCACTGTTTGTTCTGACACAGCATAGCATAGACTCCACAAGGTGCTGGAAGGTGTCTCGAGGGATTCATTCAGTCATCAAGTCCACACAATTGGTGCAGAGAAGCAGACAGATGGTTGTGATGATGAAAGCACCATTCTTGTGATGATGAAAGCACCATTCTTGTATGCCAGACATGCTCAATTGAAGTGAGATCCGGGGATTGTGGTGACAATGGAAGTCATGCTCCTCAAACCATCAAGTGGATGGGTGCATTACTGTATTGAAAGCAGCCAGTGCAATCAGGGTGCAGCATTGTTGGGTGGGCTTGATCCACAGCAATGCTTCAGTAAACTACAGCATTCATCCTGCCTTCCAGAGTAATCAAGGGACCCGGGATATACCTGGACAAATCCAATCAGGTAGACAGGTCCTAATAAAGTCACCAGGTAATCTTGTTTTCTCTCATCACTCAAATTGCTGCTAAGCTCGTCACAATGTTCAGCTTGTATGTGAATCAGTAAGGCATTGGATTTCATTTATAGAAGGGCTCACAAGCTTGTTAGCATTTCAACAGTGTTTATTAGAATGAATTCCTTCTCCTCTTATGTTATTATTATTATTTGTTTATTTAGCAGACGCCTTTATCCAAGGCGACTTACAGAGACTAGGGTGTATGAACTTTGCATCAGCTGCAGAGTCACTTACAATTACGTCTCACCCGAAAGACGGAGCACAAGGAGGTTAAGTGACTTGCTCAGGGTCACACAATGAGTCAGTGGCTGAGGTGGGATTTGAACCGGGGACCTCCTGGTTACAAGCCCTTTTCTTTAACCACTGGACCACAAAGCCTCCTTATGTACTCAGATAGTTTGGTGGTTGCCGCACTGTGTAATCCACACGCATGAGCATCCACTGTAAGGGTCATTGCACATGTTCTTTGATTCCTAGTTTGTTATTTAAATGTGATTTACTGGTGTTATCGAGGGGATTACTCACTATAAGCGCTTACTCTAGATAAGTGCTGCAGCTGTATCGATGTGTTAGTGTTTCTAGAAGAACAAATGCCAGAACCAGGAACATAAACTCCAACAG
Source organism: Acipenser oxyrinchus oxyrinchus (assembly GCA_030684275.1). Lineage (NCBI taxonomy): Eukaryota > Metazoa > Chordata > Actinopteri > Acipenseriformes > Acipenseridae > Acipenser > Acipenser oxyrinchus. The sequence continues at coordinate 5,909,942 of CM060274.1, read as the reverse complement.
CAGGGAATTCTTTATGCAATTCTCTTCACATGTTCTCAGTAAACATTGGCACCCATCTTCTATAGACAGACACATGCGGAAAATCCCACTGGGAGTTACTGGTCCCAGGCCCGCATTGTCAACAACAAGCTATGTGTTAATAAAGTTCCTTGATAAACACTGTGTCCTGTAGTGACGGTGTATTTAGGTATATATTATGCTATCATGGGAATAGAATGCTTTTTAAAAACATATCCTTGTATTCTTCATGTTCACATGCAATATATGCCTTCCTAACTCTTTCTTAGCTGAACATAAGGACATAAGAAAAGTTTTGGAATAAGAAGGGGCTGTTCAGCCCATCAGGGCTCGTCCCTTGTTAACACACCATTCTCCTCTATTGCAGGGATCTCATTTAAAAGCACAGAATCTCTTATTTTTGATGTTTCCAGTGTTTTAGATCATACTACCTCATCTGGTATGCATTTTTAACTCTCTGCCTTCTGTTCTTGCTTTTACTCAGCTTCCACTTATGCCCTCTTGTTCTTCTCTCTGTGCTGAATTTGAAGTCGTGTCTTGGGTTAACGCTATCTGAACCATTTAGGACTTTATAGACTTGAAGTCTCCTCTATCCCTTCACTACTGAAGTTTCTATCATCACAGCGGTATCTTTTTAAACATATTGCTGACTCTGGGGACAACAGGAGAATACATTTCTCAAAATTGACTCTTTACAGTAGTAAATTGCTAATTATTATTAGTAGCAGTAGTCAAATACAGCTAGTTATCAAGAAAAAAGTATATTATTATTATTATTATTATTATTATTATTATTATTATTATTATTATTAATAACAAGACATTTCTGCACAGCATTTATTTTCCTCATTCTAATACACTTTCACTTTGCTGTGTTATAGTAGATGGATTTTCAGAGCATGCAGATGAAACAAAAAGCCACCTGCCATTGCACTTTCAATAAGGTGTAGGAACACCAGAGGGAGCCAGGACCCCATCATTCAACAATTACTTCTGATCTGAAATGGAGACTGACTTAGGTCAGAGGGTGTCTCTATGACTGTGTATTTACATGGCAGCTACTTAGCAAATACATGCGTACTTACACTTAATTACACTATGCATAGCAGCAGTGTGGAGTAGTGGTTAGGGCTCTGGACTTTTGACCGGAGGGTCGTGGGTTCAATCCCAGGTGCTGTACCTTTGAGCAAGGTACTTTACCTACATTGCTCCAGTAAAAACCCAACTGTATAAATGGGTAATTGTATGTAAAAATAATGTGTTAAAAAAATAATGTAATGGTATGTAAAAATAATGTGATATCTTGTAACAATTGTAAGTCGCCCTTGATAAGGGCGTCTGCTAAGAAATAAATAATAATAATAATAATAATAATAATAATAATAATAATAATAATAATAATAATGTACTTAATGTGTCAATTATTTAGCATGATATGACCCATATCCTGAACCTAACCCTAATCCTATCACTATCTTTAAACCTAACCCCACTAGCCTTCACTCTAAACCTAACCCTTTTCTGATACAATTGTGTACTTACACGTTAAGTACATTGTAACGATGCATAATAACATTGTAATTATGTGTAAGCACACATGCATTTACCATGTAACTGCTATGTAAATACACAGTCATTAGAGACACTTCATGGAAAGTGTTACTGGGGATAGTTCTTCACACTGAGTGAGGGGATGGAATGGGCTACCTAGTCACATTGTTGATGCAGAATCACTGGGATCCTTAAAGACCCAACTTGATAAAGTTCTGAGATCAATCAGCTAGTGATTAGAAACCAGATGAGTAAAGATGGGCGGAATGACTTCCTCTTGTTTGTAAATGTTCTTATGTTCTAATCACCAGACAAGTTGTCAGACCATTCCCCTTGCTGTTTTGTTTGTAATCATCTTAAGTGTTTCTGGGTTATGCTGCTCCAATATATATATATATATATATATATATATATATATATATATATATATATATATATATATATATATATACATAGGTCAACATCACTGACACAGAGTTATTTTTTAAACTTTTTTTTAAGTGATATGTGTCTGAAAACATTTTACACTAGTGATGTCTACAAAAAGGTTCAGACTTTTTATTCATTAACAATGTGGAACCGAATTGACCCCAGTGGTCTCTTATTTAACCTTAGCTGACCCCTTTAACATGCTTCGTGTCTTTATTGTAACCTGATCGCTTCTGTAAATGTGAAATGTTGGACAGGAGTTTTATTGTAATTATTTTTGGAAGTTTCTTGATTGGGAATGGCATATCAACAACAGTGTTAATACGATTTTCCAAACAAATCAATTTACTTACCCCCCCGCTGGTCTCAATTCATTTAGATAATAGAAGTTCCACCAAAATGTTTTATTATCAGCTTTGCGGGACACCCAGGGCTGAAGGTAATGTTGGTTTTGTTTTATATAAAATCTTTGCTGTACATTATGTTTCTATACAACCATCGAATGCATAGAAGTACTATTTTAGAAGGGTAATATATCAAACTGTGCATGACCAATGTGCATTACACAGAGAATGTAATTAACTCTGGGCAAGGTAAAGCAGGTTGTCATAATAAATGTGTTTACAGGGCTATATCGCTTTGCATACAGTTTCAAGTACGTTTTATTATTTATGTTATGCATACAGCCTTTTTAATTTTGTACAGACAGCCTGTGATGTGGTACATGAAATATTATTCCTTGTAATCAAATAATATATCATATTTTTTTAGTTTATGAACATAGTTTAATATATTAAGTTCACTTGTTATATTTAAAATAACTAAATATATATTTATAAAATGTGTATTTTAAATACTCTAGCCAGGATTTTGTTTCGGGGCGGGTTGGGATTTTTGGGTAATAATTTATAAAAATGTTTCTGTAAGTAAAAATGATCTACACTCCAACTTACTACTTACTACCCACATGCAGTTATCAAACATATATGATTTCCATTACACGAGAGTAGATGTTAAAACTTCATGCTGATTTGAACTCGGCTCTCGCCAAGATAAGCACCAACTAAGACGTAGCTTTACAGTAAACTAATGTGATCCATCTGTGTCTCCATCCATTTGAGCTTCCTTCCATATGATGATGTAGATATCCTTCTGCCTGGTATTGATGACTGAAGTGTAATGCTGGCTCCAGGGATCAGCTTATTTGCCTCCCTGGCACATCAGCACACACAACGGCTGCGATGCTGGCTCTGGGATCAACCACAGTACGGCCTCCCCAGCGCATACTCATTAAGTAACAGAAAGAAAAACCTACCTTACCTGATGTTTAGATCCCCAAGTCCATCCTCCTGTTTTTCTTTGCAAATTTGTCGAGTACTTAAGTTATACTAGGTCTTGGTTTTACAACAGCCGTTTAAAGCATGATTCTCACAGGACTAAAAATCAGATGTCCTCAGAGAGGTCAAAAGCAGAGGACGTCTAGTAGCCTCCCAAACAGTGAACTGGGTGTAAATAATTAATTACATTGTGCCTTCTTTTTCAAAGGCTAGAATAACCATTTCATTCTTTGAGTGATATGTACTTCTATACACATTTTCAAATGCACCGCTAAAAGCATTCATTTTGTTTATGAGTCACCAATTATGTTTTGTATTTTCGCCTGTCCCATTAATAACAGTAACTGCACACTTGTTGTCCAATCAAAGGAGTCGAGGGGCTGAATCTGGTGTAAAAATGACAGGGCTAGGCCCAATCACAACTAGATATGTGTTCAGCAGACATATCGCAATAAACATGACTGAAGAGATTTATGTAAATATTGACCTTTTGGGAAACCAAAGTGTACATGAGATGTAGTGAATGAGTTTGAATCGGACACCAATGATTCATTAAAGTAGTGAATAAAAGCAAAAGTAAGTATTCAAAACTTGACATTCTGATCGCTCTCTGCTCCTTCTCTGTGAACCACAATGTTTCCCTATCCCATTGTGAAAATAAATAGTTTAAAAAAAAAAGATCTTAAACTTTCGACATGTGTCGTCAGCCGTCCGCTTCTTTTCACTCTGCAGGCCCGCCATGCAGCTACCTCAGAGCTACAGCGTCAGAGGACCACGCAGCTCTAGGCTGCTAGCCAGCAGACCCACAGGCACCCGGCCAGTCTACAGGGGTCGCTGGTGCGCGGTGGAAAATTATTGACCAGAGGGAAGACTATTGTTACTGACAGGGGGCATTGCACCCTGGAGGTAACAATAGTCTTTCCGTGGGGCATTTCAAAGCTGAGTCTGCAGTACACATTTAATATATGAATCAATCAAAATAATAAGAGAGGCAAGGTTGGATAGTAAATATGACTTTATATACTGTAAAGCCATAAATATTTACAAGCCTTTTGTCGTGTAAAAAAAACCGTAAACATTTTTGGTGCTATACATATAATAAAATAATATACTACTACCAGTGCAACAGGTCACCAACATTTCTGGTGCAAAACGGATGTGATTCACCAAATATTTTGGTCGCAAATATTTATGGCTTTACAATATTTTGTTTAAATATAGCTTTTGTGGCAAAGTGGTTTGCAGTGCACAGGTGTAGATGTGATGGAATGCTTAAACAGATAACAGACAATAAAGTCCAAACAATCCTTTATTTGTTTTTATAATCCAGCTCGTTTGGCGACCGTAAATAATAATCCTTGGCAATGCACAGCAATGTGTACTGCACAGTGAAACCACGGGGCTCAGTCCCGAAATAATAAACACAGTATAAACTCACACACAGAACACAAACATGATCACAAGTGAGTGCACAAGTGGTGAAATACAATTCATTAGTGAACAGTACTGCAGTGCTGTCCGGGTGGGTGCTGGTCTTTAGCGACAGCTCCCGGGACGTGTTAGCCGTCTAACAAGAAGAAACGAGTACAATTACATCAACAAAACAAACAAACACTAAACAATCACGGTTGGTTTACAGTCCTTCAGCGGTTCTCTTGCAACCATAAAAAAGAAGCAGTTCGCTCGGCCACATCCCCTTTTGTACCTTCAGCCACGCCCACTTAGTTAGCGAGTGCAATTGCTTTTCCTCCAATCTGCGATTGCCACATCACCTCCCGTCTGGGGCGATGACTTGGTGTACTGTGGCTCCGCCCCCTTTCTAGATGGCCGACTTTCCCTGGAATGAATTGCCAGACCATCCAGTCCGAGGCACTCTGTTCCCTTTACACAGCGCCCTCACAGGTCAGGAGGGAGATTTATAACCAAGAATCATTCTGTCTTTGTCACAAGCTGAAACAGCATAAGTAAATAACTACATTACATACCGCAATTGTCTCAATGTGACTCTTGTGTTTTTGCATATACAGGTATCTGAGAATCCCTTATCCAATTGTGCTTAAACACTTCATTGCCCATTCTTATTAGATGCTGCTCTATCCATACTATTGATATATATGTTTTAAAACATTTTCTTGGTTTGAATAACCAGTTGAAATGTTTGCACTGATTTATAGGTGTTTGGTTTGCCCTTTTTATTTTGTGGCTAGCTATTCATCTTTTCTATTAATCATGGGATCATTTTCGCGCTGCGTTAACACGAGGTCAGAATGCAGCTGCGCTGTGCGAGTCAGTGTGTTTGTGTTCAATGTTTGCATTTAGTTTTGATGTTTTCTTTGCATGCTGTAATTCACCATCGGTGCAAAAGGTTAATAAGCCGTGTGTGCTGCATTGCTTGGGGTATTTCTTTCTCTTCTACTGTTATTAAAAATGTACATGGTCTATACAATGTGGCACTGGGGTTAATTATGTAACAAAGTATATTATTATGAAACCACGTTTTTATGGTGATTATAATATTATGTTATATGCAATGCAGCATAGTATTATTAAGTCTGATATTAAAACCTTATAGAAGCATTAAAGAAATACTACTTGGTATTATAATGGAAATAATTATAAGGAAGATACACATACCAGCAAAATATACAGAAATAAATATTACAATTGCGTTTCTTCAGAAATATAAGAAGGAATCGTCTCTCTACACATGGAAGCTTACTATTTAGCAAGCAAGCTTTCCTAAAATATTATTACTATTTATGCATTTTAAAAATTTTAAAACACCTTTAAAAGAGCAGAAATGTGCTTCTTTCTGACTGACTGGAAACAAAACAAACGACCACATGATCAAGAGCTGAGAGTAAAACAATAACGCAGGGTGATGTGTCTCCCAAGTAATGTAACAGGCTCCCTCGGATGATTGCCTGGGACTAGGGTTTGTGGAATACAGTTAATGAGATTCCCTGTAATGTCTTATTCCCTGATGCTGCTCATGAAACAGTTAACTGTGAGCTGTGTTCGAGTGTGTGTGCCGAACAGAGAGCTGGAAACACCCTGAGTACATGTAAACACAGCAGCTGCTTGTAAAACCTGATTCAGAGACAGTTTCCCAAGGCTTGCCTACATGAGTGAAGGGGCAAAGAACTATTCCTATCTTCTGATAACTATGATTTATCCAGAGCTGAGAGAACATAGTCCTAATGGCACAGGGTTTTCTGTCTCACAAACCTCCACTGAACAAGCTGCTTTTAAATGCCACTGAAAAGTCTTTGCAAAATGAATACTTAGTTTTGCTTTTATTCACTACTTTAATGAATCATTGGTGTCCGATTCAAACTCATTCACTATCTCATGTACACTTTGGTTTCTCAAAAGGTCAATATTTACATAAATCTCTTCAGCCATGTTTATTGCGATATGTCTGCTGATTTTTTTGTTCTCAAAATTCTAGTTCCATATGGATATCTACTGACCTCTGGTGATATGCTGAATTATCAACACCCCCATGTGTCCCAATCAGTGGCGTAGCTAGGGGGGTGGTTTTAGGAGTTTGAATTATTCAACAACCTGGGAGAGAAAAAAATGCCAGCCACTTGCGACACTGTAAACCCCCCGTCCCACCCAATGTAAGCTATGATCCGTTGTTTGCTTCGCTGCCTGCCTGAGCACACATCAAAAAAAAATAAAATAAAAACAGTCAAACACATATCTAGTTGTGATTGGGCAGAGCCCTGTCATTTTTACACCAGATTCAGCCCCTCGACTCCTTTGATTGGACAACAAGTATGCAGTTACTGTTATTAACGGGACGGGCGAAAATACAAAACATAATTGGTGACTCATAAAAAAAATGAATGCTTTTAGCGGTGCATTTGAAAATGTGTATAGAAGTACATATCACTCAAAGAATGAAATGGTTATTCTAGCCTTTGGAAAAGAAGGCACAATGTAATTAATTATTTACACCCAGTTCACTGTTTGCAAATCAGCACCAAAACGCCTTGTCTGGCCACAGCATCGCATTTCATTTTGAATTTATCGACTTTGATAAAAACAAATCCACCTGGGAGGCTACTAGACGTCCTCTGCTTTTGACCTCTCTGAGGACATCTGATTTTTAGTCCCGTGCGAATCATGTTTTAAACGACTGTTGTAAAACCGAGACCTAGTATAACTTAAGTACTCGACAAAATCTGCAGAGAAAAACAGGAGGATGGACTTGGGGATCTAAACATCAGATAAGGTAGGTTATTCTTTCTGTTATTTAATGTGTATGCACTGGGGAGGCCGCACTGTGGTTGATCCCCGGAGCCAGCATCGCAGCTGTTATGTTTGCTGATGCGCTAGGGAGGCAAATAAGCTGATCCCTGGAGCGGCGGACAAAGATTCTTTTATGAGAGCCTTCTTTACAACATGGATTTTTCTCCCTTGACCATCCAAGACCTGATTTTCACATCCATATTATAAAAAAAAATGTGCTGGCTTTTTTTTTTACTGTGACAAGGCAGAGGCCCTGCACATTAAAATATATAGTTTTTTGCGCCTGGCAGCCATCTTGTCTCAAGAGTATAGGGTAGGGTTGGCCAAACTTCCTGACCCTACAAGCCGCATACCAACATTTCCATATGGTCGAGAGCCAAACAACACGTACTGTAAAACATGAAATTACTAGCACTGTTGTGCAGTACAGTAGTTAGGTTATGTCTTGATGGCTGCAAAATGCACAAGAACAAGGGATAGAACATTGCCCAGCCTACGGCAGTTAGTGTAATTTGTATTGTGCTGTAGATCCACACTTGGATTACACTTTAATTGTAACACACTGGTGTTTTTCCATTATTTCTGTTTATACTGTACGTATTACGCACTTTAATTAAAATATATTCAATTATTATGAAGCAAAATACAGTAACTGCCCTGATTTCACCGAAAACACCACATAAAAAAACACATTTCTGTAAGGATTCTTTTTGGCAAGTTCTTCCCTTGAAGATCTGAATGCTGGGTTTAAAAAAAAAAAAAGAAAAGACTCGTTTTTCTTTGTATGGCTGCTGCGTGTATGAAATACTTTTGAGAGCTTTGTGGATGACAAATGCATTTATTTTAAAAGGGATTACAGTACCTGCTCATGACGAGACGTAAGATATGTAAATATAATATCAAATCTAAATCTGGAGTTTGTATGTATTGGCTCTTTTAATAACGAAATTTGCATATCCCCCCATTAGCATTACAAGAGCCAATCAAATCGTGTGAAAGCGGAGCTCATTTGCATGCAAACTCTAGACTTAGCTGGCCAGTTAAATATTTAGCTAAATGTTAAATCTTGTTCAGAGATTTAAGATTTAGTTAAATATTTAGCTAAATGTTAAATCTTTTTAAGAGATTTAATATTTAGTTAAATATTTAGCTAAATGTTAATTCTTGTAACTAGATTTAGAAATTATATCTGAATGTACACATTTAAAAATATATATTTATTTTCACAACATTTATAAATCTGTGGAAAAAATACAAGATTTAAGTTAAATCTGGAAAATTATAAACGCTTTTATTTTTACACATGGCACCCCATAGGGTATGAGCAATATTTCATGCTTGCCATACAAAACTTGCTTGAGTTGATAAATCAGCTTCTTTCTTGAACGCCGAAAGGAGCACCTGCCTTCAGTCTGATCCAGGAGGATATTCAGATGTGCTGTGATTTGTTTCATAATGACGTTTGAGGTTGCTCGCGTTGTACAGGCCACACTACAGTGTGTAAGCGATTTGTTGCTTGCAGATGAGACTCAGTTTTCAGTGAAAGCAAGCTCTTTCTCCTAGTCTGGTTTAAAGCCTCATACGTTCGTTCATTACTCATGGATGGTTTGCTCAATGCCATTGTCTCCATGAAACGAACGAGCACTTCATTCCAAATTATAAAATGTACTTTTAACAGCACATCCGGCTTTGACTCGGTGATTGAAATACACATGCGCCAGCGAGTGCTGCGGAATAAGTGAAGAAATATCCTTGCAATGAACATGCAGGCTCAAAGAAACAGTAGAGAAGAACAAATAATTAACATGAATGAATACAAAGAACAAAAAGAATCAACTTGTTGTGTTTATTTTTACTTTCTCTCTTTTAGTTTTAGTTTATCTGTTCATTCGAGGTGCACAGTGTGCGTCACCCAGCATTTCACCGGGAGCCGCCCTTGATGTGCTGAAGAGCCGCATGTGGATCGTGAGCCGCGGTTTGGTCACCTCTGGTATAGGGGAACAGTCTGGAGCCAAGGTGGCAACCTATTGCACCGACACGTGGTTTATATGCTAAGCCGGCAGTTCCTGGTTGGCTGATCAATCAGTCAATTAGCCACCTGGAGAAACACCACACCATATAAAAAGAACCAAGAAATGTTTGAGAGAGAGGTGAGTTTAGAGAGAAGCCTGGGAGCAGCAGGTTGTGCGCCTGTCTATGCGCCAGGATAGCTGTGCTTGGGAGCTGTTTTGAATCATGTTGTAAGAATAAGAGGGCAGTTAAAAGGTCTAAATATTTGTGGGGGGTGGGTAAAAGGACAGTTTTCCCCAAAGTTAGTATAGGACGGTGTTAAGGAGAACTCACCTTCTTATAAGTTTAGCTTCGTCCTCATGACTAGGATAGCTCACCATATTGTACTGCACTAAACTTAAACTTCACTTTGTAAGCAATGCAAGCACTTACATATATTTGGAGGTTAGGCATCATTCTGAGAGCTCTATTGTAGCCCCGGGGTGCTTGACTAATTGGGTAATTGATGTGTTTTGTTGTTCTTAGAAAACAGTTCTGTTGGGATGTCGTCTTTAAACAGCAACTATGCATAAAATGTGTTTTTACTGTGGAACATCTAGGGAGTAAATTATAATTCCTACTTGGAGTTTCTTATGGAAGCAAGGCTATCTTTTTACTCTAGAAAGTTCTACACATTTGACATATGTTTAGACAGGGAGTCTTTCACACAAGACTAAAATAAAAGGGAACTTTTTTCGTTTATCTGTAAATGATTTATATTTTTCTGTGAAATAATCAAGTCTGGAAGCATTAACAAGAGAGCAGTGTGCCTCCTTGACCCCAGTCTCTCTCGGCACAGCCCGGGACAGTGTATTCTGAACACGATTGCAGCATTTTAAAATATCAAATCAGATCAATCAAGGATGTCGGGACAGGTTCTACTAAACAAGCAACGGCAAGCATCATCCGTCACTATTAAACACTCAAAACAGCGCTGAATTTAGAAATTGTAAAAGAAGCCGACTGCAATGTGTGTCATTGAATTGATTACGTTTCTTTTAGTATTT